>JAVGVS010000008.1:5196244-5758235 GCA_032718565.1 Distichodus sexfasciatus | reverse complement strand
ATATATATATATATATATATATGTAGACACCAGTTTGGACACACCTTCCCATTCAATGTTTTTTTCTTTATCATGACTATTTCCATTGTAGATTCTCACTGAAGGCACTATGAATGAACACGTGGAATTATGTAGTAAACAAAAAGTGTGAAATAACCCAAAACGTGTTTTATATCTTAGATCTTAGATTCTTGAAAATAACCACCCTTTGCTTTGATCACTGCTTTGCACACTCTTGGCATTCTCTCGATGAGCTTCATGAGGTAGTCACCTGAAATGGTTTTTCAACAGTATTGAAGGAGTTCCCACAGATGCTGAGCACTTGCTGGCCCTTTTGCCTTCACTCTGCGGTCCATCTCATCCTAAACCATCTCGATTGGGTTTAGGTCTGGTGACCGTGGAGGCCAGGCCATGTGGCAAAGCACTCCATCACTCTCCTTCTGGGTCATATAGCCTTTACACAGTTCATTCATAGTTTTGATGCTTTTAGTGAGAATCTACAATGTAAATAGTAATGAAAATCAAGAAAATCAGTGAATGGGAAGGTGTGTCCAAACTTTTGACTGGTAGTGTATATATATGCATACAACTGCCTTTGTGTGAGCATGTAAGGTATATAACACCATAAGAGCGTGCGTATTTTAGATACAAACCATTTTATCACAGTATGCTTATAAACATAGAGAACCCAGTCAGCCAAACATGTTGGAATCAGGATGTATGAATTTACATGTCTGTCTGTTGAAAGTGGGTAATTGTTTGTTCATCCTCGGGGTAACCGGGGTCAGAGGTGACGTGGTCTGGGATTGTGCCACGCCGTAGTCGGCCCCCTGCCAAGGCTCCTGCGCCACACCCTTCACTTGCTCCACCCGTCCCCTCCGTTTCTCCTCTGCCACTTTCCAAAACCTCAACCTAATGAGGGCCTGCGAGCGCTTTAAACACAGCTTCTCTGCCCAGGCCTTAAATACAACTTCCTGCTTTTAGCTATCGTATGGCGAGGCCCCTTTCTGAGCAGAACGGCGACGGAGGGGCTAAAGGAAGAGGGGAGCACTTTTTTTTTTAGGGAGGAGGGTAGAGTGTTTGGGGGTCTGCGCAAACCCAGCCGAAGGGAAGGCATCTGGTAAGGTGTTGTGCGACGTCGCCCGGCCCTGCTCAGGGTCCTCAGGCCCAGCTGGAGGCTGTAAGTGGGTTAGGGCAGGCAGGCACTCGAGCCTTCAACCCTCCCCCCACAAGCCTGCCTCTCTCTCTCTCTCTCTCTCTCTCTCTCTCTTCCCCTCCCCTCCCGGCCTGGTGCTGAAAAGGGCGCCCGCTAAGCAAATAAGCAATACCGATAAATCTGAGCTGGCTCTGGGCATCCATCATCACTAAAGTGGGTCACGCTTTTGATAGGCCAGCAACGAGCTGACTTTCTCTGCGTCTCTCCCTCTCGCTTTCTCTCTCCCTCGCCGTCCCGCCACTTTGGTCTCCGTCTCGGCACTCGTTCTTCTCTCGGCCACGGCCTTTCTTTCTGGCCTTTTGTGGCTCCTGCTCTGTTCTCACCTTCTGCCTGTCCAGCTCTGTCTGATCCTTTGCTTATTGCTCTCTCACTCTGTTCTATGAAACTGGTCTTTTGTGTCTTGGTGTTCAACTCTGAAAGTGTGTGTGTTGGGCAGAAAGCTTCGAGGTCAGCACATCAGTGCATGTCCCAGGTGGATGCATGTCTTTGGTAGGTGCTAGTTAGTGTGTGAAGCTGACCACAATGCAGTCATTGAGGTCAGAAGTCTGTCTACACACACATACAGCACACTCTGAGAAAGGAAAAGACAGCATTTACTCAAGTTTTCGTCTGCTCTTTACTCTCTCTCCTCTTTTCTCTTCTCTTCTCTGTGATTTCTACTGTTAATTATATAGTGCTCAGTCTCGTTACACTCGTCTTCTCCCCATCACTCACTCTTTCATCCACGACCAGACTCTCTTCCTTTACCCGTCAAGCATGCCCCCCCCCTTCTCTCGCCACTGTTTCTCGCTGCCCGTCTCTCCATCCTGTGCTCTTCCTCTCGGCGTTTATTTAAGCTCTTTCACGGTCACTGCATTGTAATCTCTTGGGACAAAACTGCCTTTTCTCTGTTACACACACGCTCTCGCCCTCCCTCCCTCTCTCACTCGTATCTCATCGTTTGGCGGCGTCTCTTGGCCTCGCTCCCTCTTCTCGCCATCTTTTTCTGTCAGAATGTTTCGAATT
Source organism: Distichodus sexfasciatus (assembly GCA_032718565.1). Lineage (NCBI taxonomy): Eukaryota > Metazoa > Chordata > Actinopteri > Characiformes > Distichodontidae > Distichodus > Distichodus sexfasciatus. Next base: position 5,756,014 of record JAVGVS010000008.1, on the reverse strand, counting down.
CAAATGGGAGATTAGGTCTCATGGAGCTGGAAGGCCGTGTAGAGGGGCTGCGTCTCGCCGGCGTGGGGCTCAGCGGGGCGCCGTCCAGCCGCTGCACCTCTCCACAAGCCGGGTCACAAAGGGCCCAGACACACAAAAGCCATGAGGCCGCTCCACACAAAAAAGCGGCAGCCTCCGCTATGTTAGACACGCTAACACACACACACACACACACACACACACTTAAGAAAAAACTTCACACTATGCCCCAGGAGCAAACCATGCATTAGGGCCCCCTCTGAAGAAACCAGAGAGGAAAAATAGCAATTAAAAATGAATGGTGGCTCATTAAACTATTATTTAAACAAAGAGAAGCGGGAGGAGAAACGAGAGAAACTGAATATTTACTAAAACAGATGAAAGGAAGTACCTCAAACAGAACTCTATACCATGCTGAACAACCTTTATACCACACATTAGAACTTTTTTAACATCAGTACGAACACCAAAGTGATGGGTCAGAATCTCTATGGTTTCCAGTAAGCATCATCAATACAATGCATTAGAGCCTCTAATGCCTTGATCTATAATATACAGTATATAATAACTTTTTTACCTTACTTTAGACCACAAAACCACACATGTATTCTGTGTTCATTACCACGTAATACATGTTAAAAGCTCTATGTCATGTACAGTATGGGTACTAGGGGTGTTGAAATTAATCGCATAATCGATGCAATGCAATGCAGACGTGGACGATTCTGTATCTATGCAACGGCAGACCATAATCGATTCTAGCGGAGGTTTTCAACCAGTGGTCCGAACCAGAATTGCAGATGGTCCGTGACATGCAATCCAGTTTCACTACTGAAACCACTTTTAAAAAATTATTCTTTTTTCATTTTTTAAAAAACATTTCCTAATGATTTGGGCACCTTTATGAATAATTAATTTAATGCAAATATCTAAATACTGCTGATTAGGAATCCCTGGGACAGAAGCAGTTGAATCACATCATAATGATATTCCTTGGTTGGAAAAAGAACATCATGGTAGTAACTATGGCTGCCCAATCTGTGATCCATGCCCAATCTGCATACAATGTGAAGTAATGTAGAAAAACTGATGAGCTGCATCGTGATGCATCAAGATATCATATCATATCAAATCGAATCGTTGACCTAATAGTCGTAATCCAATCGCACTGTGAGACCAGTGACGGTTCACACCTCTTATGGGTACACCAATCCAACTTTTCAGTCCATCACCAACAGAGACCGCTGGACACCACTGGCTCGGATCATTCATTTGTGTGAGCGTTTGTGTGTAAATTCAAAATTAAATGAAAAGAAAGTACAATGCAAACTTTTGAACGAGAGCACAACACAACCATTAAATCAGAAAAAAAAAAATCACAAACTTGATAAATGAAATCACACTTGGAGCATAAACAAGTTATGAAATAGATGTGCGCCACAGTGTGGGACCAATATTTGAATCAAATCGGTGCACTCCGTATAACATACATTAGACGTAATACAGATAATGAAAGGTTTCAACAGGAGACAAAGACATCACGAACTTTACTTTATACACAGAAACACAGAACATACAAAAACCTTTCAGAAAAGTATATCCAGCAACACAATGGGCTCTGATGAATTAACACCTGCAATGCTCCTGTTATACAGCTGGACCCTAATGACCTCTGTAAGTGTTAATTTGACTCTGGGGTTTTGGCCCTTCTAAATAACACTCATTAAAATCACTACCTACTGTACTTGTGCAAATGTTTCCTTTTCATTGAAACTCACGCAACTGACTCATTCAACTTTAAACATACATTTGAAATCAAAATAACCACAAACCCCATTAGCTTTCTCTGTTTAGGAGGAGAACAAACTGAATGTTCTACAACGGGTCAGCAAACTGCAAGCTGGAGTAGTGCGTGTCCTGGTATATTGCCTAAAATATGGGAAAACCTGAGATACGTCCGATTTTTGTAGCTTTGTGCGGGTGAAAAACAATCCTCATGAGGGTAAAAGATTTTACTGAAAGGTTCCAGCTGTAAGAGTGACAAATTTGCTTTTGGTTGTTGAAGTTAAGGTTAGGGTTCAGTACATTATTACTTAGACCTTGTAATAATGGAAGTACCTCACAAAGACTGCAAAGTGTGTGTGTGTGTGTGAGTGAGGGAGGGATGGCCCCCACCATATCCCATGCTGAGAGGGAATTATCTACTTCACTTGGAAACCCGCCATCTACTGCCATAGAAATTAACCATCTACACGCCATGACCGGCGGTGTCTTGCGCAGCCTCAACGTTCCACCTGCCGCTTCAGACCGGCCATAAGCCTGTAGGCATTTTTTAATGCTGGAGCACCCAGCTCAAGGAAACAAATTAACATTGTGATGAAGTCTTAAGAAAAGGGGAACGAGGGATATAGATAGCTCGGGAGGACAGGCATGAGATATTATAGCACACACTGCACTTTAACGAACACGCACGTTCACAGAGGAAGAGCGATTTGCTGCTAGGGACTGAGCCTCTTTTGAAACGGAGGCATTTTCTAAAAGTTCAACACAACAGTGTTCTCGATAATGTGGACATTCCTGTATCGTTTCCAAACGACACAGGGACTGTGTGGGTAGCGGTACTGCGTTTTCACATCCTTACTCTTTTAGAGGACTTGTTTGGCACGCTGTAGCTTTTTCACCTTTAATATGGTTAGTTTGGTCACATATGAATAGAGCAATCAAACTTAAAACTGCAGCAAAACACAAAAGGTGGTGCGGTACCTTACTGAAATATGGCTATATGATTAGACATGGCAACACAGCTTGGAGAAAAATGGGGGAAAAAGCATCCACTCTATTAGTATTAGTAATTAAATATTCCCTTCACTGGTTTATTAAACGCAATAGTCGTAGACTTCTTGTGTTGTTCTGGAAGATAAATCCCTGGTGAATGTTCTGCCCAGTTAGGGCAGATTGATCACACTTTAAATCATTATTTACGCTAATTAAGTGTTGGTCAGATAACATTTTGCTGTGTCAACTTAAACCAAACAATATGGGCAAAAGTAACTTTGCTGCAATATTCTCTCTGATCACAACCAATCATATGACAGGCTTGAAAACTTACTTAAACTCAACGTTCTGTGTCTTTTCTGTGTTGTTCTGTAAGATAAATAAATATTATGACCAATGAAGTCACCGTTTGCTTGAACTTGATTTATTTACAACCCGTTGGTCCATGTCCATAGAATATGGAACTGCAACTAGCGGCAAATGCAACAATATTTCGAATCAAGCCATCGCATTACATGTCTAAAAATGCGCTTACGAGATTCAAGCGCCATATGTGCACGCGCCCGCCAGCCCCACGCCGTCAACTGGAGTATGAGACAGGAAATGAATATCGGTTGAGCGCGCGCTCAGGCCCCTACGATGTTAATTTCCACGTCCGCGCTGTGATTTTTTTTCCCCCCGCCACCCATTTAATTCCAGAGGTGAGAAATGAAATATTTGTTCGCTCCAATTTCCCCCGTAATAATGCTGCTGAAGCGGAGCTGCGCGTGAGTTATTATTCGGGGGCCTCAGCAGGAGACACGCGCCGTTCCAGCGCGAGACGCTTCAACAACCCAGTCGCTCTGACAAATAACGACCAAAACTACCGGCTACGTTAAACACACACACTCACGCGCACACACACAGCTGCATATGGGGCATTTCAATTGTGTTGCACTAAATACATAGTCACACGGAGAAAAGGAGGGAGAAAGAAAGCTAGAGAGAGTGAGGAACAGAGTCAGTCAACCCTTACTATCTTTCTGAGGTACTTCAACTGACAAACTTAACCAAATTACTAGATATAGACAATGCTACAGTTACAACTACCTTAAATTGTATATTATTAATATTTACATGTCTTAAATTTAAGTCCAAATGTAAGAAAATTTGTAACAAATTTTAAGAATGTATGAGTGAGGACTAATGGGCTCAAAGTTGTGTGAACATACATTGCGAACTGATCAGTTTTAACAACCTGAAAATCATGAACCGCAGGTTTGGGATACTGAAATAACCATCCAGAAAAACACACCCGAACCTGCACATGCACGCAGACCAACTCCTACATGTGTTCTGTCCCCCCATCACACGCATACACACACACACACAAACACACCCCTAAACCATGCAGGCATGCACATGCTCCTGAAACTGTGATCCTTATTGAAACAGACCGAGGAGGCTTTTTAAACACACCATACCCAGCATGCCAGTCATTCCACTGCAGACCCTTTAACAGGATTGAGATCTGCTGAAGCCCAAAGAATGACAAAGAAAAAAAAAACACACAATTATGCTATTAATCTCAACTAAACCAGACACACACATAATTATATAATTCCTACATACAAATAAAGATACCTAAACACAACCACACACACACAACTGAATCATGCTGGGTGCTCTTCCCTAAACGTTTCTCCCTTCAGGCTCAGGAACCCTGACGTGGCTGTTTTCTTGTCACTCCTGCACCCTGACACTGATTGTAATACCCAGCGACATCTTTCCTTCCCTCTGTCCCCGTCCTCCTCTCACCTCATCCTCTCTTCCCCTCAGCAGCCCCCCTGCTGTTCAGGAACCCCAGATATGTTCACCACTCCTCTGTCACCTCGTCATAATGCGTTTCCTGGTATGACCCTTCCACTCAATGTGCCGTCCGAGGGACGGAGAGAGAGAAAGAGAGAAAGAAAGAAAGAAAGAAAGATGAAGAGGGAAGGGAAGAAATAAAGAGAAACAAAAAGGTACAGAAATAGAAACAAGTTAAATAAACAGTAATAGGCAGGAAGAGAAAAAAGAGAAAGAGAGAAGGGGAGGAAGAGAGAGAGTAAGAAGTAAGAAAGGGAACAAATGAGAAAGCGACAGAGTCAGATAGAAAGATAAAAATGAATAAAGAAAGACAGAGAAAGAAAGATGGTAAAAGAGAGATGGACTGAGAGCGAGAGGGAGAAGTGCAGAGGAGAGAGAAAGAGAGAGGGGAAGGAGAGAGAGAGAGAAAGAGAGAGGGGAGGTTCAGAACATCATGCTTTAACAGTGGGGTTAATGAGGGGAAAAGGGAATGATGAATTACAAATTGAAACATGAACGGGTCACACGGGCATGAAACTATGAAATTAATGTTCACAGGTCGAACAGCTGATGTAGAGCTCAGCAGAACAAACCAGACATGTTTATAGGCACAAAACCACACCTACAGAGCAAAGAAAGGACAAATAAACACTACACTACACACACACACAATTGCAGTGCTGTGATATAACCTCAAATTATACCATAAGAACATCTTGCAGACAAGCCCGAAATGCAGCTGCCGCACTTATAACGGGTTTAAGATGAACTTGAGCTTGGCCCTTGTGACTACACACACAGCTCAAATAAACAAACACTGGAACAAAGTGTTTTAATTCCGGATGCACAGACAAACACAAAGCCGTATTCCACTCCGATAGCCCGGGACGAGCATACTCTCTCCCCTAACCGCTTGCTAGCGTTACTCCGACACTCTTTTCATCACACAACACCACCGTACATCACGTCATCTACCACACGAGGCCCATCATTATGTTGTGAGATTTTTCTGGTAACACAAACAATCTTGTGTAAACCTCAGATTTCTCTGAAATAGTGATGCAATGTTGCTACATCTAATAATAAGCAATAAATTCTCATTACTGTGCCACGTCCTGCAGTACGATTTTTACTGTATGAATTCCTAGAGCTTCGAGCAGGTCGGCATTTGTGTAACATGTAACCAGTCGTTTGTGCTGATATGTTAACAGCTATCGTATGGGGTATATGATTAACTCGGCAATAATTAGCTGCTGTTTTAACATGACTCTCAGTTTAAAGCTTGAGACGTTTTTTGGGAGGGAGGGAATTCATGCTTTCTGACTGCATTTCCTCACCTCAAGTGAAGTAACTGCAAACAAACTTTTCATTTCACAACTGCTTGTCAATATATAAACAATTACCCAATGCTACTTATCTTTTGTATTAACCCACTCTAAGGAAAATGGAATATTTAATTTTATACCAAAATTACAATGTGTGCGCATTTATGTGTATGAGTGCACACACACACACAAGCGCACAGTAACACATGACTATGGTAAAATATATAAAAAGCATAACGCTTTCTTGCCCTTTCCCCTCCTCTTTCTCACAAGCCAAAAACACACACACTCATCAGGTCTCAGTGGAACAATAACAGCAAACACAGCACAGCCTTATTCAAACACACCTGAGGTGTGTGACCATGCGTGCGTGTGGGCGTGTGTGTGTAGGTGAGTGCACACATTCTCTCATAACACAGCCAGATCATCATTTAAAGTACACCACAGAAGCTGGAGGGGCACATGGTCTGCAGAAAGTTTGGGAACCAACTGCAGAGATTAACTGAGAACATTACAGTCTTCTTTCTGGGACAGTTACCACACTAATGCGGCTAACCACGAAATGAAAACAAACAGTACAAAGTGAACAAATGAAGGAAAAACAATGCAAGGCTAATCAGCTGATTAATATCACAGGTTAATTTATCCCTCGGAGCATTTCATACCAGGCAGGGCTAAACTGGGTTAAAACGTTGTTTAAATGTGTTGAAAAGAAGCGTGTGAGGGTTTGCGTGCTCTTTTTAAGAGCCTCTCCTCTTGTGTGTAGTTCTGAGAAAGACACAATAACCTGGAAATGGAATATCTCCACCAGCGGTGATCTGCTGCGCTAATATCATTTCACAAAACAAGAGTAATACCACCATAGCGTTCAGCAATTCAGTTTTCTCCCAGGTGCGCGTGAACGCTTGTGTGCGTGTGTTTTCATGCAAGCGAGATCCATCTCCGAGATTGAGATGGTTTCAAAGGGAGCCCAAGGAACTCAGGGGGTTTCAGGCTCAGAACAACAAAGCCAAACACTTCACTTCAACCCTTAACAAAGCCCAGCGTGTGCATCTGAGATGCGCCGTTCACCCAGACGACAGCTAGTGCTAAAGGAGGACCCCCGCGGCTCTGGAGATCGCTCCCGCATGCCGCGTGTCCAATCAACACCCACTTAACATGGTAAGAGTGTGTGTTAGAGTGTGAGTGAATTAGAGGCTTACTACTGGGGAGGAGAGAGCACATGGTGTTGGTAGACACGTGGCTTATTCAGGTTCCTACACGTACATGGATTTCTTGGTGATAAATTTGGCATAAACTGCACTGGAATGTGTGTTCTGTTTTTAAAGAGGTCAGGTGGTGGTAGTGTTTGATGCATTTTGCCATCTAGCACTCAGGAGGTGTAACGACACATCGATCTTCATCAATACAATGATCGACGAGTCCATAGCATCGTTCCACAATCAGTTCCACAACACTGATCAGACATCATACATATTGTAACGTCTCTCGCCAACCACACGAGACACCTTGCATTGATCAGGAGGTCTATTTTTATTAAACAGAGAAGATTGGCTCACCTTAGTCAAATCAAAATCATACCGTAGCAGACATTGTGATATCAGCAGAAACTGAATCACAGTCCATTGAATGAATATAATATCAGTAGACATAGAATCATTGGCCAATAAATCAATAGAATTTCATATTGTTGTGAAACTTGTGATTTACAGCCCTAGTGAACATGTGACTTGTTCAGGTTCCTGGACGTGACTCCCTGCTTTTCTTGTTGATTACGTTGGCATGAACTGGCACTGGAATGTGTGTTCTGTTTTTAAATGGGGTCGGGGAATGGTAGTGTATTTCCTTCTAACGAATCCCGGAACCCTTCAGGCGTGATTGGACGTTGACGGTCGAGCATTTCACCATCTAGTTTTCAGAGCCAATGATATTGCGTCAGATCTACAGCTACGTGCCAAAATCAAGGGAGTCAGAAAGCAGTAAACACAGTTGGAAAAGTCATGTTGCAAGCCATGCTGCTTTGTGCTTTAAGTGCTCATTAAATCAAAACAAAGCCTGTTTAGGTCACATAGACACAAACAGAGCATCGATACACACTAAGGAAAAAAAAAGATTTCATTTAATCTCCCAGCAGACACACTGAGTCCACTGTCTGCAAATGGTGACAGCGGACACTGTTCTAATGATGCAACAGCATGCATGCCCCACACACAAGCACACACGAAGGCATACGAAGGGCAGGGAAATTGCGATATCGACGTGACCCTGCTGCGAGCAGCGATACTGGTCAATATGGAGGTGGGAGATAATGGTGCATCGGAGCAGATAATATCTGCATAGGGAACCGCCATCGATGTTCGCCAAATATCCGTGCAAGGCGGGAAACGCTCCCCCTCTTTCTTCACGGCATGCAGCCGGAGACAGGGAGGGTCGGGCAGACCTAATCACTCTGCCCAATCTCCCACGTTATATTCAAAAATATTCTAATCTTAAACTTTTGCATTTAGAGCCACATCCCAGGTCGCCTGAAAATGCCATTCGAGGCTGGGTTTCTGTAGGAGCCTGCACATATTCAAACACAATTTTCACAGCCATAAAGACTGCGGCGCCTTGGAAGTGGAAATTTAGCTTCGTTTGGCGTGTGCGGGGACAGCCTGTAGTAGGCCGGTGTGTCTACCAGAGGGAGGATGGAGGCGTGCGGTTCAGAAAAATTGCTCTGTAGAATTCTGAACTTTCTCTGTACCCAGCGGACCAGGTGTCCTTTCGAGTGAAGAGTGAATTTATTGGGGGAGAGAAGAAAATCGTGTAAATATCTCTCTCTCTCTCTTTCCCAGACACACACATACACACCATGGAACTGACATAATTATGAAGCGAGCGAGCAAAGGAAAACATGATTATGAATAGATTAGGCCTAAAGGTTACATTTGTTATGACATATGTTAACAATTAGCTCACAATATGCTCAGGATGGTTGAGATCAATACATATGGGAGGCGGAATGACATTTTCTCATGTTGCAATATGCATATTTCTTTCCGTCTTAAAGCGAGATAAGGCATATAATTTAATGACGTTCACTTAAAATAGCGCATTTCCTGAAATGTGCGGCTCTGCGGCTGCGGACTAAAAACAGCATCCAGAAGCGTCGGAGAAGCAAAGACAGCAAGAATCGTACGTTACTGTAAGATACTCAGAGGCGTAACATAAATACATGATAATAACCAGAGAGACAGAGAGAGACTAAGAGAGAACGGCTTATTGTGCTTAGGTAGGGAAACGACTAAAGACAAGAAAGCAATTATTTAGAAGTAGGTTTTGTTGATTGTAGCTCACAGGTTCTCGTAACTAGCAATTTAGGAAAGGAGGAGGAGGAGGAGGAGGAGGAAAACTAGAGACTTTGTGAGAATTAGGGTACGGAAGTGTGCGCAAAGTGCACGGCAAATGCAGCGGCGCAATCAGAGCGGCTCCGTTTGAGCGCAATTACAGGCGTGTTTCAGCCACTAATTTCAATGTGCATGTGCCTCGGTGCGCAAAGACGCACGCTCCCGCCCTCGACATGGAGAGCAGACAAATGGCATTCTCTCCCTTCTCCGTGTGTGTGTGTGTGTGTGTTGGGTTGGGTGGGGTGGGGTGGGGTGAGAGTGTGCGTTCGTGACAGAGGGAAAGAGAGAGACAGAGACGCGCTTTTACGCATGCATTAACACTGGCGCGAAGACAATTGACTCAATTATGCATAAACACAACTGAAATTACGCCGTCTACGACTGGATTTAAGGGCATGAAATCCTCAACCGCTCCCCGAGTATTAATTTATGATTAAGTCGCGAAAATATCCTTTTAAATACTAGCGTGACGCCCATGATCCGATCGCACTAGCGTAAAAGGGCTGAGGGGGAGGAGAGGAGGAGATAGCGAGACGGGCTCCTGCTATTTGAGGAGTATTAGAAATGTGTCCGAACTTGTTAAGTGAGGCATGAGAGAGAGAGAGAGAGAGAGAGAGAGAGAGAGAGAGAGAGAGAGAAACGGTTGTGACATTGCAGGTTAATGATTTGTCTTCTTTTTCAGCTTTGAGGGTCAGTCTGTCCAGTCAGCAAGTAAGTTTTATGTTGCATTCCCGGTCCGAAACTCCGCAGTAGGAGGTAAAGCAAGGAAACAGAGGAGAAAGTCAAGAAGTGGAACGGACACAGAGAGGGAGTTGCATGCCAGATAAGACAGAAGTGCGTGTGCTAAAAGTTTATCTACCCAGCAGACCGTCTCAAAGCGCTCAAGATAACTGTTAATATAATGTTTCTTCCCCCCCCCCGCCATGTCATTCAGCCCCTCCGGGAAACCGCAGATTATAAAGCAAAGGACAAAAGATGCACAGACTGGATTATGGTAGATATGAGAAGAATTTGATGGAAATGTAACGATTATTCTTGAAAGCGCCAGTCTGCCATGATACTGCCTCATGGGTAAAAATATGGCTTCCCAGAACCTTGCTGCACTGATTTCAATTCAATTTTATTTGTATAATGCTTTTTACAACAGACATTGTCACGAAGAAGCTTTACATATAACCAGCCCAAGCCCCTAATGAGCAAGTCTAAGGCGAGTATCTCAAGCTTTCTGGGGAGTTAACAGAGCGACCACTTCAACCATATCCATTCACAATGTTACCTTCACCTTGAGAAAACTCCTTTGGCCAATGAAATGCCACCAAAAGGAATCCATTCCAACAATATTCAAATCAATTACATTTTAGGAGCAGTGTTTTAATTAGAATAGATATTGCCACAAAAGAGCTTAAGGGAAGTCTCAGTCAAGGCCCTTAATGAACATGCCAAGGGTGACCGTTGTAAGAAAAATGTCCCTCAGGATCACAAGAAGAAGCTTAAGAAAAGATCGAATTAAAGGGAAGCCCTTCCTGCCCAGGGCAGCATTGGAGAATGAAAAGCCTCAACTGCCAACACCACTAAATTGATTTTCTAACACATAGGCTTGGGCGATACATTGCCATGATTTTTTGTAGAGCTTGGTTGCTAACTAAAGTCTGTTTCCTTTAGCATTTGATGCTAAAATAACTGAAGTTTCTATTGGTGCTCTAACAGAAATTAATGTCATTTAGTGACATAGTGACAGAGGTTACCATTGCTGTTTTTAAGCAATGTTCAGTGGTAGCTATGGTACAATGTCTAGCCTTTCTAAAACTAAAATAATATTGTTTATTGTACAGTTTGTGTAGGGAATTCACCCCAATACTGCACAAGAATTCATACATTTGCTTTTCTTTAAATTGTTGGCTTATGTATTACTGGTCATGTCTTTTCATAACAGGAGGGAATCGATAATCAAGTTTGTAAGTTTGGTTTAAGAAGCTCACGCTTTCATAGCTCTGCATCAGGTAAACAGACATTTTTAATGTGAAATTGAATGTGCACATTAAACATGCAAACAGTAGCAGTTCCAAACACTGCGGTAAGGAGACGTCTGCTTTTCAGAAAACATGTCCACTGCACACCTTCCAGGCCTCAGTGCATATTTACACAGGCGAGCTCCAAAGAATCCAGATCAGCCAAACCACCTTGTGGCACATAACAAGACTAAACATGAAGTGAGTATGGGTGTGAACAATAAACCAACGAAAGCAGCAGAGAAAGAACTTTAGAACTTCCAAGCTGACAAGCTAAAAGTACCCTGTTACTTTCATTCATTGTTAGCCATATTAGCATGGCTGGGCGTGGTGCACCTTTTCGAACTGTAGAGTAAAGTAAGAAACACAAACAAAGAGCCGCCAGAACACAACCGTTACTGCTGTGTGTCTCCACCCCTTTGTGGCTGACATGGATTAGGATTAAGAACAGATTATTCAAACCCACTACTGGTGTATTGTTTCAGCATTTGTTATTTCTTTTTACTGTTATTAGTGTTCTCAATCAAAATACTGTAAGTGCAGTGCATTATCAGAATGACCAAAAGGGCTATTAAATGACAGATTGAAAGAAATATCATTTATATATTATTTTAGCAAATCTAGCTAACATTCCACTTTGAGCTTTAAAAAGAATTTAAAAATATTATTACAATTATTTAAGAACCAAACAGTACATAATAATTCAATGTAACTGCTCATTGTGGTTATGAAAACATAATTGATTGGTTCATTTTTAGGTGGTTGTGAGTCTCCTAAAAGAGTAAAAAATAAGATGAAAGATTATTTTCTTTCTTTCTTTTTTCAATGGTTCTTTAAAAAGAGTCAAAACATTTGGTTACTGAGGATACAGAGGGTTGCTGTAGTTTAATTTTGCATCTAGTAATACAGGTGTTAGTGGCGGTATCTCAAAAATAAATCTAGGCATGATTTTGTGTGTGTTTAAGAAAGACACATAGTTTAGGGCCATTATTGGCAGCTGTTATCTGTGCACATCTTGGTGAGAAGGGCGGAGTGCGCTTGGCCCTTCAGGCTTTTTAAAAACTGCACCACCAATAAGGGCCCTCACAGCACCTGGACATGCAGGTGAGCCGCCCATCGAAAGACCGGACGACCCCATTAAACTGTACAGCCAAAGATCCATAGGTATTTGTGTTTCCTCACACATTAACAACAGACATGAAGCAACAGAATCTCAGAAGCAGCAGGTGATTACTCACTGCAGGTTGGTATTTCAACACAGAAATGCCACATTACTGTTAAACTTATGCAAGAGGAGTAGAACTGCATGTTATGTGACTTTCGTGAGTAATAAGCAGCTTTGGAGACTGACTGTGCCAAATCATGTAATCACACAGAGAGACTCTACGTCCATCCATCCATTCCTGATTTATGTGCTGGAGCTGCAGATGAACTGCAGAGCCAAAAGTTTACTTAACCTTGGCCAACACTTGGAAAGGAGCAACTAACTATCAGAAGACACCTCCTAAACCTAAATAATTCCATTTCAACCAGTAACATTTGCTTCAACACTAAATCCATCCGGCTTACATTCTAAGGGTGGAAAAATGTGCTGGCAAAAGTTATTTCATTTTCTTAGGTTACTTTGTAAAATGTGAGGAGGTAAATATATGTACGAATTTTCTATTTTTCACAACTGAAAATTATTTTCAACTTATTTATTTTACAAGTTCATTTTAAAGCCTATAAAACATTACGAATTACATATTTTTTAATATGGTCTAGCATCTCACTTATTCGTTGCACAGCTGTACTGTGTATAAAGGCAGAACTTACCTGGTGTTTGTGGAGTTCCAGTAGATGATGTGCCTCTTTGCTAATACATTTGAAAGTACCTGAATAAGTACAAGTAAAACTTTGAGTGCACTGGGAAAAGTCATTGCTGAGCCCAGCTCGAGTGGAGTCCACTCCAGGTGGCCGGTGTTGGGATGGTTTGGGGGGTAACTGAGGTGAGCTGCGCGTCTCAGAGTCAGTCACGTTTGCCAAAAAAATCCTATCCGCAGACGTTGTTGACAGGAGAAGAAGCAGGAGGAATACCTGTTTAGTTTTTAGATCATCCACTAGTAATATGTCTGCTGACCCACTGAAATAGTCTACGAATGTTTTTGACGCAGTTTTCTTAAAGTTTCACGACGCAAAATCACAAGCTGTCAAACATGCGGGAATTCCGAGAAGTTCCAGGCGCTTCCGTGTCCATATTAAACTGTCAGACTCCAGGAAATAACTTTGCTCCACTTTTTAACTTGAATTGAACTCCTTTACCTTCAAGAGGAATCCCCACGTGAGTTTATGTATCCAAATGTGTGTAAACTTCCCAAAGTTCTGTTCCTCATCGCCTATAAAAACCAAAATGGCTGGTGGACGTTTTCAATCACGGCCGTTGATTCGTGACAGCGATCTGACGCGTCTCAAGACGTTTGATTAATGCACGGCTGAAGTGCGCGAGACGGTCGACGCAAGGGAGGGGCTTCTGCAACTTTGGGCCAATCAGCGGCGGCGGTGGGTGTGGCCGGCGTCTCTGATCTTTGAGGCGTGCAGAGCTGCATTGTACACAATCCTATTGTTCACATTACTATTGTTTATTGTTTGTAGACTATACGACAATTATACTATATTTACAGCTAATTAGGTCTTTTGTTCGACGACTTGCTTTTCTTCTGGTTATTCCTCTTCACATTTTTTTTTATAAAAACAAAGTTTTTTCTTACGGTTTTAAACCGCCAACGTTTGTCCCATATTACTTACATTATTCCTACTTCGACAATCTAAAAGCTAAGATTACCTTCCTCAGGTGGGTTTTATAACAGCCATCTGATTTTCTCGATTTCGTCTTTCCTGCATCCCTCCTTTATCCCTAGTTTATCCCTTACTTTATAACAGCTGATCCAAAGCATATGAACACACTTCATATTAAGTGTCTATCTAACCCTGCGATTCTTTCCATAATTTGTTTCATTCCATCCCCCTAGAGCGAAAAAACCGCTGCTTTTTAACATCCTTATTTTTCTAGCCAGAGCCTTGAACTTCATATAAATATTAAACTGATGGCACAAGGCATATAATTGCACTTCATGTTGACAGCTCTCATTTATCAAATTCCATTTAAGAATTCTTTCTACCAGCATTCCATCATGTTAGATAAACCCAGTAATTTCACTACTCTCTGGACTGTATATTATGACATCCCACACAAAGTCTTGGAGTTGCATGACCAGTAATACAGGTGCATGTAATGCACTCACATCTACACACACTGAACACCTTATTATGACTCACAATCCACTTAAATGTAATTTACAATGTCCTCTTCTCTCTTCAGCATTGGTCAGTTTCTGACCATAAGACCCCAGCTGATTATTATTTGGGTAGTACGCAGTTCATAACATTAACTGTAGAACTGTGTTGTATTGCCAACTCTGGAACTCACTAATGACACATACACCACAATTTTCCTACAGTCTCATATGCAAACCAAACTGATGTATTTAGTTTGGAATCATTTTGAATAAAGGTTAAAGATGTTTCCTTCCACTGTCTTAGCCCATCAGCCAACATGGAGTCATTGCATGTATGAGAGAGAAATCATATGTAATGATAATTGTAATAATGATATTTCTTTAATAATATTTACTATAAGATTAACCTAAACTCTAATTTGTGTTATTTAAAAGTGTCTCGTTTCTCGAATGGCATCACAAAAAAAAGAAAGCCAAAATCTAATTCTAAAAACAGCCAAACATAATACCACACGTCCCAACTCTTTGAGAATGTTTCCCCAAATCATCAATCATGTTCTGTGAGACGTTGACAGTAGCAGTTTAGTGGTTGCTAGTACCTTATTATCTCTATTTGTATCATTTTGTTTACATTCTGCGTATCTTGGCTTTGTTGGCTTTATTCAAGTTTCTTGATTTTACTGTAAATATTTACCTCTGTACTATCAATCGGAATGTTTCAAATGCTTTCTTTTGAAGGAATGTGTACAGTTAATATGTTTTCCCACTTCCTTACTACATTGTCATGTTAACGTGTGGTCCTTTAACAGAAATGTACTGTTATCACTTGGCCACCTGTGTGCAAGTCGCACAAAGCAGCGCATGGTTGGACACCAACTCAGTCATTTTTTAAGCTTTTCTAAGGAGAGGTCAGAGCAAGCAGAAAGACTCAGCATGCCAGCCTTGGCAGGTTTACACTCAAAAGCAAGATAACAAGGAAACGCATGCAAAAGAAAAAAACAAAACTGGAAAATCACTAAAGCACAAACTACAAGGAAACAACAAGAAAACCAGAGAACAGAATATAGATTATCACAGTAAACACAAGGAAGACACTGGACAGTGAAACAGAGGAATACATGGGTTTTTGTGAAAATAGTTAAATATATGCATAACATTTTAACAAGCTATCAATAAAATTATATGATTTCTTTTGACCTTTTATGAGTCATGAAATCCCATTTGTACTATTTTAAATCACTGCCCTTTAAGTACAGTAGTTAACAGATGATAGTACAGTATCTACATATCCCATGTAAACATTATTAGATTTAAGATTTTATTTACTATTTTATTCTTTATTGCCTAAATTGTTTGTCACATGAAACATTGACATTCTTTCTCATCGTTAACCCATTAAATTTTGACTTTTTTAGCAAGCTCCATAATCACAAGACCTTTTAGAGAGCCTTTTTGAAATCCATATTGTCATTTTGCACGGGTGGAATACTGGTATATGGCGCATAATGAATAACAGATAGGAGAAGGGCTGCTAGGTGATAAAAGTGCATGACAATGACTAAATAAAACTATGCAATAATAAATATGTAAATAATCCATTCCACAGAAAGAAGTAACGAAATGAAATAATCACTACATTACGTTTTTGTTTAAATCAATTTAATCTAGATTCAGCAAAAATGAATCGAATAGAATAAGTCGTTTGTCATTTAGGTGACAGAGAGATGTTGACAAGGTGTTTATTTTTTCAAGACAAGGTCCAGCCGCACTAACTCATTACACACAGTAATCAAGGCGGACGGATCTGTTGCCTGGTGATGACATTTTCCAAATTAAAACATTATTCAGGTGTCTCTGAAACACTAGCCATTTCTATTTACTGGTGTTCTGTGTATAACACTGGAATTATGGTCAAAAATGATACACAGTGTACAGTTTTAAAAATGGCAACAAATTTCATCACAAAAGTTTGACCCTCAGTACAGGACTGACAGTATGAAAAAGGAGAAGTTTTGTGGGGGCAGGTTAGAAAGGAAGAAGACACATGCATCAGGACAACAGATGATGTTGCCAACACGCAGACCCGGAAGCCCCCTAGCAGACATGAATGAATGAAAAAGATCAAAACATAAGAAAAGAAGAGAAAAAAGGAAAAAGTGCTCCCTTGCGTTGGCCAGCAAATCTTCTAGTCAGTCCAAACAGCATTGGGGCGACTGGCTAGAGGGACATCGCGCTGCACAGCCTCAATAAGCTACCACACTCCAGGACCCCAGGTGGTGACACCTACCTACACTGTGATGTGGTGGCACCCTCCGGACCTTCTGGGGGCATTATTGACTGATCCAGGGTCTGGAGGAGAAGGCTACAGAGGCGAGATAGCAACAGAAGCCAAAAGAATTACAGTCAGAGTGCTGGAAGTCTTTAAAGTTGGAGTCACTGCACCCAGTGAATCTGGAGCTAACAGCTGGAAAAGCAGGGAACACAGCATTGCCTGGAGCCTACGCACAGGAAGCAAAAACGAGGAAGAAGAACAGGGACAATTACAGAACCCTTCCTCACCAAGCACAACTTCAAACGGGATTTTGGCCACTTTTGTGACAACAGTGACCAAAAGGCCAAATGTAAAGCTGTTTTAGCCAGTGAGGCTAAAGTATCTAATCCTCTTTGTACTCTCTCTGGCAGGAAGAGGAAGACCATTTAGGAACAGAGGATAAGAATGTAATGATACAGAGATGCTGAAACAATTTGTCTTTTTTATTGTAGCTTAGGGTCTTAAACTGTCATAAATTTTGCATAAAAATCATCCATAGTGAAGACAGATTTGCACCTGAATGAAGACTTCTATTATCATACATCACTATTATGACAAGCAACTGAGTAAGTGATCCACGTAGATGAATAGATGTAAAACTCCCCAAAATACTCAATATTCAATAACTTATAGCAAAACTCTGATTTAATGACTGATGAACAAAATATATATATTTTTAAAAAGTCATTATTATGCAAGAAGTCAGGTTGTGCTAGTTTTAAAGCTTTTTTGAATGTGTTTCTATGGTAGTATTCTAAAAAATACAGTGTTGTCAATGTGATATGAGGACTGAATACAAATGACCTTGAACGGTAGTAAGATGGAACTTTATGATACAGGAAGACTGACTGTATCTTCACATAATTGTACAGTGAAAATCCAGAGCACTATTATGTACAGCGTAGGTGGAAGTCTCTGCATTTCTCTCTTTCATATTCACTTTATTTTCATGTCATCTTGATGGAGTATATTGTCATCTGGTGACAGTGGGAATTGACATCTTGGAGTATATTTTGTAAAGAGCACTTCTGCTCTGGTATGTCTGATTAAAGACAGAATCACCTCCCTCCCCAGTTTTTTGTTTGTGTCTTGATGCCAAGTAAAGTTAAACCAGTAAATGTACAGCAGGTCTTACAAAAAGAGTGTGTTTGCCATTTTAAGCCATGTAAAGTTGTATATGTGAGGGAGAGTCTCGAAAAATGTGTGTGTGGGTGAGAAATTCACTGTCACATAAAGATAGGAGAACTTGAAATGTGACATTTTTCCATGTGAACGGTGGACTCATAAGAAAACTAAAATACCATTGTAGAATTTAAAACTGAATAAGCAAAAAGATTTTTTCAGTCGAGCAGATATGGGAGTTAACAGAAATACCTCACAGAGACAGCATGTGTGTTTAGGAGAGAGACTTTACGCCATGCAAACAGGTCAAATTCTATGTGCATGTATGACTGGTATTTGTGTCGTGTGTGTGTGAGTGAGAGAGAGAGAGAGAGAGGATATTAATTTGGCTTGTTGTGGACGCCGAGTCCCACCGGGAGCGCGTGTTCGCGCGGTAATCACCGTGACCACCACGCGCGCCAGCAGCTGGTGGTCCCTCGTTATTATCCGTTGCGAGCGCGCGCGTGTTAAATTACCGGCGCGCACCGTGAGAAATGCGAGGCGGCAAACTCCGCGCCGCGGCGCCGGGGCCCATCGCTCTTACCGGCGTCGCTGACGGAGGCGGCGGGCGGTGGGCGGCCCTGAAAAAACTCCCACACTTCCTGCTGCACGTTGTCCTCCCGGAGACCACGAGCCTTAATCCCCATCTCAAGTCATTAATATTCGGCGATGGCGCGGAGGCCCCACCTGGTGTGACTCGTCCCTCTGGAGGATTGCGCGGGCCTCCCGGTACCAAAGCGCTTTGGAGCGCTGCTGTAATTATTCTAAAGGCCCCGTCTCGCCTGCCGAGGCTTAAATTGGCCACCCTCGTTGGGATTTAATTAATAAAGGAGCTCCAGAGCAGTACCGGAGCTCTGTGGGATGAGGTGCGCGCTTACCGGGGGCGGCGCTTGTCGCCTTTCACACTCGGTTTGGTTGTTTTTAACTGTCTCAGATGGCGGCGTCCCAGGGTATATTTTAGATAGGCTTTAGTGTGTCTGAACTGTTGCTTTAGATGGGTTTAGACTACAGATGGTCCCCGAGTTACGATGGTTTGACTTACGATTTTTCGATCTTACGATGATGATAGCGATCTGACAAAAAAAGAAAAAATATTTTGAGTTTCACACGGCCGGCAAACGTAGCAGCGTATACTCTACGATAAGTTGGGAAGCTGCCCTCTCATCTTCTGAGATGCCTGAGTTCAGTTGTCTCGGTGTTTCTGTGTTTTTGGTGTTTCAAAGCCCAATTGTAGTGAAAAATCATGTCTTCCAAATGCCCAAGTATGTCTCCTCCCGGTAGTGGTACTTCCTGCTGGTACTTAGTGTAAAAGAGACGCAAGAGATCATTTCTCCCTATCACTCCACCCTTGTGTATTGTTCATTCATTCATTCATTCATTCATTCATTCATTCATTATCCTGTTTTAACTGTTTAATCCCAATCCTGGTCGCTGGGGGACTGGAGCGACCCTGGTTGGGAATAAGCGTCCGGGCGCAAGGTGGGGACCAACTCCGGGCAGACCCCAACACACCGCAGGGCACACACACTCACACAATCATACTGACATTCACACCTTACAGGCCAATTTAGAGTCGCCAGTTTACCTATAGTGCATGCTTTTGGACTGTGGGAGAAAACCAGAGCATCCGGAGAAAACCCATGCGAATACGGGGAGAGCATGCGAACTCCACACAGAATGCAGACATATAACCCCGGGGTGCAAACCCAGGACCTTCTCACTTTGAGGCGGCAGCACTAATCATTGCACCACTGTGCCGCCCCGTTGTGTATTGTGTCTTGTGTAATATGGTGCCCATTTTGCATAACGAATACATGCATATAACCATGAAATCATTTTAAACTATTTTAAAACACATCTTAACAAAGAGAACAGTATGGTGGTGCGGTGGTTAGCGCTGTCGCCTCACACTAACTAAGAAGGTCCCGAGTTCGATCCCGTGTCAGCCGTGGGGTCTTTCTATGTAGTTTGTGTGCTCTACCCATGTTTGCACGGGTTTCCTCCCACAGTCCAAAAACATGTGGTTTATATTGATTACTTTGCCCAGTTAGGTATGATGTGACAGTGTTTGTGTCTGTCCATGCCTCGTGCCCGTATGTCCGGGATAGGCTCTGGTTCCCGTGACCCTGATTGGGATTAAGTAGTTCTGATAATGAATGAATGAATTTTCACAAAAACAAATCTTACAGCAAAATCCTCTTACAGTAAAAGTTTGTTAAATGTCTGTAAACTATATGAGTCAAACTGATAATAAATACGTACTATAGTAAGAATTGGCAGCAAAAAGGTTATCATTTAACTTTATTGCATTTAGCAGAAGCTCTTATTCAGAGTGACTTTCATTTCCTAAGTCTCAGGCACAGTCTCCCTTCTCCAGTTTGGGATAAATGTCTTGCTCAGTGGAATTAATAGTGGTAGTTCTTGGTTCTAAGGTTATTATCCTACCGCAAGACCACCACCATCCATCAGTCATTAATTATCAAGTTGTGGGTGATAGTTGTTTGGCCGCCTGTTTCTGACTTGACGTTAACTTGAGATACAGAGCAGGGAATACGCTAAGTGGTCTATAATTTTTAGGAAGTGCACAGGCACTGAGAAGAAGTGAGTTTGATTTAGATTGATTTTACACCTTTTACTACCAATAATAGCTAAATTGACTCAAATGTGGCAGTAAGAAAAAACCCAGCTCTACTGCACTATATGCACCCGATTGAATTTATCTCCTAAATGGAATCCCAGTTACTTTTATTGAAAATCAGGGTGATTCATTGAGATGATCAGTACTAGTAAATTCAGGGTTAAAATCAATTTGTGTATGTGTAATTCATTCATGAATTCATTCATTATCCGAACCACTTAATCCCAACTGGGGTCACGGGGGGAACGGAGCCTATATTATGGTATTTTAATGGAATCTCTGTGCACCGTGCCCTGAATTTGTTTTTAAAAGTTATTAGTTTTTATGGACTCATTAAGTTTAAGGGTTTGAAACACTGTTAAAGGCAAGCATACACATATATTTCAGTTTACATATTAAATCTATGGCTTTCACATCCTATAGAGCGACCCAATGTCCATATAGGTCATGGAAAGCCCTAAATAAGTTGAGAAAGTCACTAAAGCCTGCCACATATAGGGCACTAAATAGGGAGGAGGGAGCCAAATGAGATGCAGCCTTGTGAAAATGTGTGTGTGTGTGAGAGAGAGAGTTTGAGTTTTGCTGGTTTGTAGATTGTGCAGCTGTGAGCTGTAGTGGAGGTCATATCTGCAAGCGTAGGGGAGATCTGATTTTTATAAATGGAGGGCCAGGCGCAGGCGGTCCGGGCGGACCGGGCCGGGGCTATTGTGAAGCGGTCTCAGCAGTGCGCTGGTAATTAAGAATCGGGGCTAAACGGGGAACAGTCACCTTGCGCTCCTCCAGGGTGCTGGATGTGAGCTTTCGAGGCCGGCGCTCAGGTGCAGAGCCAAACTGGATCCCCTGTTAAACTGTGCTCTGTTTCCGTAAAGCCGTATTGATCTCGGTGCTGCGGACAGACGGACGGGAGGAGTGAGTGATGCAGCGGCACGGCTGGGGCTCTCATAAACGACAACAGTGACTTACTGCTACTCCTCTCCCTCTCTCTCTCTGCTTCATAAATTCTTCAGCCCTATCAGTGTCACTTATGTCCCTCTCTCCTCCCTCATCTCTCCCACGTTTCTCTCTCCCCATCCCTGTTGTACAGTGGATGTCAGGGGGCAGTTAATCCTGTTATCTCTACAGACGCAGACTGGCAGCAACTAACACACACACACACACACACACACATACCCCAAAACCTTAGCGCTGTAATCAACCAGCTTGTACACACTGGTCCCCACACTGCAATTAACTTGCCTCTCAACTGCCCTGAACACACACACAAACACTTACACACACATCCCCGAGCACACACACTCACACGCATACAGACATTTCATTCAATCAGTTTGGCTGTGACAGAGAAATGACAGGAAAAGCGAGAGAGGGAAGCTTCATGTTTTTCTCTGTGTGTTGAGTGGATCAAAATGTCAGTGGAATATGATTGTGTCTGTGTGTCTGCTTGTGAGCACATGTGAGTGTGTGTGTGCTTGTTGATTTATGTCAGCTTAATGTTTATATTTAACATACTGTAAATCGAGACTGTCAGAACAAATGGGCACATTGGAATAGAGAGATTACACGGTCACACATATTGGGAATTTGTTGTCCAGCCTTATTCGCTTTTTCCAAAACACACACACACACACACACACACAGCATAACTTCACAAATTTTGATTGCCACATGCATTATCACTCTAACCTAACATGTAACCCCACTGCAGTTTTGCCCATTTTGCCATCTACATACAGCACATCAAAGCCACACTGCGATGATGAGAACTTGGTCACGGCGGCCTCGAGCCCCGGCCTGCAAATCCCCCTACCCTACTGCTGCAGGTATTTTATAAGAATTGCTTTGAGGCACTGCTTTATCACTCGTGATTTGTGTGATGGTGGATAGTGCTGAGTGTGGGTGCGCTCATTTACATCAACTGGCTGCATTCAGGCATGTCATTTATCAGTAAGAAACCCCCCTAGAGATTACCTTTTCTGACAATAGGAACATTTAGGACACAAACGTGTGGTTTGGGACATGTCGGTGCCAGAATTCAGCTTCTTTTGCCATATTCCATATTGTGCAAAAATGACGATGATGTGGAAATGAATCAGAGCACTAAATCCATGGAAGTCACCATTTGCATTGAGCAAACACCTTGATGCTGTCTTTGTCTATCTCTATTTCTTTCTATCACCCTCTCTCTCCCCCTCTCTCCCTCTGTGTGGTAATTACAGTGGTGGGTTCAAACAGAGCCAGTAAATGCTTCTCCTTTTCCTCTCTCGCTCCCACCAAGCGAATTATGCGTCCGTTACTATAGAGACTGTTTACAAAAAAAAGTGTTTTTGCCTCTCCCCCTCCCTCCTCGGCCTGACCCGGCTCTTTCCCTTTTTTCCACTCCTCAATTTTCTCCTTTCTCCCTTCATCCCATTTGATGCTCAGCATCATGCTGCATGTTCACTCCTGTGTTCCTCCTCATCCCCTTTCTCCCACTGACATTTCTTTATGCTTCATCTTAATCTCCCATAGGTTCTGTGCAGAAGCGGAGCTGTAGTCAGTTGTTATTGTATAGAACAGTATGCGCTCAGATACATAATCAACAGATCTTGACCGTTATTACACACGAGTTGATATGATGTATAACATGAACGGAAGTGAGTTTCCATATATGAAACGGACTTTTATTATGCCATTCTCAGTCAAAGTTTAAGGAAAGATGCATATCAAGGCTTATTTGTTTACATATCTAGACACATCCTATTGTAACATTTAATTTGTGTACGTGTGTGTTCTGTGTTGGGCAGTTTTGTATTGCTTCCTGGTCTGGTGTGCAGGAGGCAGATTAATTCAGGGTGAATGTGCTGAAGTTATAATCAAACCCACTCTGTCTTTTCATCTGCCTCGCCGCATGACTCATATTGAAGGAAAAACACATTTGTAGTAATTTAATGATTATGCACTAGACTGTCATAAAAGCTCTTAAAACAGTTTCTCTTTTCCCCTTGGCCATTTTTTGTGCATTTTAATGTTTTTTTTTTTCCAGTTCACAATATCAGTACAAAATCCTCTTGATGCAGTCCAACTGTGACACCAAAGGTTTTACATACATTCATTCATTCACTCATTATCTGCACCACTTAATCCCAACCGGGGTCGCGGGGGGCCCGAAGCCTCCCGAAGCGCAAGGCGGGGACCAACCCAGGGCAGGCGGCAACACACCGCAGGGCATACACACTCACAAAATCACCCTCACATTCACACCTTACGGGGACAATTTAGAGTTGCCAATCAACCTGTATTACATGCTTTTGGACTGTGGGAGGGAACCGGAGCCCCTGGAGGAAACCCACGCAAACATGGGGAGAGCATGCAAACTTTAGACAGAAAAGCGCCACGGCAGACCCGAGGATCGGACGCAGGACCTTCTCGCTGTGAGCCAGCAACGCTAACCACTGTGCCACTGTGCCGCCCCAAAGGTTTTACAATTCATCAAAAGTACTCTCCTACACGCATTACCATAAACTCTTTATTATAAAATATACTTTGTCTTCTAAAATTACTGCAAATGTATTTTATTACTGAGAACATTTAAGCACGTTCTATATTTCCTTTAAATAAAAATAGCACAGTACTATTAAATGAAATAATTTAACATTGTAGTTGCCTTAAGTATTATACTGCCCATTACAGTAAAGTCTAAATGAGGATGTGTTCCTGGGAATGCAATATCTGATCTGTTTGCCAATTTTTTGTTACTGTTAAATTGAACAATGATTAAAATGATTCTTTAATGAATGGAATTACGAAGGTAACTTAGAAGATGACTCTGGACTTAAACTCTAGATCTGTCTGTTTCACTTCAAACCCACTCAAGCTTGAGCCATATATAAAGTCTTGGGAGGAAATAGCTTCTTCTTTACAATACTTAATGGAATCATGCACCAAAAATGGGCTCAAACATTTTGGAAACTGGGTCCCACCTAAAGCTGACTGTAAAAGGCTGTGTTTGGAGTAACTACATTTATCGCATGTTTTATGGTCCTTTTACAGGAGGTAAATTACTGGATATTTACAGCACCCTGCTGTTTAAGTAATTACAGTAAATTACAGGCAGCAGAGTGGCTGGTAAGGTCTCATATATTTACACAGATTCTGTTAAAACCATAAAAACCATTAAACCTCTGCAGATTAGTCAGGTGTGTACGTGCATTGTTTCATAGGTTGCAGTGAGTAATTGTGCAAATATGACAGTGAGGCAACTGTAATGCAGCAGCTCGGTAGTACACACTCATAATGTACATAGCCCAAAACTGTCAGCATTGTAGGCCTTGGTTATGTATTTGTGGAGAACAAATATTCTCATTAAGGGAAACAGGACATTATGAAAATGACAACGCGATGAGCAAAGTCTGGCATGAAGGAGAACTTATTCTACTGTGGCTACTGAGACTAAAGATTCTTTATTGTCACATACATAGTTAGACAAGTACATCCTGCACCCTGAATCGACCATGAGAAGTTTCAACAATAAAATAAGAGAAATAAGGAAAATGCTAAAACTAAAGTGAAGTAACACAAAATATATATTTAGGGTAAGGTATAACTAGCTTTATTTAGATCAGTAAAACCCGAGTTTGCATTTAGTGTGCTTCATTAAATTCCCTTTAGGCTATTTACACTTCCGAAACACACTCCACCGTAGTCCTACGGCACAGTGTGTATCTCAGACTGAACGCAGTATAATGTACATTACCTAAGGTCATGTGACTTCATCGCTCTGACTTCTCGTTGTCTCTTTTGTCCTCTCTTGTGTACGGTGTGCTGGGAAACGTTGTCAGCAGGCGCTCTACTCCACAGATGTGGCAATCAATTAGACTCCCTCCCTCTCCTACTTCTGAAAGCGAGAGGACTTCAGCGCCACAATAAAGTAGGAACAATCAGGCCTGTTTCACCTCCACGCCGAAGCCGCAAAGCTGCAGAGCACAAGTAGAGGACTGGAGCGATTTGGGCCGGCACTAATGAGGTGAAAGAGAAAGACAAAATGGTGAGAAGACGAGAATGGGGAGGTTTCAGGTGGGACGAATAAGACAGGGTAAGTGTGGATGGGAGGAGAGGCTGAAAGAGGGTTGGGGCTATGTTGATAGGGAGTTAATTGTTCCCTGAGGGGACACACAGAAGAGATGAACCAGCAGAGAAGAAGATAAGCTAAGGATAAAACCAAACATTTTATTCTTACACTTGTTTTCTCTCTTTGTTCGGCTCCCGCGCTCTTTCCCGTCTCTCTCTCTCCCGCTCTCTTTGCCCATATTCCCCACACGCCTCCACGTCTGCGTTTGCGTAAATAAATAATAAATAAGTTTAATTAAAAACTTTAATGCACTGTGTTTCTGTTAATCCCAATTTATGTTTCATAATTAAGTCTGTCTCCTTGCGGTTTGTTAATTGCTTATGTGTATGTAAATACGGGGCCATAGAAGGTGGAGAATTGACTCATTCAAATGTGCATAATCACAGTGTTTGATTGTGCGTGTGTGTTTGTGTGTGTGTATGTGTGTGAAGTGATGACAAAAGAGTAGAAATGTGTGTGTGATTACATAACAATATGATGTTATTCACTATGTTCTCTTTCATGTCCACTATAGCTCTTAACAGCAGCACTGCTGCTTTTCCCATAAAAAGACATATTAGACATCGGAGGCAAACGTTACTTTCATCTTTCCGTTCTATTCATCCAATAATCATTAATCTGTCCATCTGTCTATACATTTATTCATCCAACCTTACCTTTATCTACATACCCACTTCTCCCCCTATTTAAGCATCTACCTTCTCACTCATCCATCCATCCATTTATTTTTTCCCCATTCATTCGTCCATTTCCTTATCTATCCATCTCTCCACAAATGCATCCGTCCATCAATCAAACCATCTACTCATCCATCCATTCATCCATTGATTAGTCAAACTCTCCATCAATATTTTTTATCCATTCATGTATCCACCCATCCATCCGTCCATGCATCCATCCATCCGTCCATCCGTCCATCCATATATTAATATATCCATCCATCCATCCATCCTTTTTCCTTGCTTATCTATCCATGATATGTTTTCCATTTTCATTTCTGTTTGTGTGCTTTCTGTACCGCTCCGTTGCTCATTACAGACAGAAGGAAAATGATCTCATTCTAATGATTACCCTCCACTCCTCTCCTCCACTCCCTCACTCGCACTCTCTCACTCCTTTCAGTAAATGAGGGAAAGTGATACCTCTCTCTCTCTAATGACCGGCGTGAATAATTGCTCTCTATATAAAGTCTCGCTTTAGTGTTGGAAATCTCTCTCTGCTTTGCCTGTCTAATGTCCTTGCTTTGTTTTGTCGTCTCATTCATTAGACATCCATTATGGCAGTGGCGAGGCTTTACATGTTAATATAATTATACTGGAGAGAGATTTCACAAAGAGTGTGCGAGGAAAACACACACACACACACGCAGCAAGCCTCCCTCGTCAGTTAAAGTGAGATCGGGAGCCACATGTACGGAGCAGAAGAAAGGAGAAGCGTGGAGACAAAAGCGAGCAGAAACAGATTTCCACATTTGTTTTGTGCTTACGGAAGTTTTTCTTCCTATTCCCCACTTCCCACGTTCTGGTGAGGAGAACTTGAGTTATTAAAATGCCAGCCTTTCCAACAAGAAGCAATAAATCACGTTAAATATCGAGAGAGAGAGAGAGAGAGAGTGAGAGAGAGAGTGAGGAAGCAGATGGAAGGAGAAGTAAGGAGATGGGGTGAACAGAAGGTTTGGGAGGATGGCTGAAATGAAGGAAAAGAGGAGATGAAGATGAAAAGCATCATGGGAGATTAGAACAGAGGCAAATGAAAGGAAATCATATAGCAAAAGAGGAACTGTATGCACTCTCCCTCCCCCCCTCTCTCTCTCCTCATATCCGTCCAGTCAATCTGTAACACATGCCTGGGCCTTTTGATTCTACATCATGGAATATGAAAAGATTTAGGTATTTACAGAAATGTAATATTAAAAGCACAAAAGGAAGCGTGGACTCAGTACGGTCTGGTTGTACAGAATAATAACTGTTGGTGTGAGTGAGAGAGAGTCAGGCTTTAAAGACTTTAAAGCTCCACTCTTAACAGCTGATTTAAAAGATTAAATGATACAACTGAAGAGTAGTGAAAAATAATAGAATTTTTGTATAACATTTTTCATATTGAAACTGTTAATGACCTCATGCACATTCAGCACGTTCACATGCACTTTTTAGTATCAAAGACAACTCCAAAACCATAATTGTAGGCTGAGTACCACATCCTAATTGTCTCTCTTTCTACTTCTAGTTAAAAGTTTAAAAGTTTACAGTTAAATTCTATTTCTAGTTTAAAATTGTATATTTTATATCCTATTTACCCTGCGGTGTGTTGGCACCTGCCCAGGGTTGTTCCCCTTTCCCCGCCTTGCGCCTGTAAGGCTCTGGTCCCCCCGCGACCACGGTTGGGCTCAGCGGTTCACATAATGAATGAATATTCTATTCATATGTTTTATTCGATGTTCCTTATTTGTTCATTGTTCTTTGTTCTGTGCACTGTTAAAACTGGACCCATGTCGTCTCGTCTCTCTGTATACTTGTACAGTACATAGCAGAGATGACAATAACGTTTACTTTGACTTTGAAATAATAACAACTGGTGTGGGCAGGGGGCTGGTTTCTGGTGTGTGTGAGGATCTGACATTTTTTGTGAGGACATTTTGGTTAGCACTGTCACCTCACAGCAGGAAGGTCCTGGGTTCGATCCCTTGGTTGGCCGTAGGACCTTTCTGTGTGGAGTTTGCGGGTTCTCTATCCAAAAGCACACAGTTAGATTGATTGGTGACTCTCAGGTGTGAATGAGAGCGTGTTTGTGTGATTGTGTGTGCCCTGCAGTGTGTTGGCGCCTGTCTAGGGTTGCGCTCCACCTCACGCCTCAAGTTGGGCTAGGCTCTGATCCTCACGACCCCGCTAGGGATTAAGCGGTTCAGATAAGTAATGATTGAGTTTATTAGAAAAGATAAACAAGTCATGATATTTGCTTTTGGTTAATGAGCTTAGGGTTTAATATTAATAATAATGAGTAATGATTTATTATTGTGAACACACCACAGCACAGCAAACAGTGCACCACAACAAAATGTGACCTCTGCCTTTAACCCATCCGTGAAGGAGCGGTGGGCAGCTGACATGGGCAGCATCCCGGGAGCAGTGCTTGGGGACGGTACCTTGCTCATGAGTACCTCAGTGGTACCTTTACTTGTCCGATCACAGGGTGAACTCCATAACCGTTACACCGCTACACCGTTTTGTATCATTGTGATCTAGTGTTGTTGATTTCAAAGGAAATACATGACAAACATAGCAAAATATGACTCTGGACAGACAGACGGTCCATAAATCTGTACTAATGTCCTCACTTTCCCCTGCCGTCTTTTTCTTTCCTCTAACTTTCTTTTGGAAGTTGCTGCAATAAAACGTGAGTAAGGAGTCACAGCAGATTCTTACATTTTTAATATACTGTATGTTATATGTGACCCTCCACGGCAAAACCAGTCGCTTGTCGCAAATTTTCAAAATTGAGATATTATGTTTAAATGCATAAATCAAGCTTCAAAACGATACCTATATTGAATGAATGAATATTGACTGAGATATCAACATTCAAAGGAGTCAGGTTTCTCCTGTCACACCAAGTGAGAAACGGAGAAATCTGCTTTTAAAGTGGATTACTGACGTAGCACTCACAGACATTTGGTGCGTTGGCGGCTATGTTTGTATTTACGATAGCCTACCTGCGTTAGGTTAACTGAACTCAGGAGACGAAGATGGATTCCGGAGAAATATCTTCACGCTAGTCAACGAGTGGATTTTCCCGTAAATATTGAAGTAGAGCGGTCAAAACAGAAACTTTTAACATTCTGCTGGAATTGAATTCCTTACCTCAAGAAACTCACATTTTTTGGATGCAAAGGGTAAGTTTTTCAGCGAAATTTATTCACAACAGTACAGTATAGACCTTCCACTGTTTCAAAAAAAAAATCCAAAATTCTACCCCACGCAACATAAACGGTCATTTTTCTCGGAAACCTCCGTTGCGACAAGCGACTGGTTTCACCGTGGCGGGTCACATATGTGTGGTAATTAATTTAGCCATAAATTATCATAAGCATTACATTTCCCCTAAACAGGTTTAAAGACAGTGATGCTGACCATTGACCTTTCCAATACACCTTTGCTAATCGAAGGGAGAAAATGAAGGGACATGAACACACTTTATTAGACAAACGGATGGATGAAAGGAACCACACACACACATACACACACACACACACACAGCCAATGGCATAATTTCTTAGCCAAACTTCAGGAAAGACATTAGGGTCCTTTATATTTCAATGAAACAAATATGATCATTACTACATGAGGGGCAAATGAATTGAAGTTCTGTCCTCGGAGCACATAATGGCTCTGAAAAGAGCAGCTCTATCCACTGCACTCGGAACACTATTAAGCCGCCTAATGACCCATCAGAATAGAAACTCAAAACCATGGCAACAACTGTAAAACGAGTCGCGTCTCTAATTACACACTGCAAAAATCGGATACCGCAATTATGGCGAATGAAATATGGAAATTGAACGTAACTGCAGTGATAAATGCACTAATGACATTAGACTCGCTCCTCGCACTGATTAGTATATCCAGTTGTTGCTGCGTTTTTTTTTTGTTTGTGGCATATGGTAATTATTCATGTATTTATTTAATAAGGACATCAACAAAACAAAACAAAAATGATCAATCAGGTCAACTGGGTTCCTGTGAGCAGAATCTAACCTGTGGTCAATAAGAGAAAGGACAGCTGACAAACTGCACATGGCAACAGATGGGTTACAGTCTTTCCAAATAAAAATGTGAATTAAAGATTTGATTAATTAAATGCCTGGTTTGACTGTTACCTACCACATGTACTTGCAAACATACAGTATGTAGCTGTGTCTTTGTTCTAAGGTCTTTGTGGGAATGTGATAATAGAATAGTGCAGGAAATGGAGACAGGGAGCCGGGGTGACGGTGGTCTAGTGGTTAGGATGCTTACCTCTGCATCAAGAGGTCATGAGTTTAAATCCTACCTCCAGCACTACCATCGCTGGGTCCCTGAGCCGGACCCTTAACCCCAAGTTGCTGCAGGGAGACTGTCCTTGGAACTGTGGAATGTGGAAATGAAAGTTGCTCTGAATAAGAACGTCTGCTAAATGCTGTAAATGAGAGGGCAGAGAGTGGACAAATTCACTTTTGGTTGCATAGGTTAAGGTTAGAGCTGTAGTATTGGCAACTTCAAGTAATTATAGATGTCAATGGACATCACAAACATAATGAGATATGAATATGAATTAGTTTGTGTGTGTTGGTATTGTGTAAATGACTAAATCCAAGATGAGATTTGATGAGTGACATTAGACATCAAGTTCAGTATTTTACATTTGAAGCCTTCATCGTTTATAATGAAATGTGACCCTCCACGGCAAAACCAGTCGCTTGTCGCAAATTCTCAAAATTGAGTTATGATGTTTTCATGAAAGGGCATAAATCAAGCTTCAAAACGATACCTATATCGAATGAATCGGACGACATATGACTGAGATATCAACATTCAAAGGAGTTGGGTTTCTCCTGTCACGTCAAGTGAGAAACGGAGAAATCTGCCTTTGAAGTTGAACTCGGGAGATGAAGATGGATTCCAGAGAAATATCTTCACGCTAGTCAACGAGTGGATTTACCGTAAATATTGAAGTAGAGCGGTCAAAACAGAAACTTTTAACATTCTGCTGGAATTGAATT
Source organism: Distichodus sexfasciatus (assembly GCA_032718565.1). Taxonomy (NCBI): domain Eukaryota; kingdom Metazoa; phylum Chordata; class Actinopteri; order Characiformes; family Distichodontidae; genus Distichodus; species Distichodus sexfasciatus. The sequence continues at coordinate 5,724,427 of JAVGVS010000008.1, read as the reverse complement.
CCTCACCTGAAGAAAGTCACGTTTTTAGGATGGAAAGGGTAAGTTTTTCAGCAGAATTTATTCACAACAGTACAGTATAGACCTTCCACTGTTTCAAAATACTAAAAACAAAAAATCCAAAATTTTACCCCACGCAACATAAACGCTTGTTTTTCTCAGAAACCTCCGTTGCAACGAGCGACTGGTTTAGCCGTGGAGGATCACAAATACAATGGTTAAGATGGAAAGTTTGTCTTTTGCTACTGTTGCGGTGTCATATTTTTGTGTCAGCATATCAACGAACACCACTCAGCACTTTCATGTCACTTTCGTGAATTTCATGTCTTTGCAAACAAAAATTTAATGTGTTTTATAAGACATGCACCTTATCAGCCATTGTGTAGGTGGCGGGGAGCTACCGCAAAAAACTAAATTCTCGGAACAGAAGCAGTCGTCAAAATATCCATCTTAACCATTGTATTTCGGGGCGGCACAGTGGTGCAGTGGTTAGTGCTGCTGCCTCACAGAGAGAAGGTGCTGGGTCAGTCGTAGGGCCTTTCTGTGTGGAGTTTGCCTTGGGTTTTTCTGATTGTGTGAGAGTGTATGCCCTGCGGTGTGTTGGCACCTGCCCAGGGTTGGTCCCCCGGTTTAAGTTAAGTGGTTTGGATAATGAATGAATGAATGAATAAACAATTGTATTTCATCATAAACTATCAGAAAACATGGCTCTAAGTGTAAAATACTGAACTTGTCCTTTAAATCTGTGTTTCAATCGTTAATTCGTTTTCAAATTTGAAAAAATCAGATTAAATTTTTGTTTGAAAACAAATTGAGAAATCAGGAAACAGCGACTTCTTTTCATTTTTGGTTTTGAAGGCACAAAAAAAGCATTTTTTATAGTTTTGATTTTTATTTTGTATCAAAATGAATGATACGTGGATTCTTTTAGTTTGGCAGAACTGCTGAGTTCCTCATCTTAATAATGTCATCGGAGAACCTGCCTAATCAAGACACAGTTGGGGCAGTTGGTGGCGTAACGGTAGGGTGTTTGCCCTGTGATCAGAAGATCGCAGGTTCGAATCCAGGGCCGGTAAAGTTTCCATTGAGGTATTCATGAGCAAGGTACGGTCCCCAAGCACTGCTCCCTGGGTGCTTGTTAGCTGCCCACTGCTCCTTCACAGATGGATTAAATGCAGAGGTCACATTTCGTTGTGGTGCACTGTGCTGTGGTATGTTCACAATGACAAATACTCACTCACTTTCACATGTAGAATATTTAACATCATTTTGTACTTATCAGTGATAGTTTACTTTATTTACTAATTCATAAAAAATGTGCAGAACTTGGCCAAAAGCTTGCATGTACTCTTGCTATGTAAATAGTGTCTTCTGACTCACACTCTGACAGGGTTTGGAGAGCAGTGACTTGGTTGATCAGCAACAGCTTATTTAAGTCTTATCTTACCAATACAAGCTCTGATGTACAGTGCATCTCTCTGGATACATGCTGTAAATGTTCATCAGTCCAACCATCAGTTGCTCCATAATCCCCTAGTTTATGGTTATTCTGCTATTAATGTCCGTCTGCTGGTTTATTAATAACCAGGCAACTCAAATATCACAAGTGTTCCCCATTGCACATCATATTAACCATACACAGAAAAAGACATAGCAGCAGCAGAAGGTTTTATTTGATATCATTCCTCCGGCGTAAACACTGTGATAAATGAACAGATGTGAGGAGAGTGTGATCAGACCGTGATGTTGTTCTGGAAGACTTGAGAGGAATAAAACAGAGGCAGGGAGGCGGCTGAACTTTAAGCAAGAAATGAGCTGGGCAGATGAGGTGTGATGGAGGGAGAAATGGGGAAGATGAAGCAGTGGGGGAAGGAAGGGAATACGAGAGCGAGAGAGCGAGAGAGAGAGAGACATGGTGCATTGACAGACTAAGGAGGGTGGAGGAAACAATAAAAATAGTGCTGACACTGAACAAACGTGGGGCATGCACTACACACACACACACACACACACAAACACACAGAGCCTCCATAAAGGATGTTATAGGATGAGGGACAAAGGACAGGAATATAGAATGCCTAAAAAGAGCTGACCACTTAGACAGTAAAGGGATGTAAGAGCTTAAAAAAGAATTGAAGTGATGGCCATTTAAAGTCCCAAGCAGGAAGGCAATGAGTCCAAAAGTACTGACTACGTCTGTCTAATAGCACTGTGGAAACAGAAAAAAAGGAAAGGGGGAGAGAGAGAGTGACAGTGAGGGTGGAGAAAGAGAGAGAGAGAGAGAGAGAAGGAGGGAGGGAAAGAGAGGAAACAGAGAGGAAGAGAGGAGAGATGATGGATGTTCTGCTCTCATTCTGTGCCCCCTAACGAAGACTCTAATTAGTGTTTGTGTAATTCTGCACTGTCTTCACTGCCTGCTCGTCTTAATTAACTACATTCATCTTCTCCTCCCCTTATTCCCTCCTTTCATCCCCGCCCTCCCTTCCTCTCGCTCTCTCTCGCTCCCTCTCTCTCTTTCCTTTTTCCTTTCCTCTTAAAATAACACTGTGACTCGGCTCCACCTGGAGCAGACCTGCTTTTTGTTCTGTCTTTCTCTCCCTTACTCTTTCTCTCTCTCATTCAAACTTCAAATTCAGAGCGATCAATCGATCGTGACAGGGATGAATAAATCTATCAGGTAAAAGTGCTCTACGGTATATGGAAGTACTGGATTTGATTGGAAATGCATCCAAGAACCTTTTTAGTTTTCTCTTTTTGGAGGAAATTCATCACACATACTGTACATACTCATGATTGCTGTCTGAGTGCTTTACGTTCTGGAATGTTTACTGTAACATGCATTATTTAGTCTTTTAACTCAGCTGTGAGAGTGGAGCTAAGGTAAAGTCATCTGGCTCTCGTGCCCTTTTCAATGGGATTGCAGGCGTTGCCACTATCGCATGTTCACCGTTTTCATGAAATGTCTGAAGCTGACACGTGAAGGTGCTTTGTGAGAGCGATCAAGGCTGACAGTGGCATGAGTTGAGCTGTCTTCTTTGCCCTGCGCTGACCGTGACCCCTGACCCTGGCCACCTGCAGACTTCATTTATCTCTTATTTCAACCCACTGTGTCAGGAGCGGAGGATTCTGCCTATTATCTCATGTTTGGAGCATTGCATTTGACGCAGCAGGTACAACACATCTCTGTCTCTCTGTGACATTTCCCACTTCAAACCAGGCACACCTAAAATAACTATATTTATGAGTATATACTGTATTTTTTTCTATAATTCGTTAAAATACTCAAATTCCTCATGTCTTTTAGGAAGAAATATTTCATTTTATTTTTCCACTCATTTAAAAATTGTAAAATTGACAATTAAGACTTGAAAAAATAAACAGAAGAAAAAAACAATAAAAAAAACAATTACTTCTTCTACATATTTAATCTTAAAACCATACTGCACATTTATGCATATACTTTAAACTATATAGCGAAACATCACATCAATATGTACAACATCAAAGCACAGCCACCATTTACTGACAGATTTCTTATCATTGTAATAGCATTCTTGATTTTTTGTGTAAACCTCTAATTTTATTGATGTCTTTTACCTGGACAGGCCCCTGAGGTCCTCCTTTTTATGCCGAACAAGTCCTACCACTACAATATAATTGTCTTTACCTTATCTTCATTAATAAGGATAACTGATTCATTTTTATACAGTTAAGTGACACAAACGGAAAAATTATGAGTGGTGGGTTTACACGTATGACTTTATCCAACTAAACATTTTTAGGCACTAATTATGTCAGTGTGTGTAGTCATCATTACTTTTTAAAAATGGTTTTGTTTTTGTTTGTATATTTGTTCAGAAATATGATGAACTTGTGAGAAAAGTTAACAAAACACAATAATGCAGAATGAACCTTAACATTTCCAAAAAACACCTAAATATTCAACACTTCTAAACATTCAAATCGTCCATAAATTTGGTTAAACTTTCTTTCTTTTTATTTTATTTCAAACATGTAAATATTAATAAAACCTTTTACACGGCTGAAAAGGAGTAGGGTGAAGTTTACACTTATTTGCTTCTACCGCTTTAATTACAGATTCATATTTTTACAAATAAATATTTGACAATATTAATATATATTTAAAGAAATATGAAATATGTCTATGTAGTACATAGACTAAATTAGCAGGTAATTTTATGTGCTCATATTTAGTTACTGTAACATAAGAATTTTGTTATGACAGCTAACATGATTATTTTGCATGTTTTCAGAGAAGAATCAATGGAAATGCATTGAAAGAATTATTTATGTTAACAATTATAACATCATGCAATTTTCATTAATATTTATAAGATTTATGAGAGTATACAATATAATGACTATACCTAAAATACTTTCTAATATTTAGCTGCAAATGTATGTTATATGTAAAGCATATTTATAGTGTGTGTATGGAATATGTGTAATTTCCTTTGTCAAGTGTATTTTTTAATAAATCATATAAAACTGTCAAATCATACATATTTACAACAGCAAACATGAGATATGTAATCCAATATTTAACATCTAAACTATATTTGTGTGATTTACCGCAGTGCAGCTAATGTGCCTCATTATTATTAACATTGTTTAGAGCAAGATAAATTAATGCTTAAAACCAAAAGTTTTCTGTATTAATGGTTGGATTTATTTGATTTGTCTAATAATGTCTATTTTTAGTTTAGCTTGCTTTATTTGATAGCTAGACGTACTGGAGCAAACAAACATTTTGGATTAATCAAATTTTGTTACACATATTCTCTCATTACACCCAAATAAACCATACGTACTTAAGTATGTGAACATTTCTGCTTTTTATTTTTAACCATATTATTATTAAATTAATCTTTTTAAAAAAAGATTGTAGCTCAGAAATAGGCTCCTCAAAATGCCTTGTGGCTGACAATGATATAAAAATGACTAATTTAATGCAGTTTCAAAAGATGTAGAATATAGAAAAACTAATTTAATAGAATATTGGGAATATATTTGATTCAAATCCAAATCAAGTCACCTCGTGTATTTTACTGTATAATAAAATGTTTCATTTGATGCATGCTTGGGTTATACAGCATCGCATTCCATTCTATTTGAACTGCGTTGGCTGAGTTTTCTCAATCATGATTTTAATTGTATTAAATGTAATTTGATGGAATAAATATATTCATGTGACAATGAATAGTAACAGTTTGGTTTAGTTTGATATCCACCATATATATCCGTAGTATAATTTGTAGTACATGTAGGTGCCAAATCGTTTTGTTCTGAAAATTATTTAGAGGTGTCACGCAGTTGGCCAGAAAAGAGTAATACAAAACGCGATTTACCGTTTCAAGGGTTAACCCTCATTTCCATTGCTTGTTAAAGGCCCATTAAGCAGGCTCTCGCGTGAAAATACAAGTATTTGTCTGGACTTGGCTGGGTGACATGTTGATGTAGAGCTTATTCTTGAACATTGGAAAATAAAACTTCAAAACTGTGTGTCCTTCCACACTGAAAAACATCTCAGGCTTCCTCATGTTGTCAGAGCTTGTGCAAAGCTATTTCTATGTTGTAGCAGGTAGACTGTAAATCTAGATCTTTGAACGAGATTAATCTTCTCCGAATATTAAAGAGCATCTAATTCTCACAAGGTAGCGGTTGATCATCACACTCTCTTGCACGCAGACACACACACACACACACATACAGTACACACACACACACGAGGCATGAAGTGTGACATGATGAAAGAGGGATCTAAAATGTGAGCTTCAGAACAATAGTGTTTGATGATCAGCCCTTGGTTACCGAGCACTGCTACATGTATCTCTCCAAAACTCTCATCCGATTCAAAAGGCCGTAATGAGCCACATGAACCTGGACGTGCGGCATGAAACGTGTGTGACGTTGGCGTGACTTAATGACTCGTATTTATTTGACAGAAGTAAGGACCATATTTTTTACCACCAGTATTGCTATGGGAACCTGATCTACCATGGTTTTGAGCTTTTAAACCTTGGCTACATGGTTTTGTAGATGGTTTGAAACTTTAAAAAACCTCTCTAAGAAAAATAATCAGACAGCGATTTTGTTGTTGTGCCGGGGACAGCTGAAATCAGGTGAGTCGGGATCCAAGAAACTCACCTCCGCTGACCAGAGGCCACATCTAATCTTTCACCCAATTCAATCCAATCATCAATGTGCTTATCAGCCAGCTTTTCCACTGTCCATCTCTCTCTCTCTCTCTCTCGCTGTCTCTCTCTCTCAGTGCTCTGTGTTCCCTTTTATCTTTCAACATGTCCACATTATGAACCGGCACCACCACACATCGTCCCTGGTAACGAGGCTTCAAACAAGGCGCCAACAATCAGCCACCTACATGAAGGCTCGACACCCGCGGCACGCATTAGCAATCAGGAATCAGTCTCCATCAGCCGAAGGGAGCGTTCCCTCTCAAACTGGCACTGCATTTTCCAGCCCAGAGCCCTAAACCTTTCCTGCAGTAATCCCAGACCCAGACGCGAGCGGTTCCACGGCATTATAGCACGTTGGGCAAGGCATATTAAATACAACTTTTATATCAATGCTGCTCTGGATTAGCAGCATGTTTGGTAAGTCACATTAAATGCGGGTGACAGGAGGATCGTGGCGAGTCAGAGACTGAGCGAGAGAGAGAGAGAGAGAGAGAGAGAGATGCAGATCCCTGGACCCTGTGAAGTTACGGAGCTAATCTGAAGCATTTTAAAACGGTTAATGTTTCCTGTGAAAATATTGCCTCGTCTCGTCCCACTTCCTGTTTAAGGTATCAAATGTCACTGCCAGCATGTAAATCAGGCAAGCGAGCAAAATATCTGCACGTATGTATGTGTGTGTGCGTAGGGGGGGCTTTACTAATGAGATCTCAGGTGGAAACATATGCATGAGCACAACTACACATGCACACAAACACACACACACACACAGAAGCCAGTTGAAAGCATACGAAAAAATTACAGCCTACACGCGCTACATTCGACAACAAAAGAGGCGCTTCGCTTTCACAGAGGAGATAATAGAAGGGACGAACGTGTCCATCTGAACAGTGTCACACACGCGGCAGAAGCCGCTCTCAAAAAGCACCCGCCGCCTAGTCGCTCATCCGGTGATGCAACGGCCAAACAAGCCGGAGCGAGGCGGCTATTAGGAAGCGGAGCACTCACCGACGCAGATTCATGCAATAGAACGCATTAATCATTAATCACACGACCCTAATGATCCTTGTCTATCTTCCGCAAGTTTTAAAAACGATGCTCTGAATACGTTAGAACCGCAGATAAAGTGAAATTGCCTTTCCAGCAGGATTATAGGGAAGAAGTGGGGGAGAGAGAGAGAGTAAGAGAGAGAGAGAGAGAGGGAGAGAGAGAGGGAGAGAGAGAGAGAGAATCAATGTGGTCCGACGAATGTGAGAACGATAGCAGAGTCATCGTCTCATATCGGATAATCAATCAAGCTGTCTGGCAGTAATTACACCAAATGGCCAATCAGATCACCTCAAAAGCTGCCAGCGGCCTGAACAAACAGGAAGTGATGCGATCAGGAGTGGAAGGGAGACGTGACATACTGACACCGTGGTCGAAAATTAGGAAAGAGGCCGGCGTGGAACAAAAACAACGCCGAGGTTTTCTCCTGATGCGACGCAATGCGACTGGCAGCTGGGAGCATAACGGTTAGAGACCCCGTGGTCATGATCAGAAGGTTCCAATCCCAGACCAGTAAAAGGTACCAGTGAGGTTCTCATGAGCAAGGTACCATTCCCAAGCAATGCCCTCTGCTCCAACACGGATGGGTCAAATGCAAAGGTCACATTTGGTTGTGGTGCACTGTGTGGTGTGTTGTGTTCACAATGACAAATAATCACCCACGTTCACACACAAGCTGAGCTACAATGCTGCTGTTGCCAGTTATTCATGGAAATATCTCAAATCTACATACATTGAGCCATCGGCGTGCGCACGTGCAGAACAACGGCGTTGTAACAGATACTCCAAACCTACAGAGCACACAGTGTATATTACATGACTGGAAAATTACATTGAGATGAGCTGTGCGCATGGAAGACCCGCAGAATTTCACACACAACCTCAAAAACACACACACACACACACACACACACACACACCCAAACTCGCGTGACAATCTTGCTCTTGCCTCAGGCTATCTGGTCTCTTAGGGGCACATAAACATCAAACCCTGCACATCTCCCCCTCCTTCTCCCTCTCTCTCTCTCTCTCACTCACTCACTCTCTTTCACTCGCTCCCTCTCTGAAACACACATGCGCACGCTCACATGCGCACACACACACACACACACAAATGTACGCGCACACACGCTCGCAAAGTCAATTCACATGTATCATTGCAGCGTATCATGTGAAGTGCTGACCCGGCCTTTTAGGAAGTGGAAATGATGCCATCGCTGCTCCAAAGCCCGATGACTTCTTCCACGGAATAACGGGTGCTACAGAGTCAGCGCCTTGCCATAGTAACATGCCCTCCACACGCGTGACGACGCTTTACACTCCAAAGCACACAGTCGGTAAAGAAAGCAGTTAACGGCAGCGTTGGGGCGAAAAGCGGCGTGACAATGACACAATGAGGGAAAGTTAATAGGGACTTCTAGAATAACAAACACACACACATGCAGGCAGACTGACTAAAACACACAGGAAGAACATGCATACAGAGATCAACAGGCAGAAACACACAGAGAGACAGGTAGAAACACACACACACACACACACACATTCACACATAGACAGGCAGAAGTATAAGGGCCTGTGTCCACCGAACGTTTTTTTCCACTGAGAGCGCTCAAAACCTCACTTCCAGAGCACTTATTGTTGCTAAGCTATGAAAAGCGTCATCAGGTACTTCCGCGTTTGTTCCTATTTTTCTCTGAGATCGCTAGTTTAGCATTAGTGGCAGCATTTGAAATAGTTTCTCACAGGTCTTCGAGACGGGACTGAGTGCATGAAATCTTCTCCAGCTGCTCCGGTTGGTGGCGTAGGGTGGTAGGGTGTTCGCCCCGTGATCAGAAGGGCGCGGGTTCGAATCCAAGGCCTGGAAAGTTAACACTGAGGTACTTACGTCCCCAAGCACTGCTCCCCGGGCGCTTGTTAGCTGCCCACTGCTCCTTCACGGATGGATTAAATGCAGAAGTCACACTTTGTTGTTGGTGCACTGTGTGCTGAGCTGTGGTGTGATCACAATGACAAGTGATCACTCAGAGAAAAGATCCAGATAGGCCACCATTAGTAGTGAGTTCTTGACAGTTTATCCCCCGGCCCTTCCTCAATTTTAATTGGTTAGCAAAAGACAAATGATATTGACGAGTGCAGCGCTGTTCTAAAAGTTGAGCAGATTTCAACTTGAAGCGCTGAGACAATAAAATGTCTGCACCGGCGTTTTGTTCCCACTGAAGGCGTTTAATCCCTCTGAACGCTGCAGCTCATAGGATTTGTATTAAAAATAGGCTCTGCCAGCGGAAAAAAACACGTTTGGTGGACACAGACCCTAACATACACGCATCCACAATTTGATTCGATTCAGATTCTTAGGCTCATGATTCGATTCAAAATCTATTCACGATTCATAAACGATTCACAATTCATAACGTGAATTTGTTTCCAGATCTATCTGGGCAGATTTCGACATTACTCCATCTATAGGGTTGGCGAGATATGAATGGATTTTGAATCGTCAGAGAAAGAATCGCGATTCAATTCGATTCTATTTGATTTTTTCGCCCACCCCTAATGTCCAGAAAGGCAGATAGAAACACACACTCACACACACACACACACACACAGGCAGACAGACAGAAACACACACAGGCAGTTAGAAACACACACACACAGGCAGACAAAAACACACACATACACACACAGGCAGACAAAAACACACACACACAGGCAGACAGAAACACACACACATGGGTAGATAAAAATACACACACCTGGGTAGATAAAAACACACACACAGGTAGACAGAAACACACACACGGGTAGATAAAAACACACACACACACACACGGGTAGATAAAAACACACACAGGTAGACAGAAGCACACACATAGGCAGACAGAAACACACACAGACAGAAAAAAAACACGCACAGGCAGACGACAGATTTACACTCATATACTCAGACTCATACACAGACAAAAACACACAAATACACAGACAGACAATCATACAGATAGAAACATACACGAACAGAAAAACACACATACAGACAGAAACACACACACACCCCAACCCTAACCTTTCTATTCAGGTAACTGAAGAATACGCCGCCAGTAACTGAACTTGCTGAAGTCCTTTTCCAACGGAGACTTAATACGGCACTGTATATTACACTCATCAGGTCAAATCGGATTTAAACCGTGGCGATGTGATCGCGGGGAGAGAAAATTGCTCACGTATAGAAGCCAATGAAACTTCTCTAGTTATAGAGCAAATGAAATCAGCGCTTGATGTGCCACTGATGGACAATTTTCAAACCGAGATTGTGCAGTAATGAAACCTTTTCTTAATGATGTCCGTGCTCTTTGCTTCTTATTTATTTATTTACTTGTTTATTTACGTATTGTTCTGGGTGATCTGGGAAATGGGAGGCTGCTGATGCAGGGGACGAACCTCCTGATTGTAATCTGGTTGGAAAGAATAAACATATTGATCTTGTGAAATGATGAATGATAGGACATGAGAGGGTTGAGTGTGTGGTTGCAGGCTGTCTGTGTTTACAGCTGGAGAAGGCAGAGGCCACGAGAATCTATCCCATGAGCCTCCTGCTCGGTGCTGTTGGGCGTTGGCTCTGTTAGCGCCAAACTGTCCTCGTGCTAGCAACCGCGTGACAAACTACTAATGAACACACACCTAACGGGGAGTAAAAACTGTCTGCTCAGGGGAAAAATTAATGCTGTGATTAAAGCACAATGGCGTTCTTAGAAAAGTGTTTTCATAATTTTAACGAGAGCAGCTTATCTCTCTCTCTCTTTTCTCTCTCACAGACACACGCACACACACACACAGGGCCATGTCTTCCTATCTTTGTGAGATAGCAGTCTGTAGCATAACGGTTAGTGCGTTCACCCCATGAACGAAGCATGCTGGTTGGAATCCTGGAACAGTAAAGGTACCACTGAGGTACTCATGAGCAAGGTACCGTCCCCAAGCACTACGCCCCGGACGATGCCCATGTGAGCTGCCCCTTGCTCCCCTTACAAAATGCATGTGGCAGGTTTGCGTGGAGTTTGCCAGAATATGTTACCACAAGTTTGCCATTGTCAGTCACTAGTGGTAAGCAGTGTTCTGGCAACAATGACAAACTGCCACTTATGGCAAATGTATTTGCCAGTGATTTGCCAAAACAATTTGCCAGTAATGGTAACCTTGTAGTAAACTTTTGGTGACAAAGTTGCCAGGTGCATAAGTATTCCGCAAAGTCTACTAGAAGTCCACCACAAGTTTGCCACAAACCTAATTTACATGTGAAAATATGACCTTGCTCCAAATTTACGGCAACACTGCCAAAGGTTAACGGCAACTGTGCGCCAGAAACCTAACATTTTTGTAAGGCTCCTTCATGGATGGGTCAAACGCAGAGATCATATTTTGTTGCACTCGTGGTGCACTGTGTGCTGTGGTGTTGTGACAAATAATCACTCACTTTCGCGTTATATCAGTTAATCTACAGATTGCCTTGTGACTTCATAGGAGACCATCAAAACTCATTCACTCCGTCCACCTCTCATGACGTCACATTTTCCTAGTTCCAGACCAGCAAAGTTTCGGTGCCAATTTTGTGTTACTGACACAAATTTATTTCCATGGAAAAACGTGGGGACAGTAGTGCAACACAAGGAACTTCTGCATTTGACTCACCTCAGAAGGAGCAGCGCCCCAGGAGCAGTGTTTATGGATAAAATCTTGGTAACGGGTACCTCAGTAGAACCTTTACTAGTCTGGGATTTGAACCAGTGACTAGCGGTTTAACGATACACTGATATACATCGATACATTGATTCAGTGATAAATGAGCCAAAATAAAATCATCCATCAGATATCATACAATATGTCAAGTAAAAAGCTCAGGAATTAAAATCTAAAATGATATCTTAGTTGCTTTTTTTTATTTGATATGAATGGAATGAAAGTTAAAGTAAACTTTATTATCATCTCTACTGTATACAAGTATACAGAGAGACGAGATGGCTCCAGCTTCCACAGTGCAAAAATAACAAAATATGGCTCTTAGAGTGAGCAAAAATATATACATGGACTATAAAATATAAAATTCTAGAGTTACAAAAGAAATAGTGCAATAAAGTTACATGCAGAATTTAAAGTTCTACAATTTTGGTCCTGGAATTATCTTTCTGCAAGTGGTGGAAGTGTTAAATCAGCACATGATATTGTCTCTTGTCGGTGGTTGGCTCATGAATTGAATCAAATTGAAATTGTAGCATAGCAGACTTTGTAATCACTATCCACTGAATCAATATATCGTGATGAAACGTGTGATTTACACACCTACCGCAGACCCTCCAATAACAGGATCAACTCCCTAAGGGCCTGTGTCCACCAAATGCAGTTTTGCGCATTGTTGTTGCTCAGTCACAAAAAAAAGCCATCGTTTTTTTCCCACGTTCGTTCCCATTTCATGTAAACATTGCAGCATGTTCCTTTGAGATCGGTAGTTCAGCCGACACAAAAATGATCTTTACAATGGAGAGAAATCGCATTTTGGCACTAGCGGCAGGGTTTGAACTAGTTAGCTTCTCCAGCTGCTCCAGACACGCCGCCATTTGTAGCGAGTTCTTCACTGTGTATATGTCCCGCCCCTTCCTCAGTTCTGATTGGCTAGCAAGAGAGAAGTGACATTGACAACCCCAGCGCTGTTCTAAAAGTTGAATGGATTTCAAAGTGAAGCGCTGAGGTAAAAAACGTCTCCACTGTGTGTTCTTTTAAAGGCGCTTAGTGCTCTGAACGCTGAAGCTGACTTGTATTAAAAATAGGTGCTGCCTGTGGAAAAAATGCATTTGGTGGACACAGACCCCAACCAATACACTGCCACTAGCCAATATCACTATGGAGCACACGTAGTTGTGTATAATTGTAGGTAAATTTTGCTACATCTACATCTAACTCCAAACTAAGCTATGGTTACATTTGTTTTTCCAAAAAGAAGCTGCTTCTGTATACCTGCAAACGTCTGATGCTACATACAATCTCTTGCTTTCTTATTGTGAATACACAGAAAGGTGCACACACACACACACACACACACACACACTGGCACCAGTCTGTAATAAAGGGTGATCGTGCTTGCAGCACTGCCGCTCGCAGGGGCTGATTTATGTCAGTGCCGTGCAAGGAAAACGCTCTGTAAGAAAACTCCCTCCCAGTCCTCATCAATCGATTGCCGATCAGCGCTGCATCAGCACGGATCAGCCACTGCGGCTGCTAAAGAGAGTCCAGACCACACCCTCCACCCCCTCTGTCTACCTGCAGCAGCAGGGGGTCGCACCCGCCTCTCCCACACGGCCCTGGGGGCGTTGCCAACTCGACTCAACGACAAACCAAAAGTTTTCTCTCTCTTTCAATAAAAAGTATCTGATTTTTTGGGTTAAAAAGCTGATGCATTGGGTCATGGGAGATTGGGAAGTGTGCCTGGAGATAGACGGCTGGATTAGAAATGAATTAATAATGTTGTAGACCTTGGATGTTGGAGTTGGTAGACGTTGCGTGTGGTGAATGATAGGTGTGGTGTTCGACGGCACCGAGCGCGAGCTGCACCTCCAGATCTGCATGGTAATACGAACAAAAGCTGCCAAACATCTTAAATATTTGACAGCGGGGAGAGGAAAAGATCAGTGAGTGAGAGATCAAAGAGGGAGAGAGGGAAAGAGTGAGAGAGAGGGAGAGAGGGGACTGGCTAGAGAAGGGAAACATGAAACACTTTTGCTGTGATATTTTCCACACAAACCAACCATTCATCCACATCCAAACAAATGTTGTTTCTCTCTCTCTCTCTTTCCTCCTCTCTTTCTCTCTCTCAGTCTCTGCCCTCTCCTCCCACCCTCCATCCTAACACGGTAGTTGAGATTCTCACCTTCATCCATCTTTTGCTGCAACGCTCTTCTCCCTCGTTTTTCCTCTCTCCCACTCTCGCTCTCCCCCTCCATTTCACGCTCTCTCTTCGACAACACGCCCTGCCCAAATAACGATTGTATTTATCTCTATCAGTCTCTCCATTTTCCCCTCCTTTCTCTTGTTTTCTTGCTCTCTCGTTCAATATTTCATGCCGTTGAGTGGATCTATTCTAAGCTTGCTCTGCTCCCCCCTTTCCTCTCTGTCGTTTCAAAAAACTCTTTTTTTCCCCATCCACATCACTCTTTCTGTCTGCATCCTCCCCCTATACTTCTATAAATCTCTCGCCTTCTTTCCTTCTCTCTATCCCATTTCACCCCTAATGTTCTGTGCCCCATCTTTTTCACTCTCGCTATCTCCCCCCGCTCAAACAAACACACACACACACACACACATACACACAGTCTATCAGTAAAGCAATGTGTACTGTCTAGTTATTTGGTTTGAGCGTCTGAGTGCAAAGGCCTACTGTTACTTGGTGTGCTTTGGTGCATCTCCCCCCATCTCTCTTCTTTTCCCCGATAGATAGATAGATAGATAGATAGATAGATAGATAGACAGACAGATAGATATTCACTTTATGAATAAAGTTATACAAAATTATATATATATATATACATATGTATATATATATATATAATATATAATATATATACATATATACACACACACACACACACACACACACACTATATATGTGTAGAGATATGATCCGATATGTGGATCGTGTCGTCTGACTCTTGACTCAGCGGCTGGATTGGGCCATTTTATGGGCTGATCTGCTTAGATGCGTGTACACTGTGGAATTATCATAGGAGTAGCACTGCATTAAAAATGAGGCTGGCAGTGTTCAACTTTCGAATAATTCTCTATTACAAAAATGGTGAGGCATTTTTTCTGGGTCAGCTTCGTTTAATTCATTTTACTCACTAGAGCAGCTGTTTGCCATGTTCATGGACGCCCCTACTTGGTGACACGTTTCCAGTGGCGCGATCAGGAATAAGACAGAATCCTCTGTACGTGAAAATATTTGTGAGATGTTCCTGCACTAAAACGAAGAAAATCATAAAAACATTTTTCGACATTTTCCGGCATGTAAACACGTGCACTTTGTTAATGGCGCGCGCATGAGCACCGTTACTCGCAAAAGGCTCCAGTTCAGTCAAAATATTCGCCTTTATTACAGACACAAGCCATATTTTAGCTGATAAATAATCAAAATAACTAGCGTTCTACTCACGACTCTGCCGTTTATTTAGATTTTCCCATAGATTTTATTCCCCGCTTCATCGTGACGCGGCGCCGGGGCGCGCCCAGAGGATCGTGGAAATGTAGTTCTCTGCAACAGCTCATTTTATAGACTAGAATTGGTTCAAATGACAAACTTCAGTGTTTCATTTTCAATTGATCCAATTTTTTCAATTTATAATGTTATGGTTAATCAATAGAAGAAATATTTATATGTCTAGCAAGCGAAATTGCGCATATCGTGTGTGTATTAATAGTGTACATTACTTTAGTTAGGAAAACAGTATTTAAATCAAGCATTTCCTTAAGCATAACAATGATCTCAGTCATGTATTCAGACATTTTAAATCATTATTTTATGTTTAAAAAAGAATCGGATTTGTATCGTGTATCTGACAGATATCAAATTTACAATATCAGTATCGGTATCAGACATAAAAAAGTGGTATGCAGCCCATCTCTAATATTTATATATATATATGTGTGTATATATATATATGTGTATACTCTTTCTCTCTCTCCTCTGAGAGTATATACTCGCTTACAGACACTAGGTCTTTCCTCTTTTTGCACCTCTTTCGATTTTGTCATCCTCCTTTGTCACTCAGGACACTAACACCTCTGCCTTTTTTCCCCTTTCGCCGGATCCTCCGTCCCTCCTTCTCTCCCTCCCTTTCCCTCTCCTCTCCCCTCTCTTATGGGGCGCTCTCTTGCCAGTGTTGTTTTTAGGCACAGCAGTGGAAGGTAAGCTCAGTGAGATTAATTCATGTCAGTCAGTGGAGTGAAAGGGGAGTGAAGGATACAGGGAGGAGGAGGAGGAAGCGAGAGAGGCCGGGAAGGAGGAGCCAAGGGAGGGAGGAATGTCAGCACGGTTTACTAACACAACACTGAACACTTTGGGGAATGATAGCAAAGGAGGGGGTGCAGAAATTGAGAAAGAGGAACAGACAGACAGACAGACAGTCAGAGATCAGAAATAAAATGTATTTGAAAGTCATTAAAAAACTATATTAAATTGTCCCAAACTTTAAAAGAGCTTCAATCAAGTTATACATTTATTTTAAAGGTCAACCACAATGTAGACGTTTCTAGAAGGGAGACACACATAGCTGCCCTTTTTTCTTTTCTGTTCTATAATCTATCTGCCTTTCGAGGCGTGGGGTAATGCATCCTCTCTGCTCCCCCACACTGACGTCTGACAGGGGGCTGTCTGGGGAAGAACTTCCTGTGTCAAAAGTTCACCCAGCCGAGCGACCAAGCTTGTGCCGGCTCTGATCGTGGAACCGAACGGGACCCCGAGAAGACCCAGCCGGGGGAGTTCTGTATTAGATTGAGCAATATGAGTCTGAGAGATTGGATTTGGCGGGGAAGCGGGCCGTGTAGCGGATGGGAGGCGCTTCTGCCTCCTGGAGCGCTAAATGTCACCAAGGGCAGTGATGGCGAGGCCCGGAAAGCGCCGCAGGGGCCATTTTTCATCATCTGCTATTGAGATGGGGGAAGTCCGATTGGATTGCGAGTTGGTGTTGCAAATGAAGGATGTTTTATGAAAGCTGACAATGGGCCCCCTCGCAGATATATGAAACGCTTCATGTCACAGAAATTGAAAAATGAAAAAAGAATGGAAGCGAGGGGTCAGGACGGGGATAATTCCCCGACAGTGAGAATCGCCTGCTCTGTTTTGTTTGTATGATGGAAAGAATGTGCTTCAGAGTGTGTTTTTAATATTCAATGCAGAAAGACTGGATTACAGAAGCATGTGATAAGGTGTGTGTGTATGTGTATGTGTGTGTGTGTGTGTGAACAGGGAAGGATGGGGATTTTTTTCTCTTCCTATACTTGCAAAAAGCATTTGCAGTACTTTCACTAGTACCTCAAAAGTTGTATGCTGTCAGTGAGCTGGAGTGAAGGAAGAGGTAAGAAGTGAAACATTTTACACACCATTAAAAAGCTAAGAGAAATAAGAGAGTGAGAGAAAGACAGCAAGAGAGAAGTGAGGAAGGCAGGATGGATGGCAGACAGATGAGTGCAAGAGCACACCAAGAGGTGACAGGTAGATCACGAGAGCAAAAGGAACAAGGGGGACGAAATAGACTGAAAAGAATTCGTATAGCTTGACACAATGGGTGTAGGGAAGACGGGCCAGCAGAAAACGTGTAACACACACACATATACACACGGCGGGAGAGAGAGAGAGATAATTCAGCACTTTAATAGACAACTGAGACAGTGAAAACCCAAAAAAGAGGAAAAGACAGAGGGATTCCCCAATGGCACCTCATCTCGCTCTCCTCCCTCTTTTCTTCTATTTCCTCCTTTTCTAACAATAAATCATTTTGACTTCTCTTTAACCAACTCATTCCCAGCAGAGGGCAAGCAAACTGAAACTCCCCCTCTCTCTCTCTTTCTTTCTCTCTCTGCATCCTTCCTCACTTCCACCATCACCACAACAACATGCCCAGAGGTGACACAAGAGACAACAAACCTGCCTTGATGTAAAAATACCATGATGGGAAAGTGTGTGTGTGTGCTCACTATCACAGGTACATTAACCATTAAGTTAAAGCTCTGCATGCAGATGGAGCCAGGCGTGGGGTAGTACAAGAGAGGTGAATCAATTTACTGTATAAGAGGATTTGAAACATAATAATACTGTATTAGAGCAGTTTAGCACTATTTCGCTCGGATCCCCTGCTGGAGCTTTAGGTGCAAATGGTGCAGAAATGGCGTACTGGACTCACCGCACGGACAGATTTGCTAAAATGACAGGGCAGGAGGAATCTGTTTTCTCAGCAGCCATAATGACTCCAGCAGACTAATACTGTGTTAAAACAGAGCTGGACTCAGGCGGAGTGTGTGTGTGAGGGCTGGGTGTTTTAGAAACTGAGGATGGAGGTGGAGTTACTACAGGAAGAACAGGCAGCCTGACAAACAGAGAGTGAGGGGAAGAGAGAGAGGGGAGTTCACTGCTTTACAGATGAAAGAGAGAGACAGAGAGACAGAGAGAGAACTCAGTGCTTTGTGTGTAAAATAAATGAAAATATATGTATATGTATACAGTATATATGAGTGAGAGAATGAGAGGAAACAGAATTGCTTGCATAAAGTATGAGAACAAGGCAAAAAACTTTGCTTTACAGATATCTATGGTGAAGAGTGAGGAAACAGAAGAGGAAATTCCTGCTTTACACACACACGCAGTCTATGTATTACTATCTTTGTGAGAATATCCATAGACTCCCATAATGACTAGATGTATATAATTTTACACCTACACCTAATCCTAACCTAACCTTAACATAAGCAACCAAAAGCACATCTTTTACTCTTTTAGTTTCTCAAATAAAACAAAGCACCTTTTCTATAAGTCATTTTTTCCTCATAGGGATTACTCTCAGATGTCCCCACAAAACTAAAAAAACAGATAAAAAAGAGTGATTTTAGGGACACACACACACACACACACACACACAGTATATGTATGTATATATATATATATAAGTGAGTCAGAGAGAGAGAGGGAGGAGAATATTAGCTATGGACATTGTATATATGGAGTGGAATCGACATAAAAATGAGCGAGAGAAAGATAATTAAGTGCTTTACAAATGTATAAATGGTAAGTGAGTAAGTGAGCGAGTGTGTGTGTGTGTGTGTGTGTGTGTGTGTGTGTGTTGTGTGTGTGTGTGTGTGTGTGTGTGTATGTGTGTGTGTGTATGTGTGTGTGTGAGAGAGAGAGAGAGAGAGAGAGAGAGAGAGAGAGAGAGAGAATGTGATACCACAGTTGGCCGTGGATGGAGCAAAAGCGAGCGAATAAAACCGGCTTGAGGACTTCGTTCCTCACACATCTGGAAGTGTGAAACGAGCCTCAGCTCCGAGAAGGATTTTTCCCCCGCGCACCGCTGGAGAATTACTAATTACAATAGTAAACCATTATTATTGTTATATGGTTATTATTTGCACGTTAGGCGCCTTTATCCCGGCATCCAGCGGAGAGTCTCTCAGATCCGTCCAGCCGTCGTTACTTCGCCGCGACCGAACAAACTCACGGCGCTCCGGAGGACACTTTCCTCACATCTTTGCTCATCTCTCTTCACGCGCGTCTCCATTTTTTGGGGTCAGATTTCTCCTCACATTTTTCACATATTCCCTCTAGCGTTTAAGAAATCCACTTTGTGTCGCTCGTTAACCCGCTACGGCGAGCCTCCTTCGCGCGGGCTCCTCGTGCGCGAGCACGCGCCTCTCCGTTTCTCCCGTGACTCGCCGGACTCGGAATCCGGTTGTATAGGAGCGATGGGGACGGGGGGAGGGGATCCACACAATGGATTCTGACTTACCCAAAAGCGTCCACACACCGTGAAAACTCTCCACGTCTAAGCGCGAGGCAGTTCTGTCTCGCGCTCCGTTACGTCTTCAAGTCGTTTTTTTTTCTCTCTCTTTTTCCCCCTTCCGAGACGGGATGGTGGCGGCACGACGCTGCCGAGGGTGACCGGACCGACGGAGACTTGGAAGGAGAAGAGAAAGAAAGAAAGAGAAAGAAAGAGCGAGAGAGGGACAGAGAGGAGTGAAGCGTTACCGGGGGGATTATGGCTCTCGCCGTGCTCGTGCTCTTTTTGCTAACTCTTACCTGCGCCAACTTTTACCTGGCGCGCGCGAGCAGACACGCGGTGCACTGGAACAGTTCCAACATCAAGTAAGTCGGACATTCAGTCCTCCATCTTTCACACATTTACACAAATCTAACTGCCTTACGCAACGTGTTATGCGCTTAAAGGACAATTAGATAAATGCTTAGATAAATAATTTTTTGAAGGAAATAAACGGGCACCTTTGTTTGGACTCAGCCCTCCTTTCCACAACACCTGTGAAATACTTTACATCTCACTCAGTCTAGTAAGCTGTATTTGTGCCATTGTAGGCATATGTCTCCAGAAATATAGACTAGGCAATTTCTTCATTAACATAAAAATATTAGTACTTTAAAAAGAAGTATTTTATAAAAAACAAATTATTATTTACCATACACACGAATGTGGACAAACCACAGGAATAATCCACTCACTTCTGCTGATCTGTCTGGTGTTAGTGGACTGTTTTGTGAGCATTTGATTTGCAGTGTCTCTGTTCATGGATGTGGGTATGTGTCAATGGCATAATTTACCAACCCTTAGTACGTCTGGCAGTTATAACCCATTTACATTTAATGCATTTAGCAAGCTGCTCCGAACACCCCAAACAGTCACCCGGACCCCCTTAAACGGGCGAAGACTTCTGCAAGACCAAAGTTCAAACTAAAGTTGCAGCCTTGGCCTATGCACCGATTATGTTGCAAATTTTTGTAACCCACCTTGCCTTGCCATATTGACTATAAAATCCTGTACATTACTGACACTGCACTTGGGCATCAATACTGACTGATGGATTCTTGCCAAGTGTGTATCACTAGTATAAGACTCCTGTAGCACATGGTTGGATCCTGCTACAGCATTGTGTGCTGAGCTGTACAGGAATACTGATTGTCTTGGCACAGCGAGTCGGGAAACGTTGTGTGTCCACATGGTGGCCTGTGACTCCGAAACTCATTATTTAAGGCGTAAAAATCGTCTAATCATTACGCAAAGCGTGTTTTCTGTGTAAGGTTATGAAAAAATTGTGTCTGACGAACCACTGGCTCCAGTGGAATTTAGAGCAGGTTTGAGTGGGCCTCTTTAAGTCCTACTCTTCTCTCTTTCTCTTTCTTCCTTTCCACCCCCATCTCCAGCATGGTTCTCCCAGGGAGTCTCCGTCTGTCTCTACTCCTCTCTGCGCCCTCTCTTCTCTCCTCAGCCGTTATTCACTCTGACCTCAATGTGTTAGCATTGTGTCACCATTACACAATTCCAGCCCTCTCTCCTTCTTTAGATACACTAATACACACACACTCTCCAATTTGACATTCAGATAAGTTGTACATTTGGTGGAGGACTCCATCAGTGTGTTGCGAATTTTACTGCTTGTGCATGTGCATTAGTGTGCATGTGCGTATGTGTGTGTGCATGTGAACACACACTTAAGTGTAAACCCTCTTTGTTTCTTTCTTTAGAAATAAAGGCAATAATGCAGAATTTGACCTAGTTTTCAGGTGGTGCGCACATCGCTAATGCTGTAGCCATGGGTGGAATACAGATTTAGCCCAAGTCATGATCAAATTTAATAGATACCCCGGGCGGAGAGGTACAGTTTGGGAGAAGAGTGTCTCTCATTGATGACATTGACACATATCTAAAGGTACAATAATAATGATTTTTGCATTAGGTTGCAATTATGTGATTAGTTTTTATACCGTTTGTGGTTACTGCAACTATTTACACTAAAACGTTATGTACATTAAATGCGTACCATTTTCCCATATACAGATTATGTAATTATAATAAATCCTATCTATCTTTTATACAATATATGTTACCAATCTAAAATATATACCATGTTTTTGGCTATACCATTTCAGTTTCAGTATATCAAGGTATTAATTGAGGCAGTGCACACATTTGCACGGTAATTATTTGGACTGTGTTATGGAAAGCAATGGATTTTTTTGCCAGGTTCTAAGATAATCTTAATTAAAATCTCTAAAGGTAAATTCCATTGGCAGAGAGGCTGGCCAAGCCCAGAATTTGCTAAATGTTTGGGATATTTCGCCTCATGTTATAGAGGGCTTGAATTAAAAACAAACTATTCCATTTTTTCTGCTTTAAAAATCATAAATGTCAGAAGCCTTGTCCAAACTGAAAAACTGAAACGTTTGTTATGTTACAAGCTCATGCTTAGCATTAACCTGCTTTAGAAATTGCAATGTGCAATAAAATGATAAATAAACTTGTTTTTTAGAGAGTACAAAATATATGCAATGCAGTTTGGATTTTGTATTTTTTTTTAAAGGATTTGATTTAAAATAGGAGACTTTTAAATAATTTGAGATGAAAAAAAAACTCATGATTTTGGTCCTTTTACAATTTACATAGAAGTTTTAATTAAGGAAGATGGACAAAACGTGAGCAAGCATTAAATGAAAAACTACAAATGCAAACAAGAAACAGCATTTTATTTTCTCTGTCTACAATCTGTTATAAAAAATCTGACTAAATTTAATTTAGTTAAAACATTTTAAATGTAAAAAAAGTAACAAATACAACTGCGAAAACGATATTGTGAGCTTTTGTAAATTTCAAAACTACAAATACCAGGTCGAAAAAAACAGTTGAGCCGACTCACCCCCTCATACCACAGACATTTGTCTTGCATTACCATCACCGCTGAACTCTGGAGAAAAATGTCCATAACTTAGTCATACGCAATCCAGAATGCGCTTTTCACATTGTAAATTAAACCTATCCAAAAAAAAACAACAGAAAGCATGCAGGTCTTAACCTTCCAAATCAACATGTAATTAAGGCGACTGGGTGCACGTTCGTTGACATTATTGTGGTAATGGACAGACATTCGGAAGTTGATTTATATGCCATGACATAGAGTCTGCTGTATCTGAGTTTAAAAGACTTCACAAAGAAGCCATCATTAGTCTCCACACTAAAGGAGTTTTACAATGGCTGCACAGCGAGTCGTGAAATTTAATTAGGCGTAATTGACTTTAATGAGACGTCAGTGGCAATATGTCGTTATGCCGCGTCAAAACTAACAATAGGGTGAAAAAAACCCTGTCAAAAACATTAGCAGGTAGAGTCTAAGGTGACTTGTCAGCGCTGGGAATCAGGAAGTGTCCGTTTATGAAAGTGCGGAATTGATCCGTGTTGCAGAAAGGTCTTGTTTAAGGAGCGGCGCTGTTGTAAATGGAAGAGGACTCGCTGGTGGGCTGCGACGAGGATTTGTGGGTAAATCCGTCTTATTCCGTGAGCGGAATTCCGCCCAGCGTTTTTGCCGGTTGAGAGAAGACTTCTCACACTCAGGTGGGCTGAATGATGAAGGTTAAATAAGTAAACAAATTAGGTTTCAGTTCAGCTTCATGAATGAAATCACCTCAGCACGAGTAGTAATACGTCGTGATTACATTAGGAAACGTTTTAACACATTTGAACTTCTTTGAGTTGATTTTAAAGACTTATTTTAACAGTCCAAGCTCTAGGTCAACACTCTCTTGTATGGTTTAGTGGAGGTATGTAGCATAAGGAAATGAAAGAAGTTAAAGTGTGCGTGTGTGAGGACATGCTGCTACTTCATGCCTACAATCCAACATTGATGACACCCTCTTACCTCAGCTTGGCCTAGTTACACTTAACAAAGAGAGAGGGAGAGGGATAGAGAGAGGTAGGTATAATATGTTACTTAAGCAGTGTGCTCATGTAAGAATAATTCATGCTGTGCTGTTTATTAGTTTATGTGTCTTAGCCTTATTTCTCAGCTCGGGCGCCGTTTGGCCCTTCTCTAAGTCATTTATTATTACAATGTAAAACAGCACAAAAGCCCAGCCTGTAGCGACGCGAACAGTTCCACTGATTAAACGTTTAACTTGAACAAGGAACGATAGGCTATTAAAACCGAGCGAACGATCAAAAAACTTCACACACAAAGGCTTTACAAAGACGGCGGCCCTTTTTTTTACGCGGCACTAATGGCAGCTCTCGCTAGCATTTTTTTCCCCCAGCGAAACCTTGTCAAACACAAGACTTGCGCCTCACACTTCTTTCTTGCCACTTGACAGGTGCTCTTCACTGCCTGGCACCACTGCCATTTCTTAATTCATGTCTCTACTTTTAGAGGAGCGTGATCGCGAGTCTACCAGCACTAGCCCAGCTCTCTTGTGTGAAAGCAGGAACGAGCGAAGGCTTTTTTGAAAACCCAAGTCCTGGCAACGTCACCGTCAATTAGTTTGGTCGTGTCAGATTACGGAAGCGAATGTACATGCGCCGCTTGAGAATTTACTAGGTTAATTTATTGGCAACGTTAGGCACGCGCTCTTGATATTTAGTAAACGAACAGATGTGTTTTTTTAAAGCTCAATTTTAGGAAAATATCACCTTATGGCACACAATATGGTAGGCCAGTTTTACACTTCCTATAGTGCAAATTTATTGACACCCCGTCTTATAAATGTTTAAAAACTGCAGCCTGTCGCGGATGGAGCGTTGGACCTGTTTACCGAGGGCCTCTCCAGGGCTTTGGGCCGCCCGTTAGATGGGACGTGGAGCGTTCCTGCGACTCCCCCTCCCTGTGCTCAGAGGCAGAGCAGCGCTGGAGTTAAAATAGCATTGGCAGCAGAGTATTCTCTAGGTAGCGTTTTTGACTCGGGGATGTGGTACAGCAGCAGTGTTTGTGTGTACACCAGGCACAGCGAGTGTGTTCCACCACTAAACGGCTTTGTTATGAACAGAGCGCATTTGGTGTAAACAGTAGGAGGGACCCGCTGGCCATGGAGGAGTGGTGGTGGGGGGGAAAAAAAAAACAAGCAGACCCCACACTCCTCATCTTCTCAGAGATTTATAGCAGGGAGAACTTTAGATTTTGTACACACACACACACACACACAGATTTCAGACAGTTACTGTGCATTGTGTGGCCGGTGGTATTACCAGCCCTGCACTCTCGCTTCAGTGATGCGAGGCTCAGGAAAGCACACACACTCACACACTCAGTGCTCTCCAAAACATAATTGAGAAACAGAGGTGAATAAATACATACGGAAAAGCCTGCTTGTTCTTTCACTTTCTCACTCCCCCCTCCACCCACACGCACACTCACGCGCACACTCATACACACACACACACATACTGGGTGTAAGTTTTATTCAGACGCCTTTTAATTCTCCACAGCCCGAAGGAAAGCATTGTGTACGCGTGACTGTAGGTGTGATGGCGGACAGTAATTGTGCGAATGTTATGATTTGTTACAAGCAGGGAATGCAGACCAGGTGAGGACAGTTCCTATTGGATTATGAGCTCAGAGAGAGAGAGATTGAGAGAGAGAAAGAAGGTGAGAGAGAGAGAGAGAGAGAGAGAGAGAGAGAGAAACTCTCTACTTGGTAATTGAGGGTTTGATTTGTGTGCCACTTTGTGTCTTCAGTGCACTAAGCTGTCACGGGAATCAGGAAAAACACACAAACAACAAACAACGGGCGCTCGCACAAAGTGTCAGCAGTGGCATAATAACACAAATCCATCTCCGTCCGTCCCCACAGCCACACAGCAAATACACTCTGCTATTAGTCCTGCCATTCTGCCAGCAACACAACAGGTAGCGCATCCAAATCTCTGCCTCGACTAAACACACGTCATCTCCGCTTGACTTGCATGTGATGCACAACTGCGCAAATTTATTGGTGCTTATTGATTGACTACACACCAGGCATGGGGTGATTTCTGGTAACAAGGAATGCTGCAGTTTAAAAAAGTAACAATATCTAAACCACTAAATGTTTTAGTCATACCGTTCCTGCGATATAAACTGCTTTTTATGACTTGACAAAGAAGGAAAATGCTGAAATATCTCAGGTCATGCCCAATGTAGACTAAAGCCTTGTTCACACTACGTGATTCAGTCACTGACTAAATCCTCGATCGGACGCAAGTCCATGTTTGGTCGGCGATCGACAATCGCTAATCAATACTAACAAAGACGACCAAATAGAAGGTGAAACTGAAGTACTCATGAGCAAGGTGCCCAAAAAAAGCTACCCAGTCCTCCTTCAAGGAAGGGTGAAATTTTGTGTACTGTGTGCTGTGCTGTGCTGTGTTCACAATACAATAATAAATATATAACCAGTGTCAAGCTGCAGCCAACGAGAGCATAGGACATGGTATCAATGGAAAGGTTTGCGAGACCTCACCTCACAGAGCAAAAAAATCATGACAATATTAGTTTCATTTTTGTCATAGTAATTGTTCAAACAAGTACCAGCGCTTGTTTTTGTTGGATGTCCATTTTGAAACGTCTGTTTTGCAAGAGGCTTGCACCAATTTCTGTAAAAATTTTGTTACAGAACATTGCTTTGAAGACCAGACAGAGCAGTCGTGCTGATCGATCATGCAGCTGAATCAAGGTTGTATAGAGTGAACAGTACAGCGAGGAGTTTTTATCTTGTTTAGAAGAATTATTCTTTATTTCATTATTAATTATTTTTACTTCACATTCACATTTACTGCTGTTCTAGATATTCTACAAATGTTGTTTTTACGAATAAAGTAGTTTGTGTTAAATTGAAAAAGTTGTTGGTTCTTTTTAACTCAAATATTTCGGAATAGCTGCGGTGTGTTGGCGCGTGCCCAGGGTTGGTCCCCGCCTTGCGCCCATAAATTCCCGGGATAGACTCCAGTCTTCCCACGAACCCGGTTGGGATCAAACGGTTCTGATGAATAACACATTTTAGAGCTGTGATTGCAAGTTCATGATAACATCACATTTTTGCTTAAGATTATCATACCGTCAGAATGTCTTACAGTCCCATGCACACTACAGATATCACAGATATATAAAGTAGATGCAGAAAACATATGAAAGGTTTCAAAATAGAATCTTAGCATAGGGGACAGAGAGAGAGAGAGCGTGCGCTTTATGTGCATGAGAGAGAGAAAGAGTGTGTGTGAGATGGCAAGAAAGAATGTGTGTGTGCATATGAGGAGAATGAGATGAGAGGAGAGTGTGTACGTGTGTGTGTGTGTGAGAGTGAGACAAGATTGTGAGTAGAGAAAGAGAACTGCTGTATCCAGATGTTGTGCAGATGGCGGCTGATGCGGGAGCGATGGCGGTTCAGGTGAGGTGACCTGACTGTAGGACTTTCATCCTCATTCTGTCTTCCTCCTCTCTCCCCTCCCCTGTTATAAAAGAACGTTGCCTGTTGCAGGAGCGAGCGACGGCTCCCAGTCTTCAGCGGCGTTATGAACGCGGCGTGTCGGGAGGCTGATTGACGGTCAGGACGAGTAAGTGTACGGCCGAGTTGGCATATCAGATAGCGGCGCGGGCTTTGCATATGCAAATCGCCGCCGCATATTCATGAGCAAACACAGAGATGTATCTGCGTGACAGAGGAGACCTGGCACTCATTTATCAACACGCTGTTATCACAGACGCGGCCTGTCAGCCGGCTCGCGCCCGGCGTGTGTGTGTGGGTGTGCGCGGGTGTGTGTGCGCGAGTGTGT
Source organism: Distichodus sexfasciatus (assembly GCA_032718565.1). NCBI lineage: Eukaryota > Metazoa > Chordata > Actinopteri > Characiformes > Distichodontidae > Distichodus > Distichodus sexfasciatus. Next base: position 5,696,844 of record JAVGVS010000008.1, on the reverse strand, counting down.
TTTACGATGCTACGTCGAGCGAAACGTGGTTAATTAATAACCGGGTAAAAGTAGGCCTGTCGGAGGGAAGGGTCTCACATATCCCACATCCACTTATCAGAGAAATCAGCGTTATTTATTTGGGAGCGTCTCGCTGATCCGCCGCAGTCTGCAAGAGAATAAGCAATCCAGTTTAGCTTTATATATAGCAATACATACAGTATATATACAGAATGTTTTGGCCGATACTGACAGCTGATAATATATTTTGTGATATTTTCTGGATATAAACGTAATAGTTCAGAATAAGTTGTTGGTGTTGCAGAAATGTCCGTTAAAGAAGAGCGATCAGCATGAAGCACGTGCAGTCGGCCGGGGCAGTTGGTATCATAACGGATAGGGAGTTCGCCTCGTGTTCGGAAGATTTGTCGGCTTGAATCCTGCATTAGAAAAGGTATCACCGAGGTACTCATGAGTAAGGTACCGTCTCCAAGCATTGCTCCCCAGGCGCTGCCCATGTCAGCTGCCCACTGCTCCTTCACGGATGGGTCAAATGCAGAAGTCACATTTGGTTGTGGTGCACTATGTGCTGTGCTGTGGTGTGTTCACAAATTACTCAATTTCAGATAATTACATTTTTAACATACTGATACAGTCACTAGGGGTGCAGGATTCAGAAAATCTCACAACTTGATTCGATTCAATTCCGATTATCGGTCTCAGGATTCGATTCATGATTCATAAACGATTCACGATTCAATACATAGATGCCGAGTGGAATGTTTTTTTACTTTAGGTGGATGTTCGTTCGTGTCTTTAATCGCTGGATGTGAGTGTATCACGTGAGTCCTCATGTTGGTAGTGTTTCCAAAATGCTTCACCTTCACTTTGTAATGCCTGCATATAACAGTGAGCTCCTTTATCCTATCTCAGCTGTAAAACGTGGCCAAACCCTTCCTCCACTGAAAATAGGACAAGAAAAAAAGTAAACTAGTGCAATTACGTGAGGAAAATATGATCAGATAAGAACAGATATTCTGGAGGGCGTGAAACAATTTTCAACTGACAGACAAAGAATCGTGATTTGATTCAATTTTTTTGCACACCCCCACTGGTCACCAATATTAATAATCTACAGCTAGAGATATTTCCTGGTTCTACTGTAGCATACGACTTTAATTAATTCCAAATAATAATAATTCCATGGTGTAACAATTTACATCAATATATTTATTCTGAACATTCATTCATTAATTATCTGAACCATTCATTCATTCATTCATTATTTATCTGAACCAATTAATCCCTATTGGGGTGAGGGGACCAGAGCCTATCCCAGGAACTACGGACGCAAGGCGGGGACCAACCCTGGGCAGGCGCCAACACACTCACACAATCAGACTCCCATTCACACCTTACAGGCCAGTTTACCTATAGTGCATGCTTTTGGACTCTGGGAGGAAACCAGAGCATTCGGAGAAAACCCACACGAACACGGGGAGAGCATGCACACTCCACACAGAAAAGCCCCACGGCCGACATGGGAATTGAACCCAGGACCTTCTCGCTGTGAGCCAGCAGTGCTAACCACTGCGCCATCGTGCCGTCCCGGTTTTGATTCATTTTCTGTTAACTGAAGCGGGTGCTACTGTGGTCCTTTGTTGGTGATCGAAAGACTGGACCTAAAAAACACAGTTGGGTCCCTGAGCAAGACCCTTGTTGGAGGGAGACTGTCTCATTCTCCCCTTAGTTTCCCCAACTCTCCCACTCTTCTCGATTTTAGACATTCTCCTCCACGTCATCACTCCTCCTCTCTCTCTCTCTCTCTCTCTCTCTCTCCTTCTCTGCTCCCAGGGCATTATGGGAGTTGAGGTCCCCTAGCTGCCATGGGCAGAGGTAACTGGGTGGGAAATGGAGGTTGAAATGCTTCATATTTCAGAATTTCCTCTCTGATTATTCATGGAACCGGCTCAGCTGCAACACACGTTTCATTACTGCTGCATATGACGCAACACTCTCGTTACTTTTTTTTTCTTTTTCATCCTCAACCTCTCTCTCTCTCTTTCTCTCTCTCTCTCTCTCTCCCCAGCGTGAGCTGCCTTTGTGTTTTCACGGTGCCGGTAATGAAGGGAGTTGGGTGATGTCGAGTTGAGTGATGAAACTATTGTGGTTGAGGTGTGAGGCTTCTGCAACTTCTGCCAACAGCAGTCAACGTTACAGCAGCTCAGCACATTGTCTAATCTGTCTAAATATTCGTTTGTCTAATCACAGCCGGCTCGGATTTTCATGCTGTTGCTGTTTCACAGGAGCGGTTGTAGGAGAAAGTGAGAAGAAACCTTTCACATAGCTATCTCTTGCTTTACACACACAAACACAAACACACACACACACAGACTGAATCCGATGCTCCCTCAGTGCTGTCCTGTTCTGAGCTTTGGCCCGCACACAAAACAACTGCTATCTCAAACACAGACAGCCATCGGCGGCGATGTGATACACACACAAACACAAGCACACACACACACGCACACTGAATGAAAGACACCTGGCTGAAGAACACAGGAATACAGAAAAAAAACGGCACAGCAGGTCTGGATTTGGGAATTCTGTCTGCTGTGTGTGTGTGCTTGTGTGCAAGAGATATTTTTCTGACCATTCTGAGGCTCCAATAGGCCCATTATTGTAGAAACCCCTGAAAAAGAAATGTTTGGGTCCCACCGAGGTGGAAACGCGCTTCGTTTTGTAAATCTAAAAGGGCAAAATGGTTTGCTCTCCCTTTTTATTATTCTCTCCTTTTGTGGCATTGGAATTAAAGCGGCTCAGGTCTGGATGTAATCGACTAAACGCAGGAGGATATGAAGAATAATGAGGGAAGTGTGTGGTGTGAAACCTAGCTGCTGCAACGCCACGCCAGGTCCAGGAACACATGCCTGTCTACACTTCAGGAGCTTCGTTGACCCTGACTGTTCTCTCATTAGAGCCTCAGTGTGGTATCGACATCAGCACTTATAACGGCCTGCTCATCAATGTTCATCAATAGGAGGGGAGAGACAAAGAAGAACCCTTATTAGTGACACACAACGTTTTCAGTGGCGCAATCAAGGCGAAATCGGGCAAAACTACTGTATGAGGCGAGATGGAGGAATTAGAAACAACGGCAAAGAAAAAAAAGGCAAAGACTTTCCAAGTTCTGGGACCGCGGAACTAACAGAGATGAACAAATAGAGTAGTAAAAATGTACAGTAGTGGTTACTGGTATTTGGCTAGTTAAGAAGGTGAGTCGAGATTCATGACTAGCTATGACGTCCCTAATTCAAGAAAACAGAGAATAAAATGGTGCCGTTTTAATATAATTTACATTGAATTCATGTAATTCTTGTTTTTCTGTAAGTTAGTAATTGTTAACCTAATACACAGAAGGACACAGACTCCTTTTGTCAAGCATGCATCCTTCTCTCACTCACACACACGAAGGCTAAGTAAAGTGAAAGTGAGTGATTATTTGTCATTGTGAACACACCACAGCACAGCACACAGTGCACCACAACAAAATGTGACCTCTGCATTTAACCCATCCGTGAAGGAGCAGTGGGCAGCTAACAAGCGCCCGGGGAGCAGTGCTTGGGGACGGTACCTTGCTCATGAGTACCTCAGTGGTAACTTTACCGGCCCTGGATTTGAACCTGCGACCTTCTGATCACAGGGCAAACACCCTACCGTTACACCACCAACTGCCCCAAGTAAGTGTTTGTTTCTGATGGAACTAAAGCTAAATGCACTAAGTGTAACAAATTAGTTGAATTTCAATTTTTAATATAAGGAACGTTCTTGACTCGACTTGGAGTAAAAGCCGATTGGTTGAATATTTTCAAAAGAATTCATCCCATTACTCAAATAATTGATGAAAAAATCGATAGAATACTCAATTACAAAAATAATCCCTAGCTGCAGCACTAATCAATACATTAATATTTTTTTGTTCTGCATATTTTTATGACAATAAAATATATCTATTTTAACAGCTGCTGTCTCGGTGAGGCTTATAATAACTCCTAATGCACACGATGGAAGAACTTTTATTTGGACCTTTATTTTGTGAATGTGGAAATAAAAATCAATACTGACCAATAGAGGTGGGACCCTTCACTGGTCTCACGATTCGATTCAGTTACGATTATCATGTCAACAGTTCGTTCCGATGTGATATCTTAGTGCATCACGATGCATCCCATCAATATTTCTACATTACTTCACATGGCACACAGATTAGGCACGAAACGCAGAATGGGTAGACATAGTTACTACATTGTTACTGCTCTTTTTAACTCGAATTTATATGCTGCAGCCAAAAACATTACCAATCAATATCATCATGATATAATTGATTATGCTCTACCACTGCACCAATGCAGAATCGGCCATATTTTATGTTATATGTGCATATGATACGTGCTTAATTTCAACACCCCTTTTGACCAAAATACCACTAGGTTTTTAAATTGTCCAATACAAGAAGCGGTATCTGTTTGAAATAACCTCCATCATTCAGGCTGTATTTTTAATGTTTCTTCATTAAGTCACAGTAACGCTGTGTTTGTTGGAAGGCGATTGGTTTTACAAAACTCAGTCAGTGGAACTCAGGAGCATGTTAATACGTTATGTGCATGTTGCACCTCATTAGCACATGTTGGAACATAAGGCAGCGTGCAATGTTTGTGTGTGTGTGTGTGTGTGTGTGTGTGTGAAACGTGTTTGGCCTCTGTAACAGGATTTGTTAGCTGCATATGGATCGGGGAGGTTGGATGAGGAGTTCGACTGCATCTCTCTCAATATCACCCTCCAGCTATAGCCGGGAGTTTTAAATGGAGATTTTTGAGCTCTCTTCACTTTCTTGTGTGTGTGTATATGTGTATGTGTATGTGTGTGTGTGTGTGTGTGAAGTATGGGGTATTTTAATGGAGATTTTGGCCATTAAAGCCATCATTAGCTAGGGCAAGTGTGCGCCCTGTTCACCCTAATCATGAACATAATTAGAGAATTAGCAGGAGATGGAGTGTGTGTGTGTATGTGTGTGTATGTGTTAATGAGGAGATTTTAAATGGACAAACTGAATTATGACCTTGTCTCATGGCCTGCTTTATCAAGGCAATGTCAGACGAGTCTGTGTGTGTGTGTGTGTCCATCAGATTGATGGTGAGAAAAGTTGTGTGGTTCTGCATGCTTTTCCATTCCAATCTCATTGCATTTAAATGTGTTTATGTGATCCAACACCATCTCTCTCTCCCCCTCTCTCTTCTTCTCTCTCTCCCTCTCTTTCCCCCGTCCTCCTACTCAGATTTATATGAGGCAGTAAAAGGCTTTGGGCCAGTCATCTAATCCATATGACACAGGATACACAGCACGGGCTACCTAATAAACCGGTTGCCGTTAGTGCTTCCTGAAACGTGTTTATGTTTGTTTGCTTGTTTGTGTGTGTGTGTGAGCATGTGTGTGTGTACAGATGCTCAGCTTCAAATCCTCTCTGCTATGAATGTGGGTGTGCTGAATATCAATGTCTCCATGCCCCAATGCCGCTCCCATTGTGTGTGTGTGTGCTGTGTGTGTGCTGTGCGTGTGCTGTGCGTGTGCTGTGCGTGTGCTGTGCGTGTGCTGTGCGTATGCTGTGTGTGTGTGTGTGTGTGTGGAAGCAGTTTTATACTGTGTCACGTCCCAGGAGGGCATGGCTAAAAGAGAGGGCTTTAGAAGGAGAGAATGAGGCATTACTGAACCAGAGGAGAGCAGGTGAGTCGGCTGTGTTACTGCACCGTTACACAACTCACCATTACACACTGTCGGTCGCAACACAGTGACTCTCTTCTGCTACGCGACTCGCACGCATGTTTATATTTATGTGCACGAATGAGTGGCACATTTGACAGATGGCCATTAAAATGAATTCCAAGACATAGAGAATTGTGTTTGTCACTGTTTTAAAATGTATAACTATAGTCACAAATGCAGACGCAGACACACACACACACACACAGTTCCAAGTTTGCACACGCATATAGTCAGAAAGGTGTTGAGGTGTGTAATTGAGTAGTGTTAGCTGGGAGAGTAAAAGTGTGTCTGTGTAGGTTTTCCATACGATCAAACAATAAACACACCCAGGGCTGGGTGATATGGTCTAAAAATAATATCGCAACATCTTTAAGTTATATCACCATACACACTAGATATTTCGATATAGTCTCTCTTTCTGGGAGAGCACAATCCCCAGCGCATGGCTCGAAGCCACGTCACGATAACGCGGAATAAACACTGAAAATATTGTTGTGAGTAGAACGCTGGTTGTTGTTATTCATCAGCTAAATTATGAGTTTTGTCTGTAATTAAGGGGACAATTTGACTGAACTGGAGCGTTTTTGCGAGTTTTTGCGTGTTCCACACGAGAGTCGTGAGCACCCACACACAGCACGGTTCCATCCCGATTTTTCTTCTAAACCAAGTCGTCCGCTTCCATTTCCAATTAATGTCTCTGAAATGGCGTCACTCACTTCTCTCTCTGCACGCTCCCTTTCCTCCGCCTCCAAAACAAAACACATGCGGTAGGAGAGCGTTCTGGATGGGCAGAGGAGTGAGCTGTCTGCTTTGAGGGGACAGAGAAGCGAAACTCCAAAGTGAGGTGTATAATGTCTGTTTAACAATAACATCAGGATTTGTACTCGATATTCACGATATAGTCATTTACCACATCGGACGTGAAACATGCAGAGATATATTGAGTACTGACCCCTACTCACACCCACATCAGAAACAGACACAAATGCATACAATATCAGACAAATAATGTATGACAACCTGACCTGCAGAAGCCAAAAATAAATCAGGCAACACACATCCACATCTTCACACACACACACACACACACATGCAGAGGTGCACAAAGTGGAAGGGTGAGCATGAAGTTACTGATGTATTGCACTGTCACAGCTTTTCTTTTGGAAACATCGCCAACATCTGTCTTGAGTTAACCATAATGAAGTGGAAGGAGAGAGAGAGAGAGAGAGAGAGAGGAGAGAGAACGTTCGGAGGGGAAAGTGGAGGAAAGCAAGAAGGAGCTTCATTATGCGAAACAGGAAAAGGTACAGTGGAAAGAGAACAGAAAGGACGGATGAGGAGTCAGGCAAGAAGGAAAGATGGAAGACGGTAAATAAGGAAGTGGTGATGTGTGTGTGTGTGTGTGTGTGTGTTGATGTGAGATTGGGTCTTATATTTGGAAAAGGATGACAGCATGCAGACAACACTGTTGCTCTATGGCAGCAGCCGAAGATTCTCTGTCTCTCTCTTTCTCTCTCTCTCTCACACACACACACACACACACACACAAAGTGCTGAGGCCATTATTTTTGATATACAGTAAAGTGAAGCAGCTACTGTGTGTGTATATGTGTGTGAACACATACTTATGTATAAGTTTGTGGACTGTTCAGAGCTGTGTGTGTGTGAGAAAGAGATTTCCGGTTAAATGTTGCAAGTGGGCATTGTTCTTTTTGAATGGAAATAGGTAGCATTCAGACTCTATGGCCATGCCAATGAGGCCTATTTAAATTTGAATCAAACTTCAGGGAGGGAGCGCGAAAGAAAAGGAGAGAGAGAGAGCGGGAGCGAGTGAGCGCGTGAGAAAGAAAACAAAGACTCGATGAGGAGGAAAAGACTGAGAGCAGAGCAGAAACACAGAGGAGACTCAACAGAGCGGCTAAAAGACCAACAAAACGACAGGGGGAGAGCAGACTGACAGTCAATTATCATTAAAATGTGGGATAACTTTAATTAAACCACAACCTTTACCTCATACTACTGCCGGGATACACCAGCCGTGGGCATGCCTCTCTTGTGTGTGTGTGTGTGCTTTAGCCTGTAATTGTAACGTGCTGGTGGTCAGGGACAGCAGTGAGATTCAGCAGGGACGGGGGTCGCCACTACAGGTTCAGGCCCTGGAGATTTAAATACATTAGCATGTCAATGCCACGCTTAGGCCACGCTTGAATTGGCCTCCTCTGATTGCGTGGAGGGTGAGCTGGTCTCAGCCTGCATGAACCTGGTCATTTAGCTCGTTCCACTGCCCGCCTAAAACATGAGGGCAGATTTGTGAGAGCTGCCCGGCCTTTGCCACGAGCTAAGCGGATGCATTGTAATTTAAGCGCTGCACAACTGACACCAGCTCACTTTGCTGTCCATGTGTCAAATGTGTGTGTGTGTGTGTGTGAACATATCTCTGTCCATATTTTTAGTGGGAGTATAAATCACAAGACAATATTATATCTATTCAGTGGACAGCGATTCAGTGTCTGCCGATATCACGATACCATTTCGTTTCGAATAGTTTCAGGAGCCGATCGATATGAGACAATGTCATGCTGATTTAACACCATCACTTTCTTCCACGTCAAGTCACAAAACGTCCCCAAAATATCATGACATATTTTATTTCTTAAAACATGGACCTGTTCAAAATAAAGTGACTTTGTAATATGCATGATGTCTGATCAATACTCTCATTTGAGATCGATATAGGGATGCACGATACGGCCAATGCCGATATACAATGTTTTTCATGCGTATGTCTGCCGATGCCGATACCAACGCCGGCAAGAGTCGAGCACAAGTGCAGGTTGAACACAAAAAAGACAAGCTATTTTACTTGATAAAGTTCCACTGCATGCCCAGAATTTTGGCACTAAAATAACGCCATAACATTTCTACAATAGAAATCAAGCGAGTCTAGAAGTCAAAAGAGGATGGAGCATCTCAAGCATAGTGTACAACATTGCACAACATCGTGCACAACAAAAAGTCCCCTCCCGGCCTATGTGGGCGTGCGATACTCCATGTGCACTACCTAGTGCGTAGAGAGGTGTTAAGATACAACCCTGACTATTTCCTGAGATGCCTACTACCACACAGAAAAGTATGGTAAGAGTGCCTTACCCACCATACTATTAAGTGCAGACTTGAATGCGAAAAGACAGAAGATCTTGCTTGTGAACGTTCCTCTGCGTGCTCAAAATTTCGGCAGAAAGTGACGCCATACATTTTAAGACAGAAGGCGCGGGTCATATAGAATCTGTCATCACATATCGGCTGAAAATATTGGGTAAATCTAAGCATCAGTCCAATGTGGATGAATTAAAAATAAAGCAATTATTGTCCGATTCCGATATTGTTGTGCATCCCTAGATTGATACTGTGGGCATGTTGATCATTCAATCAATGTATCAATGTGGATTAATGTATCGTTACACTCCTAACATTTAGCTCTTCTGCATATGGTCATATGCATTAATGATTTTTTGACATAGTGGGGCAGAGTTTAGATTTAGAGTTTAGATTTGCCTTATAGCCTATCAAGCTTTAATAAAGCAGTGAAAATAACCCATAAATATAGAAAAATGTACAAGAAGTGTGTGTTTCCTCCTCAGTTTGTTTTCCCAGGTTTAACATTGGCATTGTGACATAATTATGCATGTAGTTTTCCTGCAAGACTCGGTTTTGTCACTCGTAATTAGCGATAAAGTTTGCCGACTTTGATCCCGGACTTGGCGTGAGGACGCGTCAGCGGGTATTGACGGCATGAGTGCAAAAGTCAGCCTTGCCCCGTCGAGGCTCCCCGTCTTTCAACGACATATTTGTCGTTTGTGATTAGAGGCGAATTTTCTGATTTGTTGTCGGTTGTTTTTCCCTCCGCCGCCTTCCTCTCGTTCCTGCCCGTCAGGCCCATTTCAGGTTACTGACAGAAAGCGGGAGATCCATCACCGAGTGTGTTTGAGAGCGGCACGCAGGGGGAGGGGAGGCGACGTGGGGAGGAATACTGAATAGACACGAGGCTATAACTTCAGGCCACCCGTAAGTATGGCGCTCACGCAGCCGCGCGCCCGCATTTGCTCTGGGACATCAAGAAATGTGCTGAAAGTGTTTGCTGCTTTCTTAGTGCTGTTAGGAATGTACCTACAAAGGTTCACAAACAGTGTCCAGTCACAAGAGTTCTGGTCTTGGATTTTTGTTCTCTGATCACCTACTGCCTCCACAACATAGGATTTTTGGGTTTGCATGCTGTAAGGCTAGTAACAAATAAGAGCTAATATTACTCACTATTTTTACTAAGCAAAATGGCAACATAAGCTCTTTTTGTCAGGTTCAAAATTGTTGGCTGAGTTGACGTGAAAGTTAGAGATTATTTGTCATTGTGAACACACCACACCACACAGTGCACCACAGTGAAATTGGATCTCTGCCTTTGACCCATCGCAGTGCTTGGGGATGGTGCCTTGCTCATGAGTACCTCAGGGGCACCTTGACCGGTCTGGGATTCAAACCGGCGACCTTCCGATCACAGGGCGAGCTTCCAAAACATTACTATAATGCGAATGTCTGAATGATCACTGTTTTGTTTCTGAAACATTTGGTCTATCACAAGAAATGTCATATATAATATATTTCTTTTTTATCATGATTGAGGATAAAAATTGTGCAGTTCATGATAAATATCTACACAGTCACAATTCCTAAAAACATCAGCATAGTAGGTTAAATGGAAATTAAGTTCAGAGGCGTTTAAACATTTAGGAAAGTTAAAAGTTCATTTGAAAGTTGAAGTCTAAACGTTACGTGTTGCTTAAACCCAGAAAAAGTGTTAAGTCCCACTACCACAATCGTACCATCAAAACGATTTCCCTCATTTTTATATCTTCATTCCTCCCTCACAAATTCTGTTCCTTCTAACAGTATCACACTGACTATTAACAGGGCTACTTTTAGGTCTCTGGACTCAGCCCGCGGCGTTCTGCCCCAGACGTTAACTAGCGGTCCCTAGCCATCTGGACTCGGCCAGTTGGCCTGCAGAAATCTTCGTTAAGGGCTTCCGTGCTTCCCATCACAAACCAGCCACGTACAAGCTGAATCTCACCAGGGACTTTGCACCTGCTCGCTATTTATAGCGAGTCCAAGGTCAAAGAATAGCAGCTGTGGTTTGAGGAATCGTATCCATCCTCTTCCATCCCAGGTGCTCAGCGCAATGTGTCCAGCAGCCACCTGAAAGGAGGCTTGGGGATTTCGCGGCTAATAGCCGGCTAGCGAAAGAGTCCTGTTAAATTTAGATTCTCCGCTTTGCCAGATTCGACAGGCTTACACGCCTGCTAGCTAAAAAGTCCAATGCGCTCGCTTGCCAAATATCATTGGATTTCTGAGGGCCTGATGGGTAAGCCTCCATGTACATGGGCTAAATGTTCCAGCTGAGGCAAAATACGACCTCCACGGCGCTCTGCAAATCTCAGTTTTAGGCGTGACTGCTTAAATTAGCTTCCGGCTGCTGTAGATATGTGTGATGGCTTGTGAGATTTGCGAGGTGCACTTGTCAGCTCTCCCTTAAACAAATCCAGTATCTTAGGCCTGCAAAGAGCTAGCCTGGGGCTACGGCGACGCCCCATCCCTTACAGGGAAAGGAAACAGGTGCGAAAGCCTTCGGAGCACCAGGGAAAGCCGTGGCACATGGCAACGATCCCTCATTTGTGAGGCAGAGGTTACCCGGCTCTCCCTCTGGCGGGAGATTTCAGAGCTGTGCCGTTAACCCGTTAACCTCGTATGCAGGGAATTCAGAAGGAGAATTTCGGTACAGCCGGCTTTTTTGCGGAGGTTGTTACATGCCAGGGTTAGAGGCCGGACTTTATCAGCCGCCGGCCAGCTTCCGTAGCACGGAGTCTCCCGCCACAGCGTTTATCGGCGTCCACCCACCCGCCTGCCCTGCCACGTCTCTGAACCTCACTTTAACCGCTAGGCAGTGCAACGGACCAGACCTCCCTTCTTAGCCACACGCTAAAGGAACTACATCTCTGCACGGAAACCTGCACACTGCCCTTTAGACCACTGGTGCCAGATGTTTTATCTGGCACAAGATTTGCTCCCACTTCAGGTTGTAGACAGACTAGGCGTAGAACTACACGTGTGCAGCCACGTTTTAGGAGTAGGCTAAGCCGGTCTGACAGAGAGAGATTTCACTGCAGCTCTCCGGTGTTTCTTGTAACTTGCGCCAAAATTGTTTGGGGATCTTGACTTTTTGCAGGTTCCTCGCGGCTGATAGCGGAAACGAGTCTGCCAACACTCTGTGGCCTGCGGCTAATGCTTAGCATCTTTTGATGTGTTGAAAACCCTCTGGTCTTATGGTGGGTACATGTTTGCAGTGTGTGAGTGAGTTTGCTAGTGAGGATGAGTAGTGTGACATTTAGTTTTGGCCTGAAGTTTTTTTTCATAATATTTGACACACATTGCACAGTTATGCCCACTGTTATCAGGTCACGGAATATTAAAGCATACGCTATAGACACCTCTTTAAGTTTCTGTGCAGGAAACGGGATGTGAATTGGCAGGAAACAACTCTGAACACGTCTAGGTAGGTTCTAAGTCGTCCAAGACATTATGGTCTTCAGAGCTTAAATCCTGGGCAACTGGACTTCTTTTAGGTTCTTGAAGACCTTTCACCTTTCACCTTTAAAAAAAAACTGATGATTGTGAGGTCTCAGCATGAATCCAAATGGAGGCCCCCTCTCCGGAACGACTTCCTGATCCAAATTCTAGTTCCAGATCTTCACAACAACCCTTAATTAGATCAGGGTGACCTGAGTTTTAACCAGCCACGCCCTTGTTAGCACATAATACTCACTGTTTCTGATGTTTCCTTGCAAAGTATTATTGCATACCGAGTGTTTTCTTGTTGTGTCTCGCTGTGTATCAACCCTAGTCTCTCATTTCTGGATTATTCTCTGTTTGTTCTTCCCGTTTTGGATTTGTTTGTTCTGTGGACTGTCTCTGTTGGTTTTAAACTGTGCCTGAATTACAACACAGAATTTCGCACATCCCTTCTGCTACTAAAGACTGAGTTAGAAGTACTCTGCGTTTGGGTCCAACGAGTGATCGTTACAATTAGGAGATCTGTGTATTTAATCTCTAGTGGGGTTGTCATCTTGTAGGTGGTCCTGAGAGTCACTGACTCACCCTGCCATGCAACGAGTTGTAAGGGTCACACAAGTCAAGATGTGAAAAAGGTCACTGAGTCACTGAGGTGGTGAACCGTTTGTGAGTCATTGCCCTACTCTGCCATCAACAGAGTCATATTTAAATAGCCCGGAAAGGGCTCTCAAGGCCGTGTTGTAGGTGGATGATACTTTACACCAAGAGTAGGCAATTATGGTCCTGGAGGTCCGGTGTCTTGGAGGTTTTCCATCCTACTTGATCAGTCTCTTCTAGTAGATATCTACCTGAAACCAGGTGTGAATGTTCTGAAATCTAGTTGAACGGAAAGCTCCAGAACTGGAGTTGTCTTCTCCATGCTTTACATTTATCACATTAAGCAGAAACTCTTATCCAAAGCAGCACACATTAGTACTTTGTAGTACACTTCTGTTCTTTAGAACTTAAACCTACAGCTGCCGCACTGCCAAGTTATTACAAGCATGGTGCTCCTTGAAGAGGTGGGTCTTTGGATGACGAGAGGAACCCAGCAGTTCTGACAGCAAGGGGAAGTTGGTTACACCAGTACAGAGTCACGATTGGAAAAAAAGGGGGCAGTCTTGATGCCTGTCTTTCTCTACTTTTGAGCAGCTAAGGTTCAAGCTCCATGCCTCAAGAGGACAAGAAGTGACCCACTGTTTGATCAGTGCTGATAAGTAACGAGATGCCAGTCCATTCTTGCCCTTGAAAGCAAGTGATAAGGATTTGAACCTAATGATAGTAGGTACACTTAAAGCAGAGAGAACACTTTCCATGATACAGATATTCACATTTTGGGCAGAGAAGACAGACTTTGAGATAAATGAATCCAGCTGCCATTGATCCAAGCTCTCAAGACTACCATGTCATGGACGACTGAGAACCTACGTAAATATAATTATGGGACAGTTAGTATCGTAATAGGTAGGAAGTTGGCCCTGTGATCGAAGGGTCACTGGTACAAGTCCTGGACCGATAAAAGTACCACTGAGGTACGCATGAGCAAGGTACCGTCCCTAAGCACTGCTTCCCTGGCACTGCCAAAAAACTCCCCACTGCTCCTTCATGGATGGGTCAAATGCAAAGGTAAAGTGTTCACAATGACAAATAATCACTCGCACACAAATAATCACTCCTCACAAACACAAAACGAACATTATTATATCAGCATTCAAGTACTAGTTAAATCAAACAGACAGTAGAAAAGACCGATAAGGCGAGAGATTTGGCCTGTAACCGTGAGTGCGATGGAGAGACGGCAGAGTTTGGAGTGCAGGATTTTGGAGTGTGTGGCTGACAGCGTGTAGAGGACTAGCATAAATCCCCAGCTCAGAGGAAGCGCGGGGTGAAATAGAACAGCTTACACTGGCAGGGGGGGACTTCAGAACAGCCCATTCCTCCCTTTATCCCTCTCTTCTCCCTCTTTTCCTCAGTCCCCCCTCCTCTCTCCCTCTCCCGGGACATGCTGTGTCTCCTCTGATGTCCCATAAGAAGAGTAGTCACGGTCCATTGAGCCGGATGGCCAGCAATTTGGAGGAGTCCTGCTCAAAGCGCAACTCTCAGACACTTTTTTTGGTCACAGGGTGTGTGTGTGAGCGGGGAGGTTTTAAGGTTGATATTGGAATTTCAAATGATTCATTCCAGAGATTCTGCCGTATTCTAATGCTAAATTGCTAGAGCACTGTGGTTTGATTCCACACTCTCTGTCTAAAGCTGCCTTTGCCACGCAGATGCAGCCCAATGTTGAAGGAAACCTCCTGCCATGTATTCATATGGAGATGTGTGTGTGTGTGCAGCTATAGTACACCGAGAGGGCAGAATGTGAGACGTTTTTAAATATCAGAGTTAGGGTCATGGGTCAGATCTGATGAAAGCGCAGACGCCTTTTGGGTCAGGCTGAAGGGTAAGAGGGGTGTTTGTTTTTCTTGTTTGAATAATCCAGAATTTGTCCTTTGTACCTTTTTTAGGTAACAAACTTAAGGTTAGGATGAGGTTGTTTATCTGTAATAACACAACACTTTGGAAGAAATACACTTTACAGAAATACAGAAGTGTGTGTGTGTGTGTGTGTGTACTGTACTACATACCTTGAAAATGAATTTGGGAACGACAGCAACTTACCACTCCTTTCTTCTCTGACATCAAACTGAGAGAAGCAGAGACACAGAGAGAGAGAGAGAGAGAGAGAGAGAGAGAAACAGAAGCGGAAGAATAGGATCCTTGTGATAAACAAAAGCGTGTGACGGGGAAAAAGGTAATTAAGATCCCACCCAGCATATCTGATTCCACAGTCTGTTAGTGTTAACCTGTTTTGATCCTACCGCTATCAGCATCGTTTGTTGCTGCAGCTGCAGAAGGATATCAGACACCTTTTATTGCGATGTTTAATGACACACTAGAAACACTGTAGCTCAGTCTGTCCATTAAAGCCCCGCCGATAAATCACAGCACCAATATTATCAGCCGATATGAGCTAACTGGTGTAAACCGGTATCAGCCTTTATAACTGCTCATAAATGACATAAAAATATAGAAACAGGAGGAAGGAAAGACGCTATGTTGGGGCTATCACTGAGGGCAGGTGCAGCTTTGTTGTTAATGTTTTTTATTTTTATACATTTTAAATTGTATAACTGCATTTTGTTCATTGCTTTATATTATTATTTAAAACAATAAGTGCATGATATGATATGATACCGATAACTGAGGAAGGCAGAGTGGAGTGGGTAAAGTAGGGCTTTATGATTTTGTTAATCGATTAATCTGCTGATTATTTTTTTCAATTAATCGATTATTCATCGGATAAAAAGGGGGGAAACTGTTTAATTTCCAGCATTTTTTAATAAACCAAACTGTCTGTTTCTATTTTTTTATATTTATATTTTACTGACATTATAAAATGGAAAAAAATATTTTAATTGAAAATGAAGAAATATCGAAGTTTTGGCCATTTTTAGCCAATTTGGAGTCATTTTGACCTACAACTCAGTTTTGACGCATTTCTTGGCAAGCACTACTATACATTTTTGCATAAGACGGCGTTCCACATGAGAGTCGCGTCACAATAACTCAGTTTACATAAATCACTGAAGAATAATATCAAGTAAATGGTAGTGTTGTGAGTAGAACACTGGTTGTTTTTGTTATTTACCAGCTAAAAATGAGTTTTGTCTGTAATAAATGGGAAGATTTGACTAAACAGGGACGCTTCTCTCAGAGAGTCATGCGCGCCAATAAACAGCGCATGTGTTTACATCGCGAAACATGTCATTCATGCGATTCTACACGATTACTTCAGTTTTTGTGACGGCAAGGCACGGCACTGGTCCTCATCTCCTTCTTATTCTTATTTTATGGTGGTCGGCATCCAGCTTAATGGTGCTTTACTGCCACTGCGGCTTTGGTTAGCTTACTGCCCCCACATTAGGGGGTAGCCACTCTACGTATGTGTGGTGTAGAACCACACATACTAATGTACTAATCGATTATTAAATTACAGTACTGTGCAAAAGTTTTAGGCAGGTGTGAAAAAATGCTCTAAGCAAAGAATGCTTTCAGTAATATAAATAATGATTGTTTATTTTTATCAATTTACAAAATGCAAAGTGTTTGCTCACTTTGCATTTTGTAAATTGATATCAGTTCATCAGTCAACAAAATGCAGTGAATGAACAAAAGAAAAATCTAAATCAAATCAATATCTGGTGTTACTACCTTTTGCCTTCAAACCAGCATCAATTCTTATAGGTACTGTTGTATGCATCGTCCTCTTCTCATCCTCGCCATCCTTTTCCCATCATACCCACCCTCCGTGCATATATTTGGGAATAATTCTCATCGCTCCCAAAGCAAATCTTAACATCCTTAACTCAGCCAGCTCCGGCTCTGCCTTCAGTCTTTACTGTTCACGCTTCTCTTTACACCGCCGTCACATCATAACCTCCAGTGAGTCTCAGAGAGGGAACAGTCACAAGCCTGCGTCTCCCCGAACTCTCACCTCGGCTTTCCCTTTAATATCGTAATGACAGCACAATGAGAAACGAGAGAACATTTTGCACTAATAATATATTTAATGTTAACCTTTTGTCAGAGTTCACATGAGGACTCCGCTATAAACTGTGGCATTCTGCCTCTATCTCTCTCTCTCTCTCTCTCTCTCTCTCGTTCTTCCTCCTACAACAGCAACATTTGCAGGAATGTGCAAAAGGTAAAGTCGCATGAATATAAATATTTTTGCCTCTAATTCCTTGGCGCCTTCGGGTGTTTTTCCCACTTTCGCACACGCACTTGCTCACGATTGATGACGCGCGGCCATCTGAAGCATTCTGGGTATTATTTTCACCCTGCCAAGCCTGTCCTTGGGTTTAATGTGTCGATAAATGAGGCGTATCCTTGCTTCTCGTTTTACACCGCTTGTACACCCACACACACACACACAGGCGCACACATACACACACAGCAAGATGCTGATTGGCAGTGTAGCCATAGCGCTGGGGGCTACAATACCTGTTTAAATGCATTGTTCAATAAGCTGTGAGTTGTGCATTCGGTGTGGTTCGGTCATTTCCATGCAGGTTAACAGAGTGGATGTGGAGTAAACGAGTGTGCTGCGCACTCCCACGTTCTCTCCCGTGCAGTAGAGGCCAGTAAGCCTTTCTAAACGACCTGGCCATTAAGACCAGAGAGGCAACTCATAACGGAACAATAAAACAATTAAAGTGTGGATTCACCAGAGCGGATTGCTTTCTAAACGAGCTTGTCGTGCCCCCCTCACCCTGGAGGGCGACACCATCTCACATCATTACCACCAGCCTCACCTTGCTGTGTCACACACACATACAATTACATTAACAGAGTAATCCACAAACCAAAAATCTCTCTCATACACACAAACACACACACCAAAAAGATCATTGAACAAGGGTTGTACCAATCCAACCTTTTCATTTCCAAAACCGATGCAATACTTTTGCTTTGGGTATCGGCTGATCCAGAGTCCCGATCCGATACCAGTTTTTAATTAATAAGTTGTGTATTTCTCTGTGAGGAGGAGACTGAGATTATTCTGTTATGCATAAGGAAATACCTGACTTAAATCCAGTTTCCCTAACTAAAACAATATAATAAGTATTTGTTCAATTATTTATTATTAAAATAACATCTCAAAAATGATTCGTTTAAACACAGTTGTGTAATTTTGAGACGGTTCCTAATCCTGCTGCACTAAAACCATCAAGAACACAGACACTTCGAGCAAGAGCTGGTGTTGTTAAGGAAATTCAACAGCATAATTGCGTGGTTGTAGCGTGTTGCGTTGCTTGTTCTGCTCATTGTCATATCAATATATATGAATAGAACAATAAACCAGCTTTACCACGGTACCGCTTCCGATGCATAATATGCAAACATAGAAGAACCTACAATTTATTGGAACAAAACAGCTATCTGATCCACATATCCACAGATCGGTGCATCCCTAATTTAAACTGAAGTAGCCAAAAGTGTTTCCAGTCTCCCAGATAAAAAAAACTGGGTATCATTGTGTGTCAATATGTCATTGCGAACACACCACAGCATAGCACACAGTGCACCACGGGGCAGTTGGTGGCGTAACGGTAGAGTGTTCGCCCCATGATCAGAAGGTCGCCGGTTCGAATCCAGGGCCGGTAAAGTTACCGCTGAGGTACTCATGAGCAAGGCACCGTCCCCAAACACTGCTTCCCGGGCGCTTGTTAGCTGCCCACTGCTCCTTCACGGATGGGTCAAATGCAGAGGTCACGTTTTGTTGTGGTGTGTTCACAATGACAAAAATAATTACTCACCACAAACAAATGTGACCTCTGTGTTTAACCCATTCGTGAAGGAGGGCCGCGCCTGGAGGGGAAGCATAGCTTGGGGATGGTATCTTGCTCATGAGTACCTCAGTGGTACCTTTGCCAATTCGGAATTGGAACCGGCGACCTCCTCCGGGCGAACTTCCTAACCATTACGCTGCCAGCTACCCCTGCATGTTAGAAACTCCCTAGAACATTGCAAAGATATGTTGTGGATACAAGTGACTGTGTGCATGTGTGAGAGGGGAATTGATGGGTGTGTGTAAAACTCCTCAGAAAGTTGCACAGATATGTAGTGGATTTGAGTGAGTGAGTGAGTGTAAGTGTGGGGGAGAGAGCGCGTGGTTGCGCATGTGAGTCTGTTGAGAATTCCAGATCGAAAGCTATTTACTGAGCTTATGTCTGTAAACACATTCCATTTGTCTGACACGAGATCGAAGTGGGATCCACCTGCGCATCACCCCTGCGCTTTACACTGTCCCTCTCTCTCTGGCATGGGGATGGGAGAGGAGGAACAGAGAGCAGAGAGGAGGAAAAAAGCGGAGAGGAGAGATGGAGAGAGTTCCTTCAGTGATTATGTTCCTGCTCCTTCACTCTCCGCCCTGCTGTAAATGATTAGAGTGAAATTGGATGGATCTATTTTTTTAGCCCTTGGCAGCCTCGGGCTATTCTGTTCATGCTGAGGGAGAGAGAGAGAGAGAGAGATAGAAATAAGAGAGCGAGAGAGAGAGCGAGAGAGAGAGAGAGAGGAAGGAAGAGAGAGGGAAAGAAAGAGAGAGAGCGAGAGAGAGAGGGAAAGAGAGGGAAATAAGAGAGAGAAAGAGAGAGAGGAAGAGAGAGAAATAAATAGACAGAGAGAAAGAGAGAGAGCGAGAGAAAGAGAGAGAGGAAGAGAGAGGGAAAGAGAGAGAGAGGGGGAAAAAGAAAGAAATAAGAGAGAGAGCAAGAGAAAGAGGGAAAGAGCAGGCAAGAAGAGAGAGAGAGAGAAAGAGAGAGCGAGAGAGAGAGAGAAAGATGGCTCTGAATGAGTCAGAGGTTACTATATTAGCAGTGATGCTGTTCCCTGTGTATCAAGGACGTTTTAATGCGGGCCGTAATTACACAGGCTACAAGGAGAGAGAGAAGAAGGGATGCGGGAGGAAGAATACTGATTGATGCGCAAATCTACTGAGAACAAATAGATACTAGAGAGGGAGGACGGGTGGAGGGGAGGACGGGAGGAGGAGAGATTAAATGAAATCATTTTGATTTGTTTAATGCTACACCTCTCTACACATTTCCATTGTTCCTTATCTCCTTACATTGATCCCCTCCTTCATGTCTTTCTTTCTATACATTCCTGCCCAAGTGTGTCCTCTCTCTCTCTCTCTCTCTCTCAATCTCCATCATTCCATTTTCTCTCTATCCCTCACTTTCTTGGCTTGACATGCTGCCTTTATTTTCTTTTCCCTTTTCCCCCTCACTGAGCAGCTCCACTCTATCGACCCAACTTTTAACCCCGCCCTCCCTCTACCACACACACACACTCACACACACACTCACACACACACACACACACACACACAATATCTGCTACACCACGTCAGTTTCAAATAGTGTATCCGTCTTTATTAGAACAGTAAGCTCATTTTCACCTTCCACCTCCAGGTCCAAAAAAGGGCACATTTTCCCTGCTGACATTTAAACTGCATAGCAATGAACACCCCAAAAGCTGTGTGTGTATATGTGAGTGTGTGTGTATGTGTGAGTGTGTGTGTGTGCGTGCGCTCCTACGTCGCATATACTGTATGCGGGGGAACATTAGCATAAACACATAGGTAAAAGTTCCCAAAGTTCCCATTTCATCTCCATGAATATTTGATGGGCTCCTAATATGCCTCGTAGTTTCCTTCCAGCCAGCGAGAATTCAGGCGACTGCGCCCCCCAAGAGCCCAAACGCCTCCATCTGCATATATGAGTGTCGGGATTGCGGGAGAAGAGACTGATCGCTCAGCAGCCCGGCTGAGATGGAGGCGGAGGCGGAGGCATGTCCCCAGCTCCCGGCCGGGCGACGACTTGGCGGGAATCTGGCCACGGTTTCGCCGGGTCGCCGCTTGTGGATTTTGGACTTTGCCTCAGCGGATGGCGAGGAGAGGCTGGAGAGCTGGGTTTATGCCCTACGCTCTGAGATTCGGCTCTGAGGCTTTGGGCTTTTGATCGGAGTGGTGGGCTGAAATGAAAATGAAAGAAATGGCTGGAAAAAAGGGTGAAGAGAGAGCGGCATCGGCTGTCCATGCTCACTGAAGGGCCTGGTGTGTGTGTGTGTGTGTTCACATTTAAATTATTAAATTGCCTTAGCGCAAGCTGGGTTTGGAGATGTTTTTGGAGAGCCCCTCATGACTGGTAGTATGTGTGTGTGTGTTGGCAACTTTCCAGTCATGAGCAGTAAAAAAATTAGCATACAATATAAATGAATTCAATTTGAATTTAATTTCTGTGCCATTTTAGGTGACTCACCCTTTGGGGGTCACACACGGACAACACATAAATGCTAATACACACCCACGCACACATACACACACAACCAAAACATGCACAACAAGGGGGAGAGAGAAGAGCTGGTCAGAAAGAGATGTAAGACTGACCTTGTTTTCTCTCACTGTCTCTTTTGTTTAATCACTCTGAACGGAACTACTCCTCAATCCCACAATTCCTATTTCCCACGAGTCTGAGAGGGAGAGAGAGAGAGAATAATCACTGTGGTAGTGATGAGTCTCCCAACGCTCAACGTATTAAAAATCAACTGCAAAAAAAACATTTATTTCATAGCCTATAAAGTTCTGAAGAACCTCTCACACACACTCTCAGGGTTATATCCCATCTCAAGGGAGCAGTTCTGTTGGATTGCTGGAGGGAGACTTGAGTGAGCTGGAAAAGGCAGTCTTGATGTTTGGCTGACCCCAAAAGACTCGTGAACACAGCTCAAATTCTCCTCTTTCCAAACACACACCGGAAAAAAAGGAGCAACTTTAATTAACATTAATTGCTGCAGTTTCTCTCTTCTGTCTCGTAAAGCGCATGTGCCGTCACAGCACAATAATAGAGGGAGGCCGAGAGAAGGAGAGCCTGAAATGGGCGGAAGGAGTGTGTGTGAGTGTGTGTGTTCCTCTGATACGCAGTGTGTTTAAGGTACATATTTGATCTGTCTTTATCATGCACCTCCACTCTCTGTTACTGGTGGGTTCCGACTTGGTAAGAGTTTGGAACAAACCAGTCGGACAGAAACAGCAGCCAGAATATCAAATGTTCCACTATCAGGGAAAAAAGGAGGGAGAAAGGGAGAAAGGGAGGGGGAGAAACTTGGGAGAGTTGGACAGGGGGATGTTGGGAGAGAAAGTAGACGAAGGTGGGGGTCAATGCAAGGAGATAAGGGGAGCGAGGGGAAATGAGAAATCCATAAAAGAGAAAAGGATAAGGCTAGATATTTTACATACGGTCCGATCGCGGTGCGGAACCTGGGTGGCAGAGAGAGAGGACAAAATGGAGAGATAATTGGAAAGATACAGAGATGTAAATGACAGGAGTGAATAAAGAAGAGCGAGTGAGACGGAGAGATAGAGGGGGGCCAGAAAAGCAGAGCCGCTGGAGGAAGACTGGCAGTGTGACAGAAAAATGATAGACACCATGCAGGGGGTTGAGTGAGAGAAAATAACAGCAAGGGGTTTTGGGAAATAGTATTGTGCTATACTAAATAACTTCCAACAGCTTTTCCTTATCATGACTGTTACATGAAAAAGTGAAAAAAAAACCCAAACCGACGTTGTTTTTCATATTGTAATTAGAGCTGAATGACTTCAACCTAAATAATGGCTTCCACAAACAGAGATCTAGAAAACTGGCTTAGTAAGTGAGTGTGAACACACCACAGCGCAGCACACAGTGCATCACAACAAAATATGACCTCTGCATTTGATCCATCCGTGAAGGAGCAGTGGGCAGCTGACAGGGGCACCATCCGTGCCTATGTCAGCATTGCTTGTGGACAGTACCTTGCTGATGAGTACCTCAGTGGTACTTTTACCAGTCCTGGCATTCGAACTGGCGACCTTCTAAGCACGGGAGCAAACGCCCTAACCGTTACTCTACCAGCTGCCCCAACCAACTTCTTACTTACTGGTGTAATAAAATAAAAATGCACATCTGAAACTAAAAACAAAATATATGACCATTTTCACTGACTAATGATAATGAGCTGGTAATGTCAAAGACATACCAAAGTACAGTACATTTGGCTTTTATGTTTCCATCATGGGTCACATGCTTTTTGAAAACATTTCATTCTCAAATAGAACTTTTCACTCACTGATTTCCACCAGTTTATTGCCACACAATCGAAAAGCATGTGATCCCCCGAAAAAAGTCCTCTGGTCACATTGGGGACAGCTGGTAGCATAACGCTCAGGGTGTTCACCCCGTGATCAGAAGGTCGCCGCTTTGAATCCTGAACCGGTAAAGGTAGCACTGAGGTACTCTTGAGCAAGGTACCATCCCCATCCCCATGTCATTGTGAACAGTACACATTGCACTACAACGAAATGTGACCTCTGCATTTGACCCATCCAAGAAGGAGCAGTGGGCAGCTAATATAGGCAGCACCCAGGTAGCAGTGCTTGCAAACGGTACCTTGCTCAGGAGTACCTCAGTGGTACCTTTACCGGTTCAGGATTCAAACCGTTGACCTTCTTATCATGTTCCAAACTCTCTAACGGTCAGGCTACCCACTGCCCCATCGTTTTGACGAGAGTGTGTAACTGCAGTGTGTTTGCATCTTACGCTCTGAACTTGGTTAATATGTTTTGTTGCTTTGCAGTGTTTTTTTTTTTTTCTATTTTGAATTGTATTGGGCTCTCAAGGCCAACGTATAATTGTCATGTCTGTGTTTGTTTACTTTAATTACACTCTTAAATCTCAAATAAGATGAAAGTAAATTTAAAAAAACAGCTCAACAGATGCAAATAATAGCAAGAGACCCAGGCTGGGGGTCAGGCTCAGTTCATCTAAGTAGTGGAATGAGATTAGAGTTAATCACATTAGCACTAATCACATCACTTTACAGGCTGTTAGCAGGGCTTCTTAGGGAAAAGGTGATCTTTGCTGGATATCACGATATTCTTTGTCACTGATCATCCGGAGCAAGAGACAGATGAGAGTGGACAGAAGCTTGAGGGTGGTAAACGTGATGAATGAATGTGATGGTGAATGTTGTAGTGGAACAGCGACTGAATGAGGACGTGCAAAAGTGAGGGATGATGAAGAGCTCTGAGTTTTTAATTAAGATGGTGTGTGTGTGATGTCTGAGAGAGGTGCTAACACATAGTGGCTGTTACACACACTGTGAGAGCAAAATATAATTACTTCTTTCACTCTAATTCATTCGCTACCTCTGTCGTTCCCTCCATCTTGTAGTCTGTCACTCCATCTCCATGTCTCTCTCTTACTTTTTAAAAAACCATCATCTCTCATTTTTTATCCTTTATTCTCTAAAATCCCCTGCTCAAGATTTCATACTGTGTCCTTTCCAAAACACATGTCCATCAGGGCTTTATATCGCTCTCGCTCTCGCTCTCTCTCTCTCCCTCTCCCTCTCCCTCTCCCTCTGATATTAAACTTTCATTATGTACAGCTGTGAGAAAAAGAAGAGTGACAAGTGACAGAGAGGCAAAGAAAATAGATGTGTGTGTGTGTGTGCGCATATGTGAAGAAAATGTGACAATTAACAATAAAGATTGTATATTGTGTGTTTTATGTCTAGCAGGAGTAGTAGTAGTAAGTTTATGTCCAACTTTTAGATACACACACACACACACACACATACACAGAATGATTGGCACATGTCAGCACCATGTCAGCACCAACCAGAATGGCATATTGATTTGGCATGGCAAGAGCAATCATGAGAGAACGTGAGAGAGAGAGAGAGAGAGAGAGGGGAAAGACGAGAAAGAGAAAGAGTGAGTGACAGAGGTGAGAGTGCAGGATGAGAGAAAGTGAGGGAGAGGGGTGTCAGGATGAGTGAAGCTGAAATGAAAGTGAGCCAGATGGAGGGATACTGATAGAGACTGGGAGAGACGAGAAAATGAAAAAGGGATCAAATGAAAAAGGGAAGGAAGAAGAAAGGGGCGGAAAACGTCCAAGGAGAGAAAGGAAGAGCTGGCTGAGGAAAAACGTCTTGTTCAACAGGATGAGTGTGTATTTGATCAGCAAAAGACGGGTGACCGGCGGATAAAATATTTATCACTCACTCTCTTACACACCTACACACATACACACACACACACACTCCATCTCTGGTGCTGTTTTGTTTCCATGTACACAAATTCACACACGCATGCACACAAATACACACACACGCACACAATGTGGGGTATGAAACAGTAGACTTGTGGGAGAAGACAGAGGACATAGAGGTTAATGCAAACACACAGATCAGCCTAGACAGACAGCAACACACACACACACTTCTTCAACCATATCAAGTTTTTCCTGCTTTGTCTCTGGACACACACGCATTGTATGGCTGATGTAGTACGTGCAGTGGCTGGTGGAGAGGGAGGGTCTGTGTTACAGTCCGCCCACTCCATGTCATGACTTCCTGTTCGATATGGGCAGGATGCAGTTGGCAACGTAACAATTAGGGAGTTGGCCTCGTAATCGGAAGGTTGCCAGTTAAAGTCCCCTACCAGTAAAGGTGGCACTAAGGTACACTTGAGCAAGGTACCGTCCCCAAGCACCGCACATTGCTTCTTCACGGATAGGTCAAATGTAGAGGTCACATTTCATTGTGGTGCATTGTGTGCTGTGCTGTGGTGTGTTCACAATGACAAACTATCATTTACTTTAATATAAAGTGACATTATTATTGGGTGTGTGACGAATTGAATCGAATCAAATTGTGATTCTTTCTCTGTCGATTTAAAAATCGATTCCTGTTTTTCAGCTAACGTAATGGCACTAGTTTACTTTTTCCCAGACACAAGTTCAGCTCGCCAGTCCTATAGACGGCGCAATGTCAAAATCTACCCAGATAGACCTCCTTCACGTGAGCAGGAAGGAAATGCAGTCAGTGTGCGTACATTACATTTAGTGAACTACATTTGATTCAGTGTGATTTTTTTTGTTGATATGCCACAGGGGAAAGTAACTCAAAATAGCAATCTGGAAACATCTGAGTATTGAATTCATCTGTGTATTGACTTGTAAATCGCCTATGAATCGTGACTCGTTTTTGTATCGTAAGCCCAAGAATTGGAATTCAATCGAATCGTGAGATTGTGCACTCCTAATGATTTTGAATCAGTCTATCAATATAGACTGATTATTTGTTAGCTCCCTACAACTTGCTACATCCCAAATCACATACTGTTAATTACATACTTAGATACTATAAAAACCCATCTTAACGGCCAGTTAGTTTTACAATAATTTCACACTATTCTTTTTGTAATTATTCAGCATCTAGGCTGATGGACGAGGCAAAATTCAAACGTGAGATTTAACTTAAACTATCTACTAACAAGCAAAACAAAAATAAACAAAGTCAAGAGCACAGTCGTTAGGCAAAAGTGCCCCGAACCAAACAAATGAAAGAAACAAACCAAATTAATAACCTGCCTGAACACAGCTACTGCTGAACGGCACAAACACCAAACAGCGAGGAAAACATAAGCAAAAGGCAGTCAGAGGGGAGGCAGATTTAAATATGAAGAAACAGGTGAAGCACATTAGAGCAAATGGACCATGAACACTACAGGGGACAACAAGACAGTAGAGGGAGGGTACTAGTGGTCTGGCAGGGAACTATAGGCCCCATCGTGACATTTGTGTAATTTACCATCTTTTTTATTTAAATAATGCTTAAAATAGTAGAACAATAATTAAAAAAATTAATTTATGCTGTTATCTTATTGATGCACTATTATAACCTTTGAACCTTTCATCTCTGTTCCAGAGTTCACACACTTCAATTTTTGACCGGATGTAGTAGAGCATCAGTGTAATGTTCATGTACTAAATTATGAATATATGGTTTTGGACACTACTCATCCTCCCGGACATGACCACATAATCCTGCACAGTGAGATCATGAACTTTAACTGCTGATTTGTTCTGATGCTGAGTGTGATGTTCATAAAGTGATAATACTGAGAGACAGATCTACAGTCATATGTGCCATGTGTGACCGCAGTAAATATATAATGAGTTTATCTGTTAGTGAGCGTGATGAAGAAAGAAGTTAAAACGTTGAAGCATGAAGTTTCCAAATATTTAAGTCATAAAACAGTATGGATACAAAGACAGAAAATCAGTACTTACCATTTTATGGTTTCTTATTTAGCAATTAAAACATTTAAGTCATATTATAACAATGATATAATAACTACTGCCCACATTCCGTCATATTATGTACAATTGTACCATTAAAATGTTCGTTTTGTAGTCATGACTACTATATATTGCTGAACAACACTTAATATCATTAATGATCAAATAATGAGCAAAGCAATAATTTGACATCAGAAATCTTACCTCATCCCCTAATTAACAGCAACAGCTGCTTTTAATTGTGGTCAATGCCCTTCATTGTCTGAAAGTAATGAAATATTTTTTTATCTTCATGTCACATACAAACACATTTATTTGTGCTGTGGTGTGTTCACAATGGCACACTAGCTAAGAAAAAACTATTGTCAATTTACAAGTTTTCTCAAGTTGTCAAACCCTTAATCCTATATAGAAATATATTTGACGTATTTCCAGTATCGTCAAACTGCCTATAGATACATTAGAAACATGCACTTTATTTTATTCATATGATTCATTATGGCAAAAAGAGAGAGAGACTCAGGAGGAGCTTCTGTCCTCATGCCATAAGACTTCTTAACCAGGACATAACACCACTACTTCCTACAGTCTTAAAAATAACAGAACCAAAAGTGGATCTTCACAGTGATCCCATCGGAAACCTTTTTTGGTTCTACAAAGACCTTTTTACCCATTGGTTCTTTGCAGTACCACTGATCACGAAGAGGTTAGTGTAAATTGTATTTGTATCTTTGTATCTGTGTTCATTATGTGCAATATGTAATAATTTGTTCAATTTGTTCAAATGTAGTTTGGTAAAAGAAAGTTATCAGAGGCAAGTTATCAATTACTTTATATGAACTGCAATAACTGATCTCTCTAAAAGGCAGTGGCAGATATCATCTGTTTACAATTAAGAATTGCACCGTAAGAATGATTTCTACTCACAGCCACAAGTACATCAGTAGGTTAGGCATAGAGTCAGTAGTCATTAGTCCTACTTTAGTCCTACTTTAATATAAAGTGTTCTTCAAAGCACTGAAAATGATATACGGTGTTACTTAAAGAGTTCTCCAAAGGTTCTACATCATAAAAAGGTTCTCCAGAGCACTAATGAAGAACCAGTTTTTCTTACAGTGCACCTGTTTAGTATAAAACGTGTAAACTCGTCCTACCTGTCACTAACCTGCTGTTTTAGACATCTACGCTTACATATATGTCCATATACGCTTGTCACCCACCTGCCATTAAAGACCTGTTTATGTATTTGTTCATTCAGCAACAAGGCACATTGCATTTCTACTGTTTCATTTATACATTTTATTCTAACACTTTAGTTTTTTAGATGTTCGTACGATTTCTTTAAATTAACCTGTTGTTAACCTCTAATTTGGTAGGATTGTTCAGGGTAGATTTCACTTCATGTTTTACATGTATAACTATGTATGTGATAAATAAAGAATATTTAATCTCGAATATTTAGGCTTCAACCAATTAGTCTATCAAGACACTGAAGGTGCTCTGGCGCTCAACACTCTGACAAAGAATCTATCAGCTCTCAGCACTTTTTGTGTTAAAAACGTTCTCAAAATGATACATTTAAATTAAGTTTGTTGTAGTATTTTGTAATATAAAGTTTGTCAGCAATTTTTCTTTTTACAGCAGACATATAACGCGTCATAATATCAGTCAGTTATCGTCTCCTTGATGGGTAATAATCGGTATCTGTATCAGCCCAGTAAAAAACATCTTGGTTGACCTCTAATTATTATATATTGCAGATATTCAGATCTAGTCTTATACATTGTATGGAACAGAAAACAATGTGATGGAAAAGAATGTAAGGCACAATGGAGTAAACCAATCTAACACAATTCTTAAATTTTGACCTGATAAAACCCCACCACTGATATAGGCAGGGATCTAACCCAGAAGCTTCTCGCTGTGAGGCGGCAGCGCTAACCAACTATAAGCAGGATTTTAAGTCAGGTTCCAACATTCATTTATTCATTATCTGAACTGCTTCATCCTAACTGGGGCCGTGGGGGGACCGGAGCCTATCCCGGGAACTTTCGGGCACAAGGCGGGGAACAACCCTGAGTAGGCGCCAACACACCGCAGGGCACACACACACTCACACGGCCACATACACATTCACACCTTACGGGGCCAATTTAGAGTCGCCAATTAACCTATATAGCATTCCTTTGGACTGTGGGAGGAAACCGGAGCGCCCGGAGGAAACCCACGCAAAAACATGGGGAGAGCATGCAAACTCCACACAGAAAGACCCTACAGCCGTCCCCGGGGTTCGAACTCAGGACCTTCTCGCTGTGAGGCCGCAGCGCTAACCAACTATAAGAAGGATTTCAAATCAGGTTCCAACATACTGTAGCTAATAGCTACAAATCCAAATTGGTTTCTTCTGCTACAGAGTGTCATAGATGTTATTACATGGGTTCAAATCCAGCCCTATCCTACCTCCAGCACTACCACCACTGAGCCCCTGAGCAAGGCCCTTAATGCCAAGTTGCTCCAGTGAGACTGTTGCTGTAATCAGTGAAGGTACATGTAAGTTGTGTTGGATTAATGTGTTGGATTAATGTGTTACTTTTCTTCTTTGATAGTCTCTGTTCTTGCCTCATCTGTTTGCCCTTAACGTCCGGAGAAAACACTTGGCCAAATCCGCCGTTCTGTTAGCTGTTATCAGTACGGGAACATGCCAATGCTATTTCCACTCAGAACTTAAAAGGTCTACTTTGGCCAGCTGTTGGAGTTACCCCTGTGGATGTAGTCACAGAGGAGAGAGAGAGTTGGACAAGTCATTTAAGTTCAGACTTAATGTTACCGAGTCGGTGCTAACTTAAGTGTGTTGTCATAGCAGCAGCAGCAAGCCAATTTGTATGGTTTGCAAAGGCATGGAAAGGTGCGTTTCAAGGGCTGTAGGATGTCAGTATTCAGAGCTGACCTGACAAGTGTGTGAGAGTGTGTGTTTGTGTGTCAGCCACAGAGAAAGTCTTCCAAGTATGGCCACTTAAGACCATTACACTGCTCCAATCTCCTCCACTTCTAACCACTTTATTGATTCCCCATAAGAGCCTCAGAACTCCCAATATCCAAGGCAGTAAACACACTCCTCAACGTTTGTGTGTGTGTGTGTATGTGTGTGTGTGGTATCAGGGTCCATCAGTAATCGATGTAAAGGTTAAAGGTTAATATGGCTTGAGTCTACAGTTCGAACATGCGTATCTACATGATAAAACAGAGGAAACACTCTCTCTCCTTTATCGTTCTCATTCACACTTCCTTCTCTCTCTCTCTCTCTCTCTCTCTCTCTCACACACACACACACACACACTCAGGTCTTCAGATGATGTTCTGCATGTGTTGTATCTTCATGTTTGTTTAATCACTTTGGCCTCTTGCCTTTCTTTTTTCCACACGTTTGACCCCCATTTCTCTCACTCTCTCTCTCTCTCTCTCTCTCTCCATCCTTGTTTTTTCTGTCCTGTTTTTTGTCTGTTAACTTCTGTTTCTTCTTCCCTCCGTCTCCCTCACATGACTTTTGAGTGACTCCATCCATCTCTGTCCTTCATCATTTGTCTCGATGAAACGCGCACATATTTACACTTGCCTGCTCGCACACGCAGTGTCAAACACACACACACACACACAAACATACACACACACACACACACACACAAACATACACACAATGCCAATTGAATTTTAATTCAGGTCACAAAAGCTGTGCTGCTGCCAAATGCTTTCATAGTGGAACTTTAAATCCCCCTCTTTTCTCTCATTCATTTTCTGGTGGTTTTTAGAGCTCCAGATAATTAGTGCAACAAAAAAGCTGCCAAATAAACAAGGTGGGAGTGGGAGGGAGTGGGGGGGAAGAAGGAGGAGGGAGAGAAGACAGCAAACATATGGTAAAGAGTTTCAACATCAACAATGAAAAGCCAGCTGAGTGTATTTAGCATATTTTGCCCTCTATCCATTTTCTCCATTGGCATGGTTATTATAGGTTCCTTCCTGCATTGCTCATGCAGCAAAAAGTCACTTAAAGACATTAAGAGAGTCATAAACTTAAGTCTAGCTTTCTGTTTAGTCGAGCACTCCTTTGAAATTATGAGAAAACTAATGATAACGATAAAAGCTTCCATCATCAGTCATATAAACACACACACACACTTGTTTTAAACGCTCAACGGGGAGCCGTGTTCTTTAGATGCACTTGAGTGAGTATTACAGAGAGGGAGAGACAGAAAGAGATAATAAACCCTGATTGTTTTTCCATAACATAAAGAAAGCAGACATATTGCTGCCAGAGTCCAAGACTACTGAATATTTATTCACATTGACTCGTCTGATGTTATTTTTGATCATATATTTGCATTTGTCTCTGCAAGTATTACATTCTTCACCAACAAAGCATTCTGAGACGACACTACAAGCTAATGCAGTCTGGCAGGGGAAGCACTGAAATTGAGCGATGTTACTATTATTCATTATACACGTGGTAAATTGCAAAATCTTCATTATTGTATTATTGCAACTTGCTGTTTATTACATGTCTGAAAAGGAGCCCGTTTAGAAGTTTTAGTGTTGTAGTGCAGATACGTTCATTAAATGTTCATCTTCAAGTGTTTTTTTTCCTGGGTGCAAATAGAAAAATTGTTATTCTACAGTTGTAATGGTACCATTGGAATCAGTGGCAGAGCTCTCGGCTTCAGCCTAGTTGCTCCTCGCCTATAAATAAAAGACTATAATAAAATGCATTATTTAATATTAATATTAATATTTATTATTGTTATTGTTGCTATTATTATTATTATTATTATTATTATTACATCAGCAGATATTCCAATAACTTTGTGTAAAAATATTGTTACACTTAAATTATTGGAAATTTCAACATTGATGAAGTATGATTAGCTTAAAATGATCATTCTAAACAAAGTATCTCATCAAGTAAACAGCTGACACTTATAAGAGTGGCTTCGACATGGTTTATATTTACTGAAAATAGTGATTATATTTTAGATTATATTTGGTTTATCAACATTACTTTTACAGTATATTAACTTGCCAACATACTGTATATCTCCAATAAAGGAAATAATGCAGAAGCTGAACACAAGACCTGTATAAACGTTTGGGTAACACGCACCTTTCTACAGTTACCCACAATGTATGGCTGTAGTATTGTAATTGCTGAAGTAACTACATAATTTTTGTTGGTGTACAGGCAATAATCAAAGAATTACTGCATCACAGTAGTTTTACATTTATAGAAAATTATTTTAATAATGATTATCTTTAACTTTTTCATTTTTGATTATTTGTCATAATTTATTTTAGCCACTGATCACACACTTCTTGTTCAATCAAAATGAATATTTTTTTCTTGGTAATTGCCTCCTTCGGTCTCCACAACAGGAACTGCCCTGGGCCTAATGGAAGTTTAAAATGTTAATATGAAAAACAAAAGTTGAATTTATAAATACTGCAGTTTTAATGTGCATAACAATTTTACAATCCTATACCTGGGTTTGTGTTAAAAGCGATTTGTGTTTCGTCCTGAGCTGAGAGTTTTAAGATTCACACATTTTAAATACATTAGTGGCAACATTGGTTGACAGACAAAACTCATCTAATTGTGCATGAAACATAAACTTTAAATCCTATGTGTAATATTTTACTTTTGATACTTTTTAATTTTATAAAATTACAAACGCAAATACCTTTATTGTGATCTTTGGGTGCTGAAACCAAACATTTAGACAAAAACCTTTAAACTCAAGCATTACATAAAACATTGAAAATGCAAAAAGGTTTATGTAAATTTGACCCTTTAATTCATTAATCTGCATGTCTGCAGTTTTTAACTGAAGTCTTAAAACTTCATAAATCGTCCTGATTAAAATTTCATGGGGATTTTTTTTTTCAGATAATGTGGTAAGACATTTTGCTCTAATCTTACAGCCTGAGATTAACACTTTTAGTGGTTAAGGTCTAGAGGTCATTAGCCACATCAATGCAATATATTGTAATGCAATATAGTCAAACTGGAGGGGGTGGGATGCAGCTGAAATTGATTCATTTGTGTAAATGCGTGTGTGTAAGTGTGTGTGTGTGTGAGAGAGAGAGAGAGAGAGAGAGACTGAAGGATTGAGATTGTTCTTTCTAATTGCCTTTAGCAAATGGGCTTTGAAACAAGGGGAAGTTGTGTTGAGGGGCATGATTCACTTTTCTGCACACACACACACACGTTTTAAGACAGCGTGAGGGTTTGTGTGAGGTGAGTGGTGATGAGGGCTTGGCCTTGAGAGGAGCAGCGAGCCGTTAGCACCTCTCTCCACAGACACATATTGATTCCTGAACAGATTTAAAACCTGCACAACCACACACACACACACACACACAGAGGAGGAATGAAAGAAAGGGGAAGAGCTCCATCACTAACCTGCATTGTCTCAACCAAAGACTATTGAAAGTAAGACAGATATATGATATTTATGCTAAAGAGTGCGAGTGTGTTTGTGAAACCGTTTCTTCTACACTTGGACACTGTGAAAGAGTAATCATGTGTGAGCGTGTGTTTAACCAGGCCAGAGGCTCTCCACTTTAATGAAAGAGAAACGGAGTGTTAATTAGGAAGACAGAAGTGAAAATTAAGAAAACAATGAGTACTGCTTGCCTTAAGTAACAGTGTTTTACAATATTGTATGCGTTGTCTGTAGCCAGTGTAGAGTTAAGAGGGGGACGGCCTTTCCCTTGTTTGTCTTTTGAAAACTCAACCGCTTGAGCCAGCTCTCTTACAGCATTTTACAGTGTGCTGCATCAGTGCTGTTCCACTCATGTCTGACTGCTCCCCACAACTAGTCAGTGCTCCTAATTTATCTGTCATTAAGTGTGGCCTCGATGTGTGCCAATGTGCAACTTAATTGGACACAAATTACAATATTTTAATGACCCTACAACTAGACACGGCCTGCACTCATCAGTGCCTTAAGTATTTGTATTACGCACAAGCAATATACTATTGTTATGTCCTGTCTGAAGAGTGAAGTATGTATAAAAACTGTGATAAAAACCTATGTTTAAAAACTCTGCGCTGCCGCCTCACAGAACAAGGTGCTGGGTTCAAGCCCTGGGTCGGCCGTAAGGCCTTTCCATGTGGTGTTTGCATGTTCTCCCCGTGTTCGCGTGGGTTTTCTCCGGGTGCTCCGTTTTCCTCCCACAGTCAAAAAGCATGCACTGTAGGTTGATTGGCGACTCTAAATTGGCCCTGCAAGGTGTGAATTTGAGTGTGCTTGTGTAAGTGTGTGTGCCCCGCGGTGCACTGGCACCTGCTCAGGGTTGTTCCCCACCTTGTGCCCGTAAGTTCCCAGCCCCCGTGGCCCCATTTGGGATTAAGCGGTTCGGATAATGAACGAATTAATACACTGTATATACACTCACAGACACTCTCTTTGTCTTCCACTCTGCTTTGATCTTGCTCGAACCTGCCGTCCCAAAATCCCTTGCTGCTCCACTCAGCAGCTTGTTTCAATTCATCCCCCACACTTTACACAAACACATGATGCATGCAT
The DNA here is from genome assembly GCA_032718565.1 of Distichodus sexfasciatus. Taxonomy (NCBI): domain Eukaryota; kingdom Metazoa; phylum Chordata; class Actinopteri; order Characiformes; family Distichodontidae; genus Distichodus; species Distichodus sexfasciatus. The sequence goes on along the minus strand of JAVGVS010000008.1, from coordinate 5,662,073 downwards.
TACATATGTTTGTACTCACACACACCTCTAAATCTGACACCACTGTGCCTTTCCCATGTAAAATACATGATGATGATGATGACGGTTATGTTGGCACACAGCTGAAACGCTTTGCACATTCAGAGTTTCTACTATACTATATTCTATATCTATGCTATATTTCTTAAACACACAAGCACATACACGTTCACATTGACACACACACACACTTTGCTGCCCTCTTCTGGAAAAGCTCAGCAGAACCGCTCTCTCTTCCTCTCATTTCATTTTCTCAGTTGTTCACACAGTCTCCGAAGCTCTGCAAATATTTCCAAAGCAGGCAATAAAAGCCATCATTTGAAGGACAAAGCTGCTTTCAGAGCGAAGCTTGCTAGCACTGTGCAGTAATGCAGTGCTGTTTGACAGCGGTTCCCGAGTAAGACTCAGGTTCTTGTCTACAGAGAATTTGGTTGTTATAGAGATTAGTAATGAATCTCTTCTGAGGCTCAGGAAACTCAACAGAGTTAAATGGAAGCTGTTTTAAACAGCACATAAATAATAAATCGTACCTAATGTCTGCTGTTAGTCAGCATCTGTTAATGATGAAGAGGAGGAGGAGAATATGTTAGTGGGGTTTCATTTAATATCAAAATTTGTTTACAAATCATCTCCTCCTACAGACACTGAGGGTCTGGCTTTAGTGGACAGTGGAGGGTCAGCTTCATGGTCATGGGGGTTATTTTTAGAAAACTTGTCACGTGTATTTGTGTATGTAGGGTTTGGGTGGTCCTGATTGGCCTGAGAGGAAATCCTTTGTAAAGACGTCTTTCTTTATGATGGAGGGAAGGGAAAATGCTTTTAAAGAATTTTTCCAGCATTTATTTGCAAAAAGTGGAAATACATTTGAGGTTTGAGAGGAGCGTTAGTTCAGAGTAATTACAGGAGTTAGTGGAAGTACCTAAGAAAGATAGCAAGCCTCACCAGTGTCTGGATTTACTGCAGATGTTGTAGTTGGCCTTCATCAACAACTCTACTGAACGTGAGTAATTATTTGCCATTGTGAACACACCACAGCACAGCACACAGTGCTAACATGGGCAGTGCCCGAAGAGCAGCTTTTGGGGACGGTACCTTGCTCATGAGTACCTCAGTGGTAGCTTTTACCAATGCGGGATTTTGACTGGTGACCTTCCGAAAACGCGGCGAACACCCTAACCGTTACGCTACCAACTACCCCAAACTCTAGGGCTTTGAAGATGTGTATGGAACAATGACACTGTGTAACAAGAAACAGACAGAGTGTGTGTGTTGTGTGCTAAGAAAGCCAGCGTGATGGGTGAGGGTGATGTAAAGGCAGCGTTTTCTATCTTTATTTAATAATTGAATAATAATGTCCCATGAGAAGTGACCCAGAAGCAAGACAGAGAGAACCTAAAAAGAAAGAACGTCCACGTACTGCCACCTGCTGGTGACACACAGTTATCACGACATCATAAACCTCAAGATTCAAGATTCTTTACTTGTCACATACATAGTTATACAGGTACAACATGTAATAAAATCTATCCTGAACAATCCAAAAAAGCAGTTACAGCTTAAGAATCTCACAGTAAAAATTAAACTAAAATTCATTCATTCATTCATTATCCGATAATCTCGATAATAAAAATATTCTCATAAGGTTGTAGTATAGACAGTGACTGTACATATTACAGTGGAAAACCGTAGAGACGATGTACCTCACATTAAGGCTTCTACTGAGACCACCATGCTGAGTTTTCAGCGTGCTGCAGCGCAAAAATAAAAAAGTGGACAAATAACTGTATTGGAATTTGGCATATCCTCCGTTTTCTTCATCACCTGTGTTTTTTTGAACGGGGAACTGACAGTAATTAATGAATGTAGAGAAAGAGGTGACTGAAGTCGTGTTCTGCTGTGCTGTGGGTTCATCTGCATGGCACTGTGCCTTCAGCCCTGCTGTTCATTCACACTCCTAATGCCAGCATCCTGACCCTATCACCTAAGCATGTGGGTGTGGGTGTGGGTGTGTGTTTTTCTGGACTTACCCATACGTCTCTGTGTAAGCCTCACTCATACAGTCATTCAACACAAGAGTTCCAAGCACTAAACCAATACTGAAGGTTTTTCACAAATCTCAAAATCCATAATCTGCTCTCTGTCCCTCCCTCTCTTTCGTCCCTTCATTTCTCAGTGGAATCGTCATGCAGGAGTATTACAAGCCAAATGTCACATCTACAGTAAATACGTTAATATGTAAATACATATTGTGGATTTCAGACCTCAGAACAGTTGCTTCAATACAGACACAGTTGAAGTGGTGTATGTATGTTAAACCAGCAGCACCTGAACATGAAAGACGTACTTGTTTCTGACCTTTTGGAAATATTAGGGAAATGTATCAGAACTTATACTGATCTGCCTTAAACACGGAGTCAATTAGCGGAGGATAAGGTGTGATATAACACAGAGCTGGGTTATACCTGTTTACCATGTTGACATAAACATGGACATCATAACGACAGCATAACGCAATAAACCACGACAAATCAGTCACAGAGTTCATGAAAGCATTCGATTTGGATTTCGCTTTGCTTATTACCTTACGGAGTCCTTACCAAGCGCGTGAAATATAAGCTCACCTCAGATTCAGTTGCAGTTCCACTTCAATTTGATTGAACTGCAATTTGGTTTTGACTGGAACAATCTCATTTGCTCCTGTGTAATGTTTCCATGAAACAGATATCTATGAGAAAGATCTCTAATGGCCTAAAGAGAACGCTGCATCATCACTGCAACAGCAAAGCGCTTATTTTAGCTAAGTAGGTCATTAAAAAGCAGCAGAGTGTTCTGAATCTAATGTTCAGATGGTAAACGGGTGCTGTTGCGTGGGAACGTGTGTGTGTGTGTGCGAGCATTGTATGAAGACGGGCTGGATAGTGACAGATTGTTTGTCTCACATGCTAAGAGGGTGAAACACTTTGTCCTCGTCTTATTTTAATATGAAAAACATGATTCACGGCATCGGCCTGTTGTCAGACAGAAATAAAGGCAACACAAGAGAGATCTGATATTGCCATCAGGGGATCGATGCAGTTGGCCAGAATTCTGATTGATTTAGTGTGTGTGTGTGTGCATTTAGTAGAAGAGATTCAAAGATCACCTCTTAAGTTTAAAAGGTGTGTGTGGGGTTTTTTTCTTCACTGTTTTTTACACAGCCAGACTCACACAGACACACCCACACACCACACTCACTTAAACCCAGTATTGAGTGGTGTTGAGCATTAACGTGTTTTAGAGGTTTAGTAGAGGTTTAATTGTGGCTCTACATTGATTTCCAGCACAAAAGAGTACGATCAGGATTTGGAAAGCTGTTATTGTGTGTGTATGTGTGTAAAGGGTTCACTGTTTGTCAGAAATGTCTACTTCACTCCCGTTAGTCAGAAGATGGTGTATGTGTGTGTCTACCTTTAATGGTAAGCGTTTGTGTGTGTTTAGAAGGAGTGTGTGTTTCATGGAGTCGTTTAATGTACTGTTCGCTCCCATTTCTCTCTCTCTCGCCCACCAGCCTGAGGAAGGAGGGCTACACGCTGCAGGTGAATGTGAACGACTACCTGGACATCTACTGTCCACACTACAACAGCAGTCAGCGTGGCGTTCCCGAGCAGTACGTGCTCTACATGGTCAGTTACCGCGGCTACCGCACGTGTGACCCACAGCTGGGCTTCAAGCGCTGGGAGTGTAACCGGCCTCACGCCCCTCACGCGCCCATCAAGTTCTCCGAGAAGTTCCAGCGCTATAGCGCCTTCTCACTGGGCTACGAGTTCCACGTGGGCCATGAGTACTACTACATCTGTGAGTGCAGAACCTCGCCACACAACAACAGCCCTACACTCAAAAAGTTTAGCACTGAATATTTCAAAGCAAATCATTCGCACATCTCAGCTGATTCATTTTGAATTGTGAGCTATTTTAATTATTCTTTCATTCATTCATAATCCTAATCGTTTAATTCTGATTAAGGTGGCAAGCATTTTTATTTATAGCAAAAAGTATTTTAGCTATTTAAAAAATATGTTCATGTGATTTGACATTGAATACCAATTATAAAGTTAACTTTATTGTCATCTCTACTATATACACATACATAAGGAGACGAGGCGATGGGGCTCCAGTTTCTACAGCATAACGTAATAAAACAGATAACGTAATAAAAAATATAAGCACAAATAAGTCACATAGAATAAGCAATATACAGTATATATATATACACCAGTAATGATTGGTAATCTGTCCACAATACATGCTTATTTTAAAGGTTTCAGAGAGTAAAAAATACTAAGTGTACCATTATGATTATGATTATTATTATTATTATTAGTAGTAGTAGTAGTAGTCGTCATAGTACAGGTAGTCCCTGAGTTACGATGGTTCAACTTAACATGATGGTTCAACTTAACATGTTTTTTCATCCTTATGATGAAGAGAACGATACGACAGAATTGTAAAAAATAGTTTACATTTCACACAGCAGACAAACGTGGAAGGGAATGTGACAGGATATGTTGTTATGCTGCCGGGACATACGTATCTCCCGCCTTGTGAGTTGCCTCACTCTCGCCGGCGATTGACTGAGTTCAGTTGTCTCAGTGTTAGAGCGACTATTCTTTTCTTTTTTTGGTGTTTCTCAACTTACAATATTATTATTGATTGTTAATATTGTTGTTATATTCCATTTAACAGTCTGAGCAGTCTAATCTCAATCTCTTATTTAGATAATATTTGTAATATCTTCTCACTTCACCAAAGAAAAGGCTCAGTGCATGGTGGGAATTTCATGAGATGTGATTAGCCTCATAGTTCTCCACCACACAGTTCAGTGATTCCATTTTTTTTCTTCACTGTGTAGAACTCTCACTGTCTGATTCCGTTTCAGCTACACCCACTCATCACCATGGCCGCAGCTGCCTGAGACTCAGAGTGTACGTCTGCTGTTCAACAGGTACGGCTCTATACCCATCCATCTCTTCTTTCCTTCATCCATTCATCAAAGAGTCCATCCAGCCATCCTTTCATGCAAACATCATCGATCAAGTCATCTACTGATCCATCATTCAAAAGCTCAGTCATAGATTTTCATTCACCTCTCCATCAGACTATCCATCAATTAATCCATTCCTCCACTGGATTACCCGTCTACCCATTATTAATACGCTGTTATTTCAGGATTATCATAACTTGCACATAATTATCTCAGACCAACCAGCTTCCTTAACATCTGCATTACTTATGGTGGGCAAGACCTGTGTAGCTTTAGGGGAAGCAGAGAAAGTGCAGACATGTAGACAAAAAGAGAGAGAGAGGGCGAGCGAGCAAGAGAGAAAGATTCATCTGTAAGGGTGTGTGATTTTAGCTGCTCAGACCCTGCAGCAGTGAGCTAACAGTAATGCGGTCCACTATTTTTATAACACACACGCACACCAACACACACCAGCCAGACGCAGCTCACGTTTCCCTGCGTCGGTGTGGGCTGGTTGTGGCGTGAGGCCTGCACATTTCCTGCAATAACTTTCTCCTACTGTCACATCTCATTTTACCCTCTCATTACATGCCCAGTTACTCTCTCTCTCTCTCTCTCTCTCTCCCTCCCTCTTTCTTTCAGTCCTTCTATTCTGTCCTTCGTTCTCCTTTGCCTCCTATCTGTCTGTCTGTCTAATGGTCTGCCTGTCTGTCTGTCTGTCTGGTCTAGTTCTGCCTGTCTCTCTTTCTCTCCTCCTCCTCCCTTCTGTATTCTCTTCCCAGTGCTGTCTAGATTCATGTAGTCTAACAGACATTTTGTTGTCCCTCTGTGTTTTAACCCATACAGCCCCTCCCCGTCCCCTCCTGTGTGTGTGTGTGTGGGTGGGTGTTTGTGTGGGTGGGTGTGTGTGTGTTATGTTAACCCTTGCTCCTGTTCTGTGTCTCTCTGGGCTCCCGTGTCAAGACGAGTCTATACTGATTGCTCAGTCGAGCCTGAACACATGGGTTCATACTAGCACACAGCAGCCTAGAGCCCTGTTTAGCTCTACACTCGCTCTCTTTCTCACACAAACACACACACACAGGGAGCGAGAGATGTAATCAGTCATATGTGCAGACTTACATTTGACATGAAAGGTTCCATGTGAGACCTGAAGCTGTGTTATAAGTAACTCTGTGTGTATACGTGTGTGTGTTCTGATTTTCCCAGCAGCCGACGCAGATGACGAGCCCCAGCCTACAGAGCCAGACTACACACTAAGACCTAATATCAAAATTGATGACCTCGGTGAGTTAAGTATACAAATACACAAATAAAAAAGCTTTCACATACACAACTCAATGACCACAAATAGTACTGACCATCAGACCTTAGTGGTGATATTGCGTAGCTACACCCGAAATCCCCAGTTTCATCCGTGGGATGCTTCCCCCAAACCATGAGTCAAACGGGGTGTGAACTGTGATGCTATAGTTAGCGCGGGGTTGATGAGCCTCATGTTTGCTGGGCTAGTCTATACAGTACGTGGCTGTGATTAGCCCTGACAGCACTAGCCCTGACGCGCCCCCTTAGCCTTCAGCCTGACGGGAAGTCGTGTTTGGCTCTGTCGCTGTGACTCAACTCAAGGACGAGGAAGTCGGGGGGAAGTCTGGGACACTGTTGCTAGAGACGAGACTCTGATTCGACAGCGACTATTGTTAATTTTCGCAGTTGAGGTCATTTTCCAGATCAGTGCTGTAGGCTCGGTCTTCATCCTGTTACTCTTAAATGATTGGGGTCGATCAGCGCCGTTGGATTGGCTCGAACATATTGCAGTGTGCTCAGGATGGACGACAGACTTCTGACTGATGGACTTAAGAGCTTGGTAGGGATTTTGTGTGAAATAAAACTCTAAAAGCATCCTGATCGACCCTTTTATGCAAACATGAAACACCAGACATTGATTCTGAATGTATGTCGTCTTGTGGGAGTGGGAGTGTGTGTGGGCGAGAGTGTGTGTGTGTGAGGGTCATCTTGCGGTTCGACTCGCTCAACAATTGCTAATCTGTAAAACAGTGCTACTTGCTCTTCTAATAATTACCACAGTATCAGTTTTCAAAAGACAGCAACCGGGAAAGACCAAAGCACCTGAAATATCTCATTGCTATTAATTATCATTATTGATATTTTTTTTTAATTTTGGTATTTAATACTTTTGAAATGACTAAGATCAACACTGCTGATGGCTTTGTTAATAGAACATTACAACGTTGCAACATACTATTAAGAATGCTACTGACTTGTTATGTGTAAAAATAAAGACAAGGAAAACGAGTGTTACATCCTGCTCCTGTGTGAGGTGGAGTTTACAGGCATGTACCAGTTTCAACTGTGTTGTTGTGTGTTACATAACAAAGGGTTGCAAGATACAGCTTCCCTCCGCTCTGCCGATAAAACAAAACAAAGCGTCATCATGTTAATGTTGCTAATTGTTAACGGGAAAGCACAGACAAAAACACCCACACACACATACACACACACACACCACACTCATCAAAATTCCTGTGTATAATGAGTCTTAGAGATAGTAGCTCAGCTGACTCATGTCGTCGTGTCAAAATGGAGCGCTTAGATGTAGCCCTGATAAAGGTCACGTCCAGATAGAGGCGCCTTAGGAGTAAAATTCCAGTTCCAACTCATTGAAATTCCAGTGGGAAAATACACCTTTTCTCAGTTTATCAAGGTGATGTTCAGGGAAGTAAACGTGAATTTTGCAAACTAAAATAATTTTGAAGTTGATCACAGGATTTTTATACTTTTTTCGATCAGACTCTTTATACAACAAACATATACCGCCTGACTAATGTGTTTTTGTTTTAAATGAGAATTTAACATATTCAATATTCATTTCAAAGTTAAAGTAAACTTTACTGTTGTTATGTATAAACAAGTATACTGAGAGATGAGACGATGTGGCTCCCGTTTCTGCCGTAAAAAGAACAAATAAGGCACATCGAATAAGAATAGGCACACAGAGTAAGCTTATATAAATAGATTAGAGAATCTAAAAAACTCTAAACTAGAAGTAAAAAAGAGGCAGTTAAGTTACTTGCATTATTCAAACTACAATCATGGTCCTGGAATTGTCTTTTTGTCTTGAGTGTGCATAAGATCTGTAGCAGTTCAATATGAAAATTCTAAACAGATAATCTATTAAAATAAAATAAATAACATAACAGTTATAGCATCTAAGCAAACAATGTTCAGTAATAAGTGCAAATATCACAACAGTGGAGTGGAGAAAGGACAGTCAGTAATATGTGCAGATAATGTTCAATAATTTGAGTGAATACTGTAACTGCAGCCAAGAGGAGAAAGCTGCAATCAGTAGTAAATACAAATAATATCCATGATTTAATATATACGATATGACCTGAACCAGAGTAGGAGTTTCAGAATGACTGTATATGAAGGATTTGCTATTGAGTGCCTCCATGACTTCCTCCACCTTGATTTTTCACTCACAAAAACACTAATAAAACTGCACTCCCACTCTAAAGCGGTTGGATCTGCTTTGACCCAGCCTTGATCATCAACTTAATTCAGCAGGAAAACCACATGAGTGAACTGTGTGAATTTGTGAAATGTTGATAAATTTACAGAATGTCTGCTTCTAGCTAACACATTTGTTAAAATGGAATGGAAGGCCTTATCTCTGTTCCTATGACGCCTGAAAATATCTCTAGAACATTTTTGCTAAGAGATATTTTAAATGCTTTGTTGTTGTTTGGGCTTTTGAAGTTGCCGGCATGATGGCGCGGCATTGTTTACGCTGACTGTAACGAGCTGATCAACGCAGAAAGCCATCTCTGATACGAGGGAATAGATTTCAGAACGCAGTTTGTTTAATACAGCCAGCACAGCCTGTATGCAGCACTCCAGCGAGCTGGCATCATTACTGCCACTTATAAGACAAGATTATTTCACCGGGCTGCTAAAAAGCAAAACTCAACTCAGCATTTCTGCACTGTCCGATTTTCCAAATAAAACAATGTGACACTGAGAAACCTATCAGAGTCTCAGATGTACAGTACATGTTGCGTGTCAGCAGTCTGTGGGTTGACGTGACATCGTCTACCTGTATAACCAGGTGTGTGTTCTTATCTGCCCATCATTTTTGTCAAGGCACACACAGTCACGTCTTGCTAACTCCCATACTACTACAGCTTCACTAAACCCAAACCCTTAATCAAATATGGTTTCATTAGAACTTTTGTATAAAAGTATTTTTTGTCTTCACATACAAACAATCTGCAAAATGAATAAAAATCAATTTTCATTTTCATATCATTTAGGGGGTAATTGGGTCCTCACAACCACTATTGGGAAGACACTTTTCAACAGCAGCTTTTTAACCTAATTATCAAAAGTAGCTAAGCTGCAGCCAATCTACTGTTTTGATATAGTTTTCAGCAACACCACAAGCTACAGGTAAAGCAGCTAGCTACACTGAAGCTACTTCATCCTGTAGTATATTCTTAAAGTAAATTCACTTGAAAAATGTGAAACATGACATTAAAAGTAATATGAAAATCTATATTTTTAATAATGTAATGTCCAATCACCATAAGATTTCAGATACATTTTGGAGAGAAATGGGTATAATTTTTGGCTTGCATAAGTTACACTCAAAAGTTTCGCTATTTAGAATCATACATTTTGATAAACGTGGTCACGGATTCTTCCTTCCATCTTCACCAAGGTGCACTTCATCCTCTGACTTCATCTTGCAGCTGCCAAGAGCAAGTTGTGATGCAGAGAGTGTGCTCCTGCCAGGCACAGTATCCTATTAGATGCCACTACTAGAAACCCCTGGTAGTTGAACATATCAGGGGTGCACGATTCAGAAAAAAACAATTCGATTCCGATTCTTTGGCTCACGATTGGATTCAAAATCAATTCACGATTCACAAACGAACCACAATTCAATAGATGAATTTGTTTCCAGATTGCTGTTTTGAGTTACTTTCGCCATTTGAGTTACTGGAATTACATTACATATTGGAATGCATGAATCAATTCTGAGTCGACAGAATAAAGAAGAAAATTGTGATTCGATTATGTATGTATATAGAGGACCTATAGTTACTGTAAAAACATTTTAAAAGTAGCTTCTCTACTGATAAGCTACTGAAAAATTGTCCAATGTCCAAACGCACACTGAAAACTGGTTGTGTAAGATGAGAGAATTCCAACTTTGTTTTGTAACCCAGTCCTCAATGTAGTCGTTAAGTCGTATACCTGCGGTACACACACACACACACACACACATACACACAATTACCAGCTGACTGCGACCTGACTGGGGATTTTTTTAGCGTTGCCCCTGGGCCTGCTCAGAGACGCTCAAGTCTAGACAAAACAAGTGATTAGTCAGTGCTGCGCTGCAGATGTCATGAACTCTTTACTGTGTCTCTTCCAGACGACTACGACAACGCCGAGGTCCCTAAACTGGAGAAGAGCATCAGTGGGAGCAGCCCGTCCCGGGACCGCCTACTGCTCACCGTGGCGACGCTCTTCCTCGTCACACTCTCCGTCTCCTAGCACCAGCCTCTGAGGTGTCGCCGTGCCAACGAGGCTTAGGGGAATGTACCTGACAGCAGGGGCGTCAAGGGACAAGGGACGGGATGGTGAGGACGACTGGAAGGATTTTTATCAAACTTAAATGACTTTTGAAGTGTGAGACGTGGCGGCGTCTGATTCATACCGGACACACAGAGACCTCATCAGTGGTGCTACCGTGTCGCGCGTTTGCACACCTGCTAGCCGAACGCTACGGCCTTCACGCGCACGTGGAAAACATTACCGAGTTAAAAAATAACCTAGACTCCACAATGACTTTGCCATTCAGCTAAAGCTGTACCATCAAACTGTGTGTGCATGTGTGGGTGTGTGTGAGAGTGTGTTTTTCAGTATGGGAATGTGTGTTTACAGTCATGCAATTCAAAAATCCTTTTTTTTTACATCACCCAGTGAAAGATTTCCCCTTTATTCTGACTATTATCTGATGATTGGCAAGTTAGATTGCATTGAGCTGCTTCTCAAATACATTATAAAAATGAAGGGGTAAGAGTTAAGCCTTAAAGATTTATTCAGTAATGCTGTTCATCAAATTATTTCCCCATAAGTGAACAACAATTTTTTGCCGCACCCAAAGTGCTTACACTAAGTCTCTCTCCCTCCCTCTCTCTCTCTCCCTCCTTCTCTTCCTCTCTCTCTCTCTCTCCCTCTCTATTTTTTAGTAAACCAGTCAGATTACGTCACAGTCAGGATTACCTAATGCACTCTTTCAAGGATTTACACATTTTCACAGAACTGCCACACGCTGGAATCTCGTCCTGCTGTTTGTTGAAGTGCATGTGATCTGGTTTCACATTCATTCTAATGCAGAGCTGCATAAATATCAGCTCTGAGTTTAGTGTAGTTTGCAATTTTGCAAAATTCATAGCCAAAGCTTTAGTTAGACAGAAGACGGCGTATCTTGTGAATTAGTGTAACGTCAGATCTGTTCTGTTAGCTCTTTCCTCCAGGACGAGGGATGAAATATAGCAATACTGTTCTTAATTAAGTTTTTAAAAAGCTTGTTTAATACATCCTGTGGAATTTTGCAGTTTAAGTGTGCAAGTAGAAAAGAGTGTGAGAGTGTGTGTTATGTGTGTGTTGGGTGTGTGCGCATGCTTTAAGCTGAATATGTGATCTTTAGAAAGTGGTAGTCAAGGTTGGTGATACGGAAACAATCCGATTTCGGTCATTTTCTCTTCTGGACAGCGTTATTCAAAGCCTTTATCCAACAGGACACGGGCAGAAAAGTACACACACTGTACATAAACACACACACACACACACATACAAAGAGAACAAGGTGGAACGCTCCTTAACGCCGCTTTAGGCCGAAAGCACCCTGGGAACTCTGCAATGTCAAACCAGTTCAGGCTGATCCACTCCGGCTCACATGGCTCACAACTCTCCGTCATATTTTTGCTCAATCCCATTAATAAAAGGTCATCAGCAGCTACAAACACAAACTGGTCTCCATTTAAGCGATCAGCTATAAAAAAAAAAAACAACAACAACAAGGACGCCTTCAAGAAAGAGACATTAAAGGACACTAAACTGACAGAAAAAATGGGACATACGGTTTCACTATAATTCATGCAAATAAGAGCTTTTGGGTTCTGATTTCTTATGTTCTTCTGGGCTTTTCAAAATAATATGTACATGATTGCCATGGTTCTCTTTTTACATCGCGATTAGCGCCTTACAGTCTGCCATAGTGTCACTCGGCATGGACTCCGGGGCTATGGAGAAGTTCACAACGCTTTAGCTAACAATGAAAGCTGTGCACAACGTTTCTTATACAGATTCACTGTATAGAGAATGCATACGGTGGACATGCTAATCTTTAACTCTCTAAAAGGGATGAGGATGAAGATGGTGATGTAGAATCTTAACACAACAAGCACTCGACTCGACTGCTGGTAGAGTACTGGAACCCGTAGACATCCACTCTATACATTCTGCTACTATGGTTAACATAGTAACAAGCTGTTCTAGAACAGTGTCTCAACACAGAGCGGAACACTAATGACTTGAATGCTCAGTGCGAGATGTAAGCATATTTACAAACTTGAAGCTGAATTTGACTTTGTTGATTTTCTTCTAGTGTATGTTCGGGTGGGATTTGCCTTGGCAGGGTCGTGTGTTACATTTTGGGGTTTGTGGGGCTTATGGGGGTAGGTCTTGTTTGTTTTTTTGTTTTGCTTTGCAGAGGGTGAAATTCAGAATCGAATAGGCAAAAGATGGAGAAGTGTCACTTTTCAACTGTTGCACTTAAAAACTTAGACACGAGTGTGTGTGTGTCTGTGTGTGCGTGAGTTTGTCTGTTTGGATGGGTTGAAAGGTGTCACGCGTCTTTATACTGACCTATAATTCTATAAGATCTGGTGTGTATGGGTGTGCAAGAGAGAGGTAGATTTGTGTGTGTGTGTGTGTGTGTGTGTGCGATGCTTGGTTGTTTTTTCAGTGTTTTTGCCCATGCATGTGTGTGAGCGAGACTGTGCTGTTTGGAGCAAACAAAAGCATTTATTAGTGTTGGAAACAACCATTTAAAATCATGTTTACCTTCAACTGGAATGAATTTAAAGAACTTGAACAGGAAAAATAAACTCTACATGGAGCCAAGCGTAACAAAGGTTATAATAATAATCATGATAACAAAATGACATGCCTCAGCCTGATGTTTTACACACCTGTTGCTAATACATTTATTTTCACAGCATTAGGTAGTCTACAGACCAGTAAAGGTACTACTGAGGTACCCATGAGCAAGGTACCGTCGCCAAGCACTACTCCTCCAGCACTGGCCATGTCAGCTGCCCACTGCTGTCCTTTTTGTATGGGTCGAACGCAGAAGTCACATTTCATTGTGGTGCACTGTGTGCTGTGCAGTGGTGTGTTCACAATGATAATCACTCACTTTGCTTTCGCTAATTTAGCAGCCGGTCTGATCCAGAGCAACTTCCATTTCCTAATTACAGGGACTCTCTGAGAGGGTTGAGGGTCTTGCTTAAGGACCCAGTGGTGGTAGTGCTTTGGTCCAGAGGCAAGTATCTTAACCAACAGACCACCACCAACACGAAATGGGGGATGACCAACAAAAAATTTAACAGATTTGAAATTATTACTTTAAGTAATTATTAAATGAAATATTTACGTAATTACAATATCCCTTTTCCATCTTTTCTTGCCACATAAATTTTCAGTACCAGATTCACAAAAAAAGACGGCATACATATATGCCTGGACACAAGCAATATCTCTTTCCCACACTGCCTCTCTCCCCCTCTCTCCATTATCACAGAGCGGATAATCTGCCAGAAGCCAGGAGGGGAGATTAGATCACCAGCTTACTATGAAGTCAATCAGATCTCACCTTTACACACCAGCATAATAAAGTGAGAGACATATCAAAGTGCACAGAGCTTGCAGTGTCACTTTTTGTGACATGACAGTATGGCATGTCCTGGGTATTCCTTTTACTCTCGCAGAATTTCTGTTCAGGCTTGGCGTGTGTGTGTATATGTGATTCCATTACACACCTGCAGGAGCCCATCTGCTGGGGCGCGTTCACATGCCGTCACACCTACACAAGCTCTGGTCGTAGCGCAGAAGCTTTCAAACTCGTCTAAATTGCTACCGTCCACAACCCAACCAGATGTCGTGGAACTAAATTAAAATCGTTTAAATCCTTTCCTCATATCAGAGCCGATCTTGAATCGGGGCCGCCCCGCAGAGCCACAGCCGAGCAAACTTTCCACTCCCTAATTGCTTGTGTCCTGCGGGGTATTTCTCATTTTCCAAGCCGTGACTTATGAGTAAGCCGTCTGCGAACAATCAGGCCGAGAGACGGCACTGCTGTCTGTGAACAGGAGGGAACAAAGTGGCGATAGACATTTCACCCATCTGCCGCGAGGCCTTGTGTCCAGACGCTGACTCCACCAAGTTAGAGAACGCGAACAAAGGCTGTGATTTAATTAAATGGAAGAACTAATGAGTAATATTTACCACTTCAAGTGAGGCAGACAGAGCTCTGTGAACCTAGATTACAAAGAGATGCTGGTGCAGTACACTCATTTTCACGTCTACAGCACTCTAGGGCAGCTGGGGCAGACGGTAGCGTAACGGTTAGAGTGCTCGCCTTGTGAAGGGAAGGTCGCCAGTTCGAATTTGAAGGTATCACTGAGGTACTCATGAGCAAGGTACTGTCCCCAAGCACTGTTCCCAGGCTCTGCCTGACAGCTGCCCACTGCTCCTTCACGGATGGGTCAAATGCAGAGGTCACATTTCGTTGTGGTGCACTGTGCTGTGCTGTGGTGTGTTCACAATGACAAGTAATCACTCACTCTGTTTCATTGTTCAATACTTATTTGAACATCACTGGTATCTCCATGACAATGTGGATCCAGATCTCAAATATATCCTGCTAGATAAGAGCTAAAAGTAAGTTAATTCCATGGTAACGTACAAAAAACATTATTGTAGCTTCAGTAACCTACAGAGTGTGGTTTGGCCCATGGCTATGCAGCTTTAATGAGCTGTTGGGTGGTGAGGAAGATACTGGAAAGGTTAAAAGTGCACCATGGTAATTACTTTTAGGTGTACTTCCCTAAAATTTTACTTTCAGAAGCCCGAGGGCTACTAACAAGTCAAGACACATTTATCTTCATTACAGAAAGGCTATACTGATTGCATGAATTTTCCTTTAACATATGAGCATCTTTTGCACATCAATGCTGTTTTTAGTCTATTAGCCCAAATCCAGTAAGCTATATGTCAAGTTACTGAGCTTCCATAATGTGCATATCAAAATGCAGAAATTTTGTCACAGTGTCATATTTGCCATATTTTTCACAGTGAAAGAACATAAAACAGAAAAGAAAGAACGGGGGAAAGTAGAAAATAAGGAAAATGAAGTGCATTTATGTAAAAAAACAAAACAAAAACATTTTAAATTCCATCATCAAGATGCATTTCCACGTAAGACCACTGGAGGCCACAGTTTGGCCAACAGTCAGACGTACACTATTCAACCCAAAATGATTTTCTGCTGATCCCTGATATAAATAAATCTATCTAATAATGGCTGTTGTGTAAGAGAGGTCCCTGGTGAGAGATTACAACATTGGGATTTAGTCTAGTGGGTTATGATATAATCTCCATGTGAAACACAGAAGACCTGATCCAGTACTGGTACCTAATGTCCCTCTAGATTTAGTTACTGTCTGAGAAAAAGCTCAGTTTGGCCACTGAATGTTATATCAATATGGAACTAAAATAAATATGAAAGATCTGTCAATTAATCTATATATAATAATGAGTATCAATGAGGCTGTTACTTGTCAGAAGACACATGAGAGGAAATTCCTCAGTCATTTTAAAGGTAAAGAACATTTGTACTGTGCAAACTGTGCATCTCACCAACAGGTGTAAGTACATTAAAGCTGGGGGAGCATACAGAGTAGTTTCAGAGTAATGAGTTAAGGAAGCTGTTCTTTAAATGACACCCATTTAAGTGGCTTTGAGCAACAGAATAAAGATCCCCACCGACTTCCAATGAAACTCTAATTCCAGCTAAACTGCATCCTGCCACATTTTCCACACAAACACGACACCACACCTCCTGCACCCATTAAAAGTTTCCAGACATACGACCCACAGCAGGCCTCAGGTCAGCAGCTGGGTCTGTCTGGCTCATCACGCGGCACACTGATAAGCTCCAGTAAGTTGGACTGTTCCGGGTTCACCTGACGTGCACATAGAGACATAATCTCTGGGAAGCTGCCAGGCTGAAGTAATTTCGCAAGGCAACATTGTTATTGTCTAGTTATCGAGTCACAGCAGATTGCACTGAGGTATACATGACACAGTTGAACAAGTACATTTATGAACAGAAAAATACTTCATTAAACCATCGGAACTTTCATGAACTTTGAAATTCTTGAAACAGAGAAACCCTTTTAGAAAGATATCCTTATACTTTCTGTTAACTTTATATTGAGAGCCATAAAGCAATTCATTTTTAGGGCCTACAGGTGTCCAAAGGTTTCGGCTCCAAATGTGCATAGTTACAACTCTTTCCCTAGTAACTAAACTCCTTTAACCAAATCCAAAACCAATTACGTGCTCTGAAGTGTTGGTCCAAAGCCTTTAGGCAGCAGCCCTCCTGCCCCGACGTATGCTGCACCAAAGCAAATGTAGAGAATATTGGGGCTGGAAACACTCCACAGCTTGCAGTGGAAGTGTGGAAGTGGAAGGGGGATTCATCAAACAATGAGCAACAATGAGTTAAAATTACCTTACAGGTTCGTCATAAAAATTCACAATTTTCTAATCAATATTCCATACACTGTACCATTTGGTATTTGATATATTAAACAATATTAGTTACCTCTGACAATTCATGACATTATGGTCTGTCTGCCAGACTGTCCTTTGGTTTGATTAGGTAGCTCAGTTTTGCCTGCATCTTTCAGCATTGGAGATGGCTTGATTGTTTCAAAAGTTTGAAAGGCAGACTCTCCACTCTCATTACTCACTGCCATGGCCGGTTGGTTCCCGGGGTATCGGGCTTGCCGTGGTTTCCGCCCTGACTCAGTGACACGACAGGAATCTGTCAGGAGATCCTAAAGCGTGCACTCGGACCGCCCACTCTCTCCATATGGCCCAATCAGAAATAAATCAGGCGTGGGAATATGCAGGAACACATTAGCATTCGTTAGCTCTCCCGGAATAGTTGCGGGGACGCCACGTTGCGTGGAAGGTGAGAAAGTTTATTTCTTTTCACCTCGCAGCATAATTAATACAGCAGACTCATTACAGACTTCAGCAGCCTCATTACTCTGCATAAACAACTCCCAGTCTCAAAACGCTCAGTTTTTCACACAGAGAATTAAATTTGCCTTTACGGCCTGCTCTCGATGAACGTGCTTCCTCGCCTTGTTTTGTAAATGAGCATAAACAGCAGACAATGAAGATGGCGGTATTCCGAGGGAACAGATTAGTGGTGTAATGCTCCGGGTTGGCCGTGCGTTCAGAAGGAGGGAGAGAGCAAAGAGAAAAGGGGGAAAACACAAGCGGCTAATCCACCGCTAATATTATTAGTAACTCCCGATTCACATTCATCGCCAGTGATTCATGGCTGGAGTTCCTGACCCCTCTCATCCAGGCTAAATTCAGGCCTGCTTGTAAACTACCAGTCATTCAGCTGCTCATCAGTATGTGTTTGATGAGGCAGCAAAGTGACACTCATATTCTATTACTGTAAGGTTGAAGTCACAGGGCTAGGACTGCACCATTCTATTTTCATTCATCTTTATCTCTTTTCCTCTGTTATTGTGTCCTTTCCCCTCCGTCATGCTTTTTAAGGTACAACAGTTATGCACACCTCCCCATATACCCTCCCCCTATATTTAGTCATAAGGTACTACTTCATTGTCTGCATGTGTGTGGAATTTGTGACAACAGCTAGACGTGAGCAATAACAAAATCTAAATCCTCCCCAAATCCTAGGGATACAGACAACTACAAGCTGAAGTTCTCTGCTTCTGATGACCTTTTAGACAAGTTCAGCATTAATATCACTTTGGCACCTTATGTAAACTCACAGCTCATTTCTCATATTAACAGAAGGGATCAATGGAATCTATAATGCATATTTTTGTCCGAGTATGACATAACACTAAATATCCTATACTGCAATTTCCATTTACATACAATTTTACTAAAAGACAAAATTTAAGCAGTGTTATAAGTTGTGTAACTATAATCTTCATATTGGTCAAACTTGAGAGAATAACCTGGAATGAAGGCCACTGCAGTGGCATCTGTGAAGATAGGAACCTTGCATATTTCTCTTACTAGCCTACTAGTGTCGATGGATCCAACAGGAAGCACCATCTTGTGTTCTGGTAGGTCACATTGCCCCAGTGCAGTGATGGGGACACTTGTAAAAATAGTGTAGTCCTTCGCATGAGACGTAAAAGCCTGGTCCTGACACTCCACAGGGCATAAAGTATCTCTGTGCATCTGAGTGGAACCCTGATGTACTGCTAAAATGATCTTATAAGGCCACTTAAGATCTGGCCTCTTAATCATACTCTGTCTCTAACTAGTGATTTCTCTCTTGCCTCTTCACTGCCTTAGCTAATGTGTGGTGAGTGTACTGCTGCTGAATGTGTACAATGGTCATTGGAATGGTCACTTGATGGTTAATGTGGCTTTACATCTCTGTAAAGCACTCTGAGGGTATAGAAAAGGGATATATAGACACTACTTTCATTCAATTAAACATTCTCAACTAATTCAATCACTATAATATTGTGAGGGGAAGGTCTGTAAAAACAGTATAACTTACATCATTACATTAATGTGCTCTAAAACATGTTGAACGTATATTTGAGTTTTAGTTGATGTCATCAGAAGTGCAGTTAGAAGTCTGATTATTGATCTAATAATGGTGCTTGTGTGTGTGCGTGTGATCCTCACTTCCATTCCCAATGCGTCATTGATATCAAATTTCTTAAATCAACTCTAACAACACACATTATCTGTAATTTAAGACAATGCTGAACTCACACATACACACACACCCACACCGTTCCAAAGCTTGAACATGCTGATGAAAAATCATGCCATGAGCAATCACAAGTGACCTTTTCCAAGCATATTCAGTATTAAAAAAGTGCAGGTTTTGAGCATTTGTGACAACCTTATTGTACCCTAACGTTGTCAGATATTTGTTGCTTTATGAGGACATTTTTGTATTTGAGAAAAGAAAATATTTAATATATTTTATTTAATTTGAAACTAAAGAAGCGAAATTTTGTTCTTGTTGTGAGGCTTAAGTTTTTGTTAAGTGTAGCTGGAATATTACACTTAAATGAAATGATGTAAAATTTACTTATTATGGCAGGCATGGAATGAGTTGATGGAAGTAGCTTGTAGAGATAGCAATGTGTGTGTGTGTGTGTGTGTGTGTGCGTGTGTGTATGTGTGTGTGTGTGTGTGTGTGTGTGTGTACACAGCCCAGCTGATTCTATACTGTCGTCACAGTGAGGGTGCCTGAGGCAGGTTGAGCAGTCATTTATGAGCTCTTTAAGAGCTAAGGACTAATGGCATTACACAGGCTTTGGACATTCAGTAGGGTTAAAACTCCCACACACACCTACATACACAGCTGTTAACGTGTGCAGGATCTCTGCCAAGCATTGCACAGTCATTCCACCTCCTTCAGTATTACCTTTGTTTTCGAAATAAGCTCAAAGCCTGTAAAACATGCGGCATGCCAAATGCAAAATATTAATTACATGGCTCTTCTCTGTGATTAAGCCCAGTATTTACAGATGCTACAGTGACGTACAATGCCAGCGTACCTAGGCCCATCCTTTTTAACACACATTAAAGTTTGTTTAATGTTTAGTGTCTATACAGTGCAATAGTTGTTCACATGATATCCAACAAATTCTTCATTGATTCTTTCAAAAAATTCTAAAATTCTTTAGAATCAAGCAAACGGCATCTAATGAATCGATTTGTACGTCTTTTGATATCACTATTGACTACACAAACTGCTAAATACAAGATACATTTGAAGCTCTAACTCAGTGCTTCAGCTGCAGCAGGCTATCCTTGTGTCAGTCAGCGAGACTGTGTGCTAATTGAAAAAGATCTTTTACCCTTTTTAAGAATGCATACACTGCATACACACTACATGGCTGTTTTTAAAAACTGGTTGACAAAGCCTTCTCTGGCAGCGTGCACTGAGGTCTCTTATGATTTAAGACAAAGTTTGTCAATGCATCTGTAACTCATTTGAACCCACAGCAATCATGCATTAACAGATTAGACAAGCAACCACATCACTCAGGTCCAAGATAAATATAAATCACCTATTACTAAAATAGAAGTCCATGTTTTATGAGGACAATCAATTCCAACACCTACATGTTTGTATAAGACAGGTTTTCCTTAAAATAGGACATTGGTACTTAATTGCTTAGCATCTGCAAACACAAACATG
This sequence comes from Distichodus sexfasciatus, assembly GCA_032718565.1. NCBI lineage: Eukaryota > Metazoa > Chordata > Actinopteri > Characiformes > Distichodontidae > Distichodus > Distichodus sexfasciatus. The sequence continues at coordinate 5,641,440 of JAVGVS010000008.1, read as the reverse complement.
GATCTTAGCCCTGACCATTTTTCTGACTATAAGACAAGTCATGGTTGCATCGAGAAGGATGTCCAAGGCGCTAAAGGTCTCTGAACCTTTAAGCACAAAGCCCAGGTCAAGAGCCAAGTGAAAGTAACATAAGTCCCAATGACAACAACTGTAAGCCTCTGACATGACCACGGCTTAGCTGTGTCCATTCTTCCCTAATGGTATTAAAGGGTAGTATGACAAAGAAGTGGAAATACTGTTTAACCCTCTTGCTCAGGTAATCCATGTCCTGTAAGTCTCCAAAGAGGGGATTGCGGATGGACAATTATCACGTTCCCTATACTGAGGGTGAAGGCCAAAAGCACATCCTGTTTTCAATTGTGATTTCGACCCAATACCAAGTTAATCTTATGAGCTTGAAAATATTACAGCCATGTCTGTTGGAAATAAATTTTAAAATGTTTGACCAACAGCTGCCTCTTAGATTTATTTTCCAGTCATTGTATATTCACAGCTCAGTTGCCACTGCCTTAATGGCACAAATTTAAAAGTGCTACACATATGGTGATGTTATTTAACCTGGAAAGTAACACGTCTCTTCTCCCACTTTTTTAATTAAAGCTTGTCTATATCCGTACCGGTTCATCAGAACCCATATAGAATATAGGCCAATTTTAAATGGTACTGTGTTTATTTAAACATTAGTCTCCACTCTACAGGTAGCGTAACGGTTAGGGCGTTTGTCCCACGATCAGAACGTTGTCGGTTTGAACCCCGGACCAGTAAAGGTACCAGTGAGGTACTCATGAGCAAGATAACGTCCCCAAGAACTGTTCCCCAGCCGCAGATAGAGCTGCCCACCACTTCTTCACGGATGGGTCAAATGCAGAACTCATTTCTGTGCTTTTACTGTGCTGTGTTCACAATCACAAATGATCACTCACTGAAATATACATTAAACTTGCACTAAAGCTGTAACAATGTATATTCATGATATGTAATATGACTTATATTTTATTTTAAATTGAAATATACCTACCTAAACAAACCTGGCTGGTGTCTCTGTTATAAATATTACAGATATCACTTTTACTTTTATTAGTTTCCACTTGCCAGGACTTGCACTCTTCAATTCACCAAGTGTATTGAATTAAGAACCTCAAATTAAACACTACAATCTGATATGACATCCATAACTTCTTGGAGGTCTCTTATATTTGATATAATCTGATTTCTCACTTACAATCTAGAACATTCTGAAGCTTTTGCTTATCATAATTCTCTCCGTTCTTAGAATGATGTGCCTAGTGGTTCAAGTATCAAGTTGACTTTTAGAGTCTGATCAAAGTAGACAAAACTCAAAGTGAGGTGACGGCAGGGTTGTACAAGGACACCAGTGACGGGGTCACGCCAGAACAGTTCTGAAGGGTCACAGCAGTGAGGTCGTGCCAGGACAATGCTGAAGCCCTAAAACTATTGGATCAGTCTCAATGCATCATTACGCAATAACATTCACTCTGCCTACTGCGCACAGACAGTCTAAGTGAGAGTGTGTGTAGAGATTTGAAGTGAATACCCCTAAGCCTACTCTCTACATTTATTTTTGTCTCCTTCTATAAGCTTTCACCCACTATACGTATATAGCCACCTTCATCCAATTCTCTTAGTGGAAACCACTTTGTTGTTGGTCACTAATCTCCTGGACGTCAGTGAAAGGTCAGTCTATGAGCAGCAATGCGTCGGACTGTGTTTATGTTCTTCCCTTTTTGTTCTATTCTGTCTGATCCAATTCTCATCTCAAGCCTCTAAGCCTTTGCAAAACAAGCAAATTAAACCTTACTGAGTACAAACTTATTCTAAAATTATTCATATTTTGAGACAGTTTATCTATATTTCATGATAATGTCAAGTGAATTTGTCTTTAGCAGGTTGTGTAACAATTATTAGAAAAGAAATATTTGGCAGCTCTAATTTAATTTGATATGTTTTATATATACACCTATATATATATATATATATATATATATATATATATATATATATATATATATATATTATATATATAACATATATATATAATATGAGTAAAAAATGTTGATAAGGTTAAAAACTTTATGAATTCACTAAATTCTGTATCTTCCAAACCTCTTGCTTCCATTTGAAACTAGCTTGAAGCTGTCTGTCTGTGACTATGAGTCACCTCCCATATCTTAATATTACTAATAATACCATTACAAACACCCTCAGTATGGGGCAGTTGGTAGGGTAACGATTAGGGGGTTGGGCGCATGATCAGAGAATTGCCAGTTCAAGTCCCAGACCAGTAAAGGTACCACTGAGGAACTAATGTGCAAGTTACTGTCCCCAAGCATGGCCCTATGAGCGCTGACAGAGCTGCCCACTGCTACTTCACAGATGGGACAAAGACAGAGGTCCGATTTGGTTGTGGTGCACTGTGTGCTGTGCTGTGGTGTGGTGTGCTCTCAATGACAAATAAACCCTCATTTAAATCAATACCACCTTAACCAGGTACATTAATAAATGATCAAAGATGTTTTCTGATATACATCTAGGGTGTTGGGCATAGATTAATTATCACTATTCACCAATATTGACCAGCTTAGAAAAATCCAAGACATACACTTTCAAGAGCAACTAATTGGGATGAGTGATAAACAAGTTTGGTTTCGGTTCCAAAAAGCTTAATACACTTTTTACATGTGTGAACACACAGAGAAACACCCTCTATGCAATCGTGAAAATAAGATTTAATTCAGCAGGAAAGGATCATAACGTTGATCATATACAATAAAAATCATAATGTTGCTGTCAGTATAGGCACTGTTTGAGGAGTCATTTGTAGGCGTGAGATGCTTTGCCACATCATAATTTGAATCTGTCTCTGCTAAACAGTGATCTTCAATTCTGCCTTATACAGCAGAAATGGGTTTTAATGATAAACAGATGATGTTGCTGCCCGAACTCTTGCATTTTGTGACTGATGAACCATTGAATGTAATATCATTTCGGGACATTTCGCATAGAAGATGAGTCAATCTACACAAGCGCCTGTTTATGCATACACAGCAACGCTCTCCTTTGTAACACAAATCATTCCAGATGTGAACTCATGACTAACATTTAACTAAGTGAACAAATACATGTTTAGGCAATTTATCATTTTAGAATATAAGGAATTATGATACTTAACCACACTTATGAAGAACATTTCATTTTCTTATTTCTGGACATTTCATCTGTAGTTGATAGAATGTTGTCAGTTAAACTCTTTTGTAATTAAGCAAATTTCAAGCACATTTTCTTGAAATGAATAAAACTGTCGGGACAAAATGATAAAATATGGCAAAGGTAACGTTAATACTAAAATTACAGAATTCTGCAAATATTATTTGAATTATTTTACATGTATTACGTTGCAATATTTCCCAGTCTTTGATAATTTAAGGTCATACATTTTTTGAAAGACCTTAAATATAGTGACCGGGTCGGAAGGGGACATTTCTATCCCTCATGGATTTAGTCTGATCACACTGATTTGGAAATCCACTATAGGATTTAGCTTAGTTGACAGTTTTGACCTAGCTGCTCTCACAGAGTGACCCCAATGCTCCATCTAGCCCATGTCCTCAGTTTATCCATAAATCACTTACAAAACAATGCGAACACACACACAAAACTCGCTCTCTCTCGTTCTCTCTCTCACTCACTCACACAAACACCTTTGACCTTGACTCAACTACTCTCCCAACACTTCTTACTACAGCTAACCCCCTACACACACTCTCACACAAACACACACATACTGCCTAACCCATGTCCCCTGTTCACTCATAAATCATTTTCACTGACAGAAATCTTAAAGCCTTTGGATACACCAGGAATCCAACTGGATGACGGCTCACTCTGTATTTGAGATGATGAAATATATTCTGCTTTTGGGCTCCAGTGGGCAAACTCAGAAAACAAGAGTTTACCCCAAAAGACAATACAACAAACCCTGTACCTTCTCTTTTTGGATATGACAGAAAAAGACACCTCGTTGATATAAAAAATGAATTAAGTCTGAAATTTTTAGGTAAACAAAAAAGGGAAAGAAAGAGAAAGAAATTACAAATAAGTGTCAGGGGGTGTGATTGATGGGGATAACAGAGTGCATGCACTCGTCAGGGCATAAATCCTTATCTGACTGCATCTGGGTATCTGGGTGAGAGGAAGGGAGAGAAAGAGACAGAGATGTAAGAAAGACCTGAGTAGACATCTCTTCCCAGCAGTTTGTCTCTTAGTTGCTTAGTACAGAGTTTTATTACTTATTCTTAAAATGTGCACAGCATGGCAAGACAGGAACCATGAGGTTTGACACCAATGCAATGATGTTTTTTGCATCAATTCTAAATCACTCAAGTTTCCTGACAATGACTGACACAGAACTTTTGTTTTCACTGACAGCAGTAAGTTTTTATGCAGACGGCTGTCCATTCAGCTATCTAACCCCTACACCAACTCTCCTTCCTCTTACGCTGACCTGCCCGTAGGTTCTCACACTCACAGGGGCCCAATTGTTTGCATCTGAACACACACACAGCGGTGCTAGTGACATCACACATGAGGAGAGTTCACAAACATCACACCAGTCTTCAAAAGGCAAAAAGAAACAGAGGAACCTCTGTGTGTGAGAAAGAGAGCGTCAGAAATGTTTTTTGCCACAGGTTTGTGACCAGATAATTATGTTAACTTATGTTAAAAATGTTTCTCAACTACACACACACCTCTGATACATAGGCTAAACATCCCAGACAGTGTGATGTGTCGTGTTTAAATACGTATTGGCCTGTATGTGTCTAAAAGAGTTGCTTTCAGTATAAAATGCTTTCAAGCTGTAAAACATCATGGAACTGTATTTTGTCGAAAGAGAGAGGGAGGGAAGAAATCAGTGTGGTAGGTTCTTGGAAAAATAAAATCTGAGATGAAGTCATGCTCTGCAGGTGTGTGTGAGTGTGTTTTCTAGCACGCCCTGGGTAGGGCTGTTTTCCCCTTGTATGGCTAGCATTGCAAAAGGGAGAGTAAACAGAGTAAGTTCTATTTCCGAGGTTATTCCAACCTTTATGCACAGTAACCAAACCCAGAAGCTCTTGCGTCTGCAAACATGGCGAGAGATAAAGTCGACTGGCTGCTCTGCACGGGTGCCATGATGTCATGCTTCCCAGGCGTGGGTAAAAACCACACACACATTGTATCTTATCCTGCGTATCGTAGACACCGCCAGGCAAGTTGCTAATGTGGAGTAAGTAAGCGATAACCAGGACCACATGTGGAATGTTACGTGGAAGAATGTTTCGACTTATGCCTTGTCACTTGTACCCACAAAAATGCCCAACTGCAGCTACGTGTTTCCAACATTTTATGAACAGTTAAGAGTTTCCCCTAAGTCCCTGTTTATTACAGCGAGCTGGTTTATCATTTCTGTAAAACTTTTAGTTGTGGCCAGCTTAAACTGTGTTTTCTATCTTGGGCCAGTTTCAAACAAGTAAATGACTATCATAAACCATCTTTAAATGTGTGTGGGGATTTCAGCACTGAGGCTCAAGGTCCTCTGTTTGTTTCACAGACAATAGGTTCACTTTTGGGGTCATTGTCATGTGAACTGTGTTTGTTAAAGCTGGATTGTTGTTGACTGGCTTCCCCTTTTGTGTTTCATTAAGAGAAAGCTACAACCAGAAAACAAACAGAGACGACAATGACACCACTTGTACTCTGTGTGTGTGTGCATGTGTATGTAAGAGAGAGAGAGAGAGAGAGAGCGAGAGCAGGAAGGAAAAAGGAAAGTTATTGCTATTGTTCCTCCTCTTTGTAAGCTAAAAAAGCAGTGTTTTCAAAGTGAAGCACTTAAACATGGGCAGAGGAACGAAAGACATAAGAGTGAAAAGAAACAACAGACACAAGGTAAGGCAGATGTTAAAGGCAGAGTGAGTAAGTTTTTGGATTTTTATCATGATGACCTCACCTCACGCCCAAAGTTCCGGGATAGGCTCTGATCCCCACGACCCCAATAGGGATTAAGCGGTTCAGATAATGAATGATGAATCATGATGACCTGATTGTCCTCTAAAAGATAGGAAAGTTTGGGATTTGTCTGATTTTTCGGGCTGTATGAACACAAAAATGCCAGCTTTTAATTGAAAAATGACAAAAGGTGAAAAGATTTGCCTTTGGTTACTAAACATTAGGTTTAGTGTAATACTCAGATCTAGTAATTATGGGAGTCAGTGGAACTACCTCACAAAGGACTCAAAACATAATGTGTGTTTCCATGTATCTAGTTCTTCAGCACAATTGAAATGCCCTATATGTAACAATACAAATGTGTTTGTGTGTGTGAGAGAGGGAGACTTTCCCTGTTTTTTTTTCTGTTGACTGCTAAAGAGCATAAAAAAGTCCCACACCAGCAGCAGGCGGCATCCCCTGAGGCGAGGGAGCGACAGGGATTTATGGGATATCATAACATCTTTTCTGCAGTTCTACTTTCCTAAGAGAACAGATCTGTGCATTTGTCTTAATTAGCTTCCCTTATTACCATTCAGTGTCCATCTGTGTACGCTGAAATATGAGCCTTATTACAACTCATGTTTTCGCTGTTGAAGCACACATGGTCCTCATTCCTAAATGAGCGAGGCGAGCACTGTTCCAGCCTTCTGTTCATACATGAAGCCTGGCAGCCTGCTCCAGACCATATGAGGTCATCATTGAGCTAATGATGGAGTTTAACAGTCACATAATGCGTTTACATGCACATTAAAACCTGCCAACCTGACTAAGGTTTAGGCCTGACTTAAGTTTTTAATAAATCGAGGGGCCACAGAGCTGCAGGGGCCCAGAAACCTGTCAGAATACATAGATTTTAGTCGGCTTGTGGTTTGTTAAACATTTTTTTAATGTTAGCAGGTCCAAGTTTCCCAGCAGCACCTCTGACTCTAAATGCATTAAAAAGTCCCATAAAGTTTTTATGGTTTTAACTGAGGTAGCCTGAGCAAAAAAGTTAAGCTAAAATCACTTATTATTTAAGTTACTTGTATATCAACAATTCTTTCTATTTGTAGTATTAGTTCTGAAAGTCTTTGTTTATGTATTTTTAGTTTAAAACTGTGTGAACAAATTAAGACAAATTAAGAGAAGCATTTTTTTCATCCTGCCATTTTATCAGTCTGGAGAAAGCTGATCTGATTAGAAAATTTCTGTAAATTAAAACCATTTATATTTATTACATATGAAAACGGTGTGTGTGTGTGTGTGTGTGTGTGTGTGTGTGTGCGTGTGTGTGTGTGTGTGAGTATGTGTACGTGCTTAGTGATATGCTCCAATGGAGGGCAAGTTGTTGGTTTTCTGACGCTGAATACGAGTGCATTGAGCTATTGTCCTGCAGGGTAAAGTTCTTTCTGAGTGCGTACCTGAGTCACTAACACCTCAAGTGCATCATTAAGTTAAGATAAGGGATCATAAGCTCTATTAAACCAGCCTTATCACAAGAGTAGTGAATGTGCCCCACCCCCGCTCCTCACACACATACACTTAAAAATGCACGTACACAAATGACCACTTAAATTTGGCCTTAAATTGACAAATTTTTATTGATATTATTGATATTATAAAATCTAATGTCTTATTCACCTTTACACTTGTACAGTAATGCAAGTAGTTTGGACATAACTGCTTTCATTACTGTACAAGTGTGAAGGTTAAAAATTTTTTGTTTGTGTTGCTGCTGGCTTGTCATAAAGACCGTATTTTATAATGTCACCCAGCTGTGGTGGAGTTGTGACAACAATACAGACTGCCAGGAGCCTGTAATGAGGGGGGACTTAATTAATATCCAACATCATCTACATCCTCTCCAATCTTTCTCTCCCTCTCTCTATCTCTCTTGCTGTTTACTCTCCCTATGCAGTAAAATAATGAATGTGAGAATTAGAAAGTGAGGCCTTAATGTTTAAATGAGACACTCAGCTTTGTGCATAAATTGCCTAAAACATTCAGACCCCCGCTGCAACACGCACAAACACAACGCCCCCATTCCCCACTCCCCGCCACACACCTCTAAATTGGACAGTTGGGAGCCATAAAAAGGAAGTAACACAGAAAACACACAAATGCACTGAGAACATGAGTTCATGAGTGTTCTCTCTCTCTCAATCTCCCTCTCTCTCTGTCCACTACATGTCTCAGGGCTGCTGAGGATTACAGTATGGGACTGGTCACTGACTAATCAGAGATCAACATAGCTTAACATGTCTGCCACAACTGGGTCACAAACTACAAACCCGACTTTCTAACTGACCAATGCTTTGTCCAAACAAACACACACACAAACCTATACACATATATACATACATTACATGTAATGTAATGTTGTGTTTGTTTTACTACGTGTATGTAACGATGTTAAGCCTTCTGGAACTCATGTTCCAGTGAAAAGCACAATTATTTATTAGACGAGTTGCTCATTAGCTTTTTGTACTCTTTGTTAGTCATACTGGCATCTTTGGAAAATGGAAAGCCTTTTTCAGCATGTGTTAAATGAGTACCATTACATTACATTGACCTTTAATTAAGTAAAAATGTGCCACGTAAAAGAACAGGGTGTCTCGTGGCCTATTTCCATTTGTAAAAAAAAAAGTTGCTGCCTCTTTATTGCCTTAGCGTACCCTCACACACATACATACACACACACACACACAGCAGACAGACAGACCCTGAACTGAGGGCATGTTGGTGTCCTATAAGACTAACCTAAGTTCACCCATCTCAAGGCGCTGATAGATAAATGCTACACAACACACACACACATCATCCAATCCATTCCAACTAACCCAACTCACCCCAGAACACACTTTGACCCAGACAAGACTGCCTTGACTGACACGCTACAACACACACAGCCAAAATACAGGCTCATCATTCAGTTTTAACCGAGAACATAATCGTGTCTGTGCTTACTGGAACATCGTGTCCTGTCTCCATGTTGAACAGCAGGCGTAGCCAAGAAGGTCCATTAGATGTGCCCTGCAAAACAAAAGTCTGAGCTCTAAAAGTATGCCAGAGTAACAGTAAAAAAATATGATCTAAATATATGCCAGTATAACAGGAAACAAAAACAGATTTTAAGTAATATAAATATATATTATGTGAAAAATGAAATTATAAATTATATTAATTGTTTATTAATAATAGTAAGCAATTTATTAATAATATCACATGCTCAAACTCACTATATTGAGTAGCCTAATTAACGAACAGCATGCCAAAATGTTTATCTCATGGCTTATTGTAAACCTTGCTGTTTTAGACTGCCTCTGAGTATTGGAAAATGCCAACCAGTCCTTTCTGTTGATTTTAGGTTTCACGCTAATTAAATAAACAACTGAAAGGCATTTAAAAGAGTGCGTTTTAGTTGAAATCAACACACTTTTAACTAAACCATTATTAGAGGAGAAAACTATAAAACACTTACAACGAGGTCTTCCAACCTCCTATTTTTCACACACAGATCCAAGGATTTGTAGAGGAATTTGATACAGTCCTCTGTGTGCAGGGTTTTTAAACTCTCGGTGATGATAATGTCACACACACAGTCCAAACGAGAGGAAACGTTTCTCAAATACTGTTGCAAACGTACTGTTTGTTTCCAGCAAACATGGCTTTGGTTTTAACGTCAAAAAAAGAACATTTTAACGTGCCCCACGAGCACAGCTTGACTTACGTGACATTTTAACTGTTACCCAAGCAGGTAAAATATCTTTTCAAACTCTATGTTCACTGAAACGTTTTATGTCTCGTTGTTTGGGAGACATAGAGAGAAACTTGTTTTGTAACTTGCGGCTCACGGCGGGACGGCACTTCCCGCCTTTTTCGCTGCGCCGCGCCGCGCGTGCGATATTAATTAGCGAAGGCATTGGTCAAAAGGACGCAGCGATTTGGAGGAAGTATCGGATCGCGATTTTCTGATCAGAACGGTGGTGCGGAGGTGGGAATATCTCTCTCTCTCTCTCTCTCTCTTCCCCTAGTCCCTCTCTCTCTCTCGCTCTCTCTCTTCCCCTAGTCCCTCTCTCTCTCTCTCTCTCCCTCTCTCTCTCTCTCTCTCTTCCCCTAGTCCCTCTCTCTCTCGCTCTCTCTCCCTCTTTCTATATGAGTGTGGGGGAAAATGATCAAATACGCTGTCAGGGTATCAGCCCGATTCTGCTGTCTGTGCAGGTTAGCTGAAAAAAAAAGTTAAAGATGGGTGCTGGACAGCTGTAGGAGTAATGAGAGAGCTCATTACTTCTCTACATGCAGCGAATAAACAGCAGGGGAGAGTGTGTGTGTGTGTGTGTGTGGAGAGAGAGAGAGAGAGAAGAGAAAAAGAGAGAGAGGTGGATGTAACTCAATTCCCAGTACCTAATAATGTCAAATTTATTTTGGAGAGTGCAGATGCAGTTCTGTCACTGAGTAGAAATAGGCTATTTGTAGAAGGTGTGTGTGTGTGTGTGTGTGTGTGTGTGTGTGTGTGTGTGTGTGTGTGTGTGTGTGTGTGTGTGTGTGTGTGTGTGTGAAAAGAGAGAGAGAGAGAGACAGACAGAGAGTGAAGGGGGCGCATAGAGAGGCAGCAGGTGGGGAGGCATTACTATAAGTCTGATCATTTTCGTGTTCATTTTGCAGTCTGTGAGTGCATGCATGAATGAAAGAGAGAAAGGTAAGGTCAGCTGTGAGAGGTGAAATGCTAGAGGAAGTTGAACTCAAGCGAGAGTCACAGTGAAGTAATGAGAGGCTGTGTGAAACACGGGGGGCCATAGTACAGGAGCGAGCCGCCCAGTCCAACCACACATGGGCAGACTGCAATTAGGGTCATCCCAGAATAGAGGGGGAAACAGGAAGGAAAAGGAAAAGAGAAGGAAAATGTAGTACAGAAACACACACACCCTCTGCCAATATATGCAGAGCAAAACAAAAACACAACAAAAATAATATTTTGTTTATAGTATATGGTGCATTCAGAAAATGTCTTTATTCTCCAAACAACATATTCAAGATATGCTCTTTGTATAGCTGTGGAAATCTCAATTATAAATATTCAAATTGACTTCTTCAAAGATATTTGCTGTTTGTTTGTTTGCAACATTAATTCATGCAATAACAGTTATAATTGAAATATAATTAGGATTTTTCTCCTAATTCATTCATATAATTAGAATAACATTTTGAGGATCTAACAAAGTTTTCATCTTTTTGAAAATAAACTGAAATACAATAATGTGTATTTGTAGCGCTGTAGAAACTTAGAAATCACTCAGATCTCAGATCAGTTTTTTAGCAAAGTTAGTGGCACAATTTCATATGGAATTTGATTAAAACTCTATGTCACCATCAGACACCTGCTTTAAATAATCAGATAGATCAAGTGTTGTCCTTTGTTTTAATCGAAAACCTGGAATTTGAACATTTTAGAACAGATTTGAATTCAGTGAACAGCATTACTTAAAATAAGGTAGTATACTTAAAAATCCTAAAGAAAAATGCCTTTTGTAAATCTGAGAGAAAGTAGTGATTTAATCAATCAAGAGGACAAATAACTATATAAAATGATTTTTTCCAATTCTTTGTCTCAACTGTATAAAACTATCTTTTATTTTGCAGATATTTGAATGTTTAAATTTTAACTTTGATCTGTAACGCAGTCCAAAATACAATTGAATTTAGACAAGACAGGATATCACTATGTAGAAGTATCTACAACATATCCAAAGCGTGTACAGGTATACACCCCCTTATATAAAACATACTTTACACAACAACCAGTTGAACCCTTCAGGAGACAGCAGCTACCCTCTTGTTCTTAAACTTGTAATTGTTCACCCACATTTTCTTTTGTGTGCATTAGTTCAGCTCAGCTCTCAGTCATGCTAATTATTTATCTGACCTTAATGAGCTCTCCCTTGAGAGGAAAGGTTAGTCCATAGACCTCTCTGTAGTCCTCCTAATTACACACACACTATGCACTTGACATAACATAGACATAGTCAAACACTCACACAACTGTAAACAGCGCACTATTATCTCCACCAGAGACCATGACCTAGGTTGAACTTTGACCTCTGGAGTGGAAAATAGTGATTCTGCCAATGACTCTGATGTCTTAAATGTAAATATGCAACATAGCCGGTCAGTTCAGCATCACCGAGTATGACTAATGTTATGTTTTTGATAAAGGCCACGTTTATCGTAATGCCTGAGAAGTATTAACTGTATCGGTTTTGTTGAAAAATGTTGTTCAGATGTTCATGTTGCAAATTAAGATCAGACTCCCTTGTGGGCACTGTATGCCTAGCAAATGTACAAGACAGACACAGATACACAAACACACAACCTCTCATCCACAAACACACAAGCGTCTTACAGTAACATGACTGTGTTTTCATGAAAAATACAGTGTTTGTGTGTGTGTGCTAAAAAACCAGAGGGAGAACCCTGGATAGACAGAGTCAGAGTGAGACACCGAGTTCTTGTTAATTATGTATCTCTTATACAACCAATTTCACGCACACACCATTGCCAATAATACAGGCTGTCCCAAACACAGAGGCACAGAACATCGACACTACACAAACAAACAACAAAGAACAGACAGCCCACACTAAAAAGCACTGCTTAAAATATTGATATTTGCAAAGAATAATGCAGGATAATATTAGCAAACCGTTGAATTCAATAGTACCAAAAACAAGCACAAAACAACACATTATTTGGCAAGTATCGCCAACAAAACACCACTTCAGTAGTCATGCAGTTAGTGAGCAGAAGAATCCGGAATAAAGTGTCAAAAGCAACACAATGCTAATAGCAGCTTCATCCAAAGTGCTCGGAACTGACCAGAGAGAAAACTCGCAATCTAAAACGACTGGCCACAATCTCGCCAGCAAGAAGAGAGAAGCACTAAGGCATGAAGAGAGTGAGAAGAGGAGGTGAAAAGGTGAAAGAGAGTGGGAGGACAGAGAACGAGAAAGCAGGAGAGACTTGAACTGACCACATGGGCCACTGTGGTCAAGGCCTGGTGATTACCACAGATGCATACACTCACATTCGCTCTCCCACACACAGACACACACACACAAAGTGGTAAATGTTTTCAACTCTGACACTCTTTTACACCCTTCACTTAAACAATTGCAGACCCAAACAGACCTGGAGGCTGTAATAAAATACGGGAATATGAAAGCGCAAGTGCATGTGTAACTTTCTTTGTGTGTGTGTGTTTTTGTTTTTGTAGTTGGTTTTCTCAAAATAACTGCTGGACATGATCAGTGTCTAGGGGAACTAAATAGACACTTGCTGTGCTGTTTCATACCATGTTATACTTGTATAAGTACAAATAAAGTATCTTGAAACCATGTATCGCAGTGCTTCCACTAAATCCAGTAATTACTAGATCTAAATACAAGTAAAGCGACACCTTACTTCCTATTCCAAAAAAGGACAAAAATGTCCTCACAAATTTCAGATTTTCTTTGTATTTTAGAGGACAGTAATGTCCCCCCAAACCACCCATGGACAACACAAACTGCTCATCAAGTCAAAGCATATTTGCTCACTGCAGTTTGCATTTATATAAAAATAATTAAAGTAAAAGAAAAATCCACTCTTTCTTAGGCTAATTTTTTATGTTTCGTTGTGCTATAAGGGCAAATCTTTAAACTTAGGATTTCATGATCTATGGCTGGCTGGCTATCATCAACATAAAATAAAAAAGTGAAACATTCTTGCACTACATTATTGAACTATATTTGGTGCATGTGTTTAGAAATTCCAAAGTGTACATGGAAACAATGCAACAAAGCCAAACATTACAACAAATGTTCAGAGAGAGTGTGGATGTGAGCAGTCACGCTCTCAGAGTGTCCAAAATGTGTGGAACTGAAGTTTTGCTTGCGTAGGGGGAGTGTGAGCGAGTGTATGGGTGTGTGTGCTGCGTGTGTATTTGCAGGTCATGTTCTCGTGTTACACATTTGATGGAAAGTGTGTATTTTGGTGTCACACATGTTCATGAACATGCCAGTCTCTCTCTCTCTCTCTAACACACACACACACACACACACACACATGGATTCGCAGACTCAGTGTGAACACAGTTTCTGAGGAGCGCATCCACAAGGTCACGACCTCTAGATTCCAAATCATTTAGAGCAAAACCAAGCTGGCTAGCACCACTGCACTGTTTCTCAGAGATCTATGAAGAGAAGCATCATTAGTCAAAATCACATTTATAGCAGCTTTATATTCCCTCATCCTAAGTTCACTTTGGCCTTGTCTGCAATCCCTGTTAAATCATTTTTTAAAAATATAAATCATTTCACTTTGTCTAAGCATCACACAATGGATTTATACAGTCCTATAAACTCTTACCTCTTCAATAGTTAGATATATTGAAGTATATATTGATGTACTTGCAGTTGTGCTTATAGAAAAAGATGACAAACCCTGCATACTGACCACTGTGTTTATGTGTGTGTGTTCAGATGTGTGTTACCAGCAGTGTTGGCGATTTCCTTGCTGCATGACCGACTTCTAGTTCTCTCCAGACCATTTGACAATGCTGCATTGATGATAAATGTGTGTGTGTGTGTGTGTGTAAATTATGCTGGGTTTTCTTCAAAACAATAGGCACACTTCACTCCAGAGGATGATCTAACATCCCTCTGTGTCTCTTTGTTTCTTGCTCCTTTCTATGGCTCAAGCTTTTCTTTTCTTTTTCTTTCAGTCCTTTCTTTCTCAGTTCTCTTTGTCCCTCTGGTTGGGACTGTCTCTGATTTACACACACACGCACACACATTTCTCCCACCTGTCCATGGCTACCCCTCTCTCCATCCCGACCTAATTGGAATGAAAATGTCTTGGTTTGCGTGTGTATGCGTGTGTGTGTGTGTGTGTGTGTGAATGTGTTTGTGTCTGTGTGTGTGTCTGTGTGTGTGTGTGTCCCGACAGTCACACCTCGCCTCCACAGAATACAAGTCAGCCCATCTGGGATCATTAAGTCAGTGATAAGTAGAGCAGAAGAGCTGGGGCAGAGGGGAAGGAGAAGGTTTGTAGATGAACACACATCCAGCCCTGTAGACACACACACACACACACGCTTAGCACTACATGGGTAAAGACACACACACGCTCAACACAACATGAGTGCAGACACACAAACCATCGGTCCTACAGACTAATCAGCTACATACTAATTTGGAGTCAAACCACAAGCAGACTGACAAATGTCCACCACTGCCAACAGACTGCCAACAGACACAGAAACACTCCACTGGGCTGCACACACACACATACAGAGACAGTCCAATGGCCTGCAGACACACACATACATGGAGAGTCCTACTGCCCTGTAAACACGCTCACACAGATACACAGACAGTCCTAGCGGCTTGCAGACACACATACAAACGCACACATAGTCAGTCCTACTGACCTGAAGATGCGCACAATCATTCCTACTGGTCAGCAATCACACACACACGTCAGAGACAAACACACAGACAAACGGTCAGTCGTACTGGCTTGTATATGTAGGTTTAACAAACTACACGTGTCATCATGAAATGCCCAGCTAATGGCCAAAGCAAATGCTAGCAAAAGAACATTTTACATTCAAAAAACTGAGAGAGAGAGAGAGAGAGAGAGAGAGAGAGAAAGAGAGAAAGAGAGAGAGAGCAGTCTGGTCCATGCTCCAATCTTGGGTCTGTTTATTTTAATCCCTGTATATGTACAATTGTGCTGAAGGTTTAAGTTGCGTAACCAAAATAAGAAATTTGGAATCATCACCCTAAGCTTTCTGACCAGAGCTAAATTTAGGCAGCTTTTAAGCGGACAGAAGAGGGATAAAATAAGATTTGGAGTAAGGAGAAAATGCACAGGGGACAAAGAGGCACAAAGATGATGGTGGTGGGGCAAAACGGATGAAGGGTGACGTGTAGAGGACATGTCAGCAGAACAAGATTAGTAGGGCAAGGGCATAAGATGGAGAGAGTGATGGAAACACAGGAAAAATGACATGCAGAAGTTTCTCGGAATTCCAAAAGGAATGGGAGCAGGGAGAGTGAGGGGGTATAAGTTATTTTGATTTATTCAGTGATTTCGATTTTCTTCAGGGATTGTCTGAGGAACGGATCCTTGAAGAATTTATTGCGTTTTCACTTCATGAATTAATAACTGGGTTTAGCAGGTGTGGTAGAGAAGTAGAATCACTGGATTTTGGCTCTCCAATAGAAGAGTTCGAAGCATAACCATAAACTAAAATGGAGAAGGGGAATTGAATAAAGTGAAGACAGAATGAGAAGGATGGCTGCAGACGTGAGATCGCATGGAATCGCAGGCAGCCAAGTGACGAAGAACATCAGAGAAGAATGACAGAACAGATTTGCCAAGAATACCTATGTAAATCATTGGCCAGCCTTAAAAGATTAACGGGCAGTGTGCACGCACGCGAGTGTTAACGGCCTCAAACACTTCTGCTCCTCTGTTTTACCCCCCACCAAACGTATCAGAGCACCATTGTGCCGGAGTGTGCCTTGGACTGAGGCCAGCAGGCCAGCACAGGCCAGCACAGGCCACCTGTATGGTAATGAGTGACCAGTCTATTGTCGCGCCAAAAGCGGAGCAGCTTGTCGGAGTGTGCCGCAATGAGGGGGTTAAACAGGGAGACAGACATTTGTGTGTGTGTCTTAGGGGTCAAAGCGTGCTGAGCTTAATTGGTGACCCCAGCTGCAGGTCACCAAAGATAGGGGAGATCACAGTCTAATAGGTCTAATTCTTCTCCTTGATCACATCTCCTCCTGCCTGTTTGCAGGATCAACCTTCATTAACATAAACCTGAGGGTCTGATAGCTTTATCAAAGTTCCATCTTTGAGTTAACACACTGTACTAATTTCACTCTATGTGTAAAAGACATCAATATGTAAAACAGTGTGATACTCCTGGATGAAAATGTTCAAATGGAAGTACATGGCATTTAGACCCTCAGACTGAGTAGATTCTCATTGTCTATTCTTACTTTTTAACTCAACAAGGGCAAAAATAACATCTCATTAGTGTGAACATTTTGCTTGGAGGCACATGTGCTCACTGAACACTTCATTAGGGACACCAAACTTGCTGTTATATACACTGGACTACAATACTGTTCTAGTTTTTATGGGTGTGATCACAGACTGGACCCCATCTGTTGTGTACAATCTGTCAGTCACTGGTCAGCTTCAGGATCCCATTTGACCTGGTATTGTTTAGGTGATGCTTCAATAGTAACACAGCAGGGACATTACTACTAGCGTAGGGGCACGGTAGCATGTTATGTTAGTGCGTTAGATAGCTTAATATCTCTGATGAATTGTGAGTGGTCAACAACAAGGCCAACCAAGGACATTTCTAAGATTAAAAACCTACAATTTATGAACTAACAGAAAGTGTGTATGGCATCAGATGGTCTACAGTCTCTGCCTCAACAATATTTGCTCCTATAAAGTGACCACCAAGTGTAAAATCTTCTCTTACTTGGGTTTACTTTATAGACTGATAAGCACTTAGATTTGAGAGGTCTGGCATTTCTTACGGAGCTTTTACTTTCATACAGTATATATGTTTACTATTCCTTCCAGTTTTTCACTGTTTTTCATCTTTTCACCATGCTGCCTCCCTAATCAGTTACGCCCGTCTTGTAGTTTCTATTTATTTGTGACAACTTTCCTTGGGTGGCGAACGATACATATCTGTTGCACATTGAAGTGACATTTCAGTGGGCGTAGTACTTGTACAGCAGGCACAGCAGGTACAGCTGGGGTTTTTACACGTATCAGTATCAGTATCAGTTATTAAAAGTGGTCCATCACCCAAAAATAATGTAAAAATAGAAGTAGCATCTAAAACAAAAACTGGTCAGTGTTGTTTCATTAGATGATGACTAACACACTCTGCATAGCAGCAGAGGAGATATGACCTCTGACTGTATATCTATAAGGTGTTTCCTATAGGTGGGTGTGTTTAATAATCTGGTTGAAGGACGCCCTTCGAACACACCCTTTCACCCACTCTTCGGATTATCCATCTCCTTTGTTGCTCATTCCAACACACCCGCATATAGCTCTCCCTGCCACCTCTTTTCTCCATTGATACAAAAGCATCTGTTTTTCCACATTTACTGTACATATATTTCAGGGCAATCGCTACACTCCTTATTTCCTTTGCACATCTCCCTTTCTGTTTGCCTTTCCACCGAAGACTCGTCAACTCCTGTTCTCTACCCCGCAAAGTGTTACTTTCTTTCTCTCACTTTCCTCCTACACTCTTTCCATCCTTCCTTCCTCTGTCTGTTTTCAGAAAGCCTCTCACCTTGGTGATCTCTCTCACTCTCTGTGTTGTGCTTTATTTGGGAAACTATTATTACAATTATGCAATCAGCCTTGCAGGTGTACCTCAGATACTATAAGGCATGTGTGTGTGTGCCAAGAGATCGAAACTGAAAACCAGTGCACCACAAGCATTAGGAGTGTTGGTATGTTTGTTGTTTGTCCTGCATAATTGTGGTAGTGGTGGTTAAATCTGCATGCTAAGAGCTACTGTTCCCTAGAGATGGATTCACGCCCCAATAACAATAGCCTGCTTGGTTTTAAAAGGAGGAATGCATTTAGGGAAATTTACTGTTCAACTGTTCATTACCAGAACAGTAATGATTGTTACTGATTCAATAGTAACAATGAATCTAATGATTGTAGAATAGTATGTTTTTATTTAGGAGGAGGGAGAAGTAGTCTAAAATCAATATAAAAGCTTAAATTACTTCTATTACCTGGTGCAGCTTTTTGCAGTAAAAGCTGAAAAGACAAAAGATGACCATCAGTATGAAAATATCCGGTAATAAAACTGTTATGTCACATGTAGAACTGAAGGGAAACTCAATAAATGCATCATAAGTATTTTTCAAAAATGAAAAATGTATTTAATCACTTAAGTAGACAGATCAGAGTAAAAATACTAAACCACATTTAGAGACATTTAGGTTTAATATTTGGCTTAATAAAACTCACTCTCTTGTATTAATCAATTAAAGTTCGGTATTTACTTTCAATATAAGGTAGTACTTGTATCAGCCTTATGTTAACAACAAATAAATGTTCTGAATTTAATACAAAATTTAATTGTTCAACATGAGTTATTATTGATTTCTTGATCTTAAAAGGAGCTCACAGTTCACCATTACTATACCTTGTAGCTTTTCAAAACACAATGCATTAAAACATGAATCTTTCAATATCCTTCTAACACAGCCGGGTACTCTTTGATAAATTTATGTCTGCATAGTTCATTTAAATCCAGCTGGACTCAAATAAATACTGTAAGACAATTCTACGCTGGAGATTTTGCTGTGCAAGTTTCTTGCTATGCAAATTCCCCCTCAGCAATACAGTATTACCACAGGCCATGATCAACAATAAACCGGCGAAAAAGAAGGAATGCAGCAGTAACATTAGCATGGCTTTACACAGTTTGGGTCCCCATAGATGCAGGAGCTTCCATGAAGAATGGTCGAGCCATTAACACCCCCATTCTTAGGTGAAGCTGCAGGCCATTATGTAAAAAGGTGACCTCTGTTCATCCACCAGTGGGAATACTGGACAAAAGTCCATTCACATTCATGCAAGTATACACACACACATACACACACATCCTCATATACACAGTTTTCAGTGGACAGCATGTACTGCAAATGTTACATCCACCCACATAGAAGGATCTGGACACGACAGAGAACAAAGAGATGGACACTGCTAGACAGTCTGTGTGGAGGAACAAATGCAGAGCACAGAAGTTTAGACAGAAGAGAGTGAGTGAGAGAAAGAGAGAGAGATCTGTAGGGTCTCTGCCGGAGACGGCGAGAATCACAGTGCTCAGTGCCAAAGGCCTGCCGCAGGGAGGCCTGCTGTGGCCTGATCTGGTAATGAACATTTGGTCATTATTTTTTGTCCACCCACACATAGAAGATCCAAAACTAGCCTCAAATGCACAATGTGCAAAGGACGATGTGAATTGAGACATAAAAACAGCACAAAACCAGATCAGACACACACCTTACCTTAGCCATTACGCGAAAAGTGATGTGGCACTGAGACAAACTAATGGTGAAAGCATACTTACTCACACACACACACACACACAAAGTTCTGACTAATGGTCCCAATCTGGAGACTCCGGCAGTGCAGGGCATGTGCGTACCTGCCTAACCCAGCCCAAACTAGAAAACACAATTGTTTTTACTCATGACACTTTCCACCCCCCAACCTCCAGGGTTTGGGCAAAAAGGCAAAAAACAGAGGGGGGGCAGGCACCAAGGCTGTGCTCCCAAACTGGGCTGATGAACACCAGGACCCCCTGATGCCCTGTAGGTGTGGCATGGAGATGGGGAAACCCGGCTGACAGCACAGGACATTTCATAATACCCTTATCAGGCACAGGGGGGATTATCAGGATTATACCTTTTGACTGACAACCTGAAAAATCCGGGTTTTTTTTATTTTATTTTATTTTTTATGCTGATGTACCTCATGACTTTTTTATTTTCATTAGTATTATATATTAGTAGAACGTCCTGTAATACTGATTCATGTATTTCCAGTGATTTCTCACAGATTTGAGGTGCTTGAACATTCGCAATGTGTCTCATATGGCCTAACAAAGCAATGTGAAAGTATTGTTTCATAACGATGGCAAATTTAAGGAAAAAAATACTGTTCAAAATTAAACAGAAAAACATTTTTGAATGTTATCATTGTTATAATAATATAGTAGTGAAAAATTATATCCTAAAATAAATGAAACGACTCGCTACTTATCCTGCTCTTAACCGCAATAACACCTTAATAAAACCTTTCGCCATTCGCACCAGCCGTAGTAGTTTTGTCACGTGCTAGTAGGCGGGGCTAATAAAATCACAGCGTTGTAGCCCTGCCCACTCCAGTACGTCCCCTCTTCTGATTGGGCCGTGGGCGTGGTCATTTGGGCGGGCAATAAAAGTGCAGACACGCTGCGCTCGGTGTTGTTCCTCAGTGCGAGTATTTCAGTGCTTAGCTACACCAGCTCTTAATATTCACCCAGTCATATCTTAGTGCTACAGCTATTTACTCTCCGTTCACTTATTTTACTTTGTCGTTTTTTTGGCCTGACATAAAGTTTGACAGGAGTTTGCGATGGATTTTCTGTGGCTGCTGATGGTTTTGGTGAGCTGCAGCACCTGGTGCGCGTCGGCCGAGCGGCACAGCGTGTTCTGGAATAGCTCCAATCCGCAGTAAGTATTCAGCGCTTCTTTAAAAGATGCAACAGCAGCCCTCAGTGCCTGTCAATACATATCAATGGCAAACTGCAGCTGTGCCTCCTGTGGGTCTTGTGCTTTGCCCGCGATCTTATCTCCACGCTCATTTATGCCAATCTGATTATCTGATTGTAAAGCTTGTTTGTGAAGATTTTATCGCTTTCAAACCCGCACCTTTAACTAAAAACATTGAGACAACACTGCTGCAATCTTTACTGTGAGAAGATTGTGTTCTGCCACAAATTTGCCACACTATTTTATTTTGCATTGTTAACCTCATTGTTTATTTTAATACGGCTGAGTTAAGTTGAAGTAGCAGTATAAGCAAGGTGGTGTTTATTCACTTATGACGAGCAGCACACTACCTTCAGTTGCGCTGTTGTTGTTATGTTTCATAATTGCCTACGGTGGAACTTTAACCTTTAACCTGCAGCAAGGCGACGGCAATTATTACTTTGTAGACAGTCCACGTAAACAGCTCAGGAGCAAAGAACATCAACTCAAATGCCTAGACAGATGGACAGACAGATCAGATAAAATATGCACGCACAAAAAACATACACACATGCGTTTTCCTATGTTTATGAGGACCCATGTTATTTAAAACTACTTATATGTAATTTTGCTCAACTTAAGCCTAACCACGAACACATGGCCCCTAACCCAAAACCAAGTTTTAACCTGAACCCTATTTTTAAACGTAAATCCCTAAACCTCACCTTAACCTCAGAAACCAAAATAGTTGTTTGAGTTTTTGAAATGACAGTTGTTTTTTTCCATTGTTTATTTTTGACCAGCAAAGCATATCCTTACTTTGACCAAAAAACAAGCTTCCTGGCTGAATTGGTGCATCTGGTCCTCACAAACTGCTAAATTTAGGAATACACACACAGAGCAATAAATAGATGGGCAAGAGCAAACTAGACACGCTTATTTTATAGTAAGTCTTGTATTACAGTGTGTTACCGGGGGCAGGGGGCACAAGTGCAGCCTTATACCCCAGATCCGAATATCCAGGGAGAGAGCTTTAGGTTTGTTCGCCTAATTGAGCATCTGGTCCGATTTCACCGTGTCTTGTAGAGAAGCTGAAATGACAAACAGCCACTTTGCAAGAATCGATACGAGAAAAGGCGTTCAGCAAGATTTATTTAGCTTTTAGGGCGAAACTGGAGAAAGAGCAACTGCACTTTTGTAGAAGCATTTTAGCTTCAGAGGCACTTTAACTCTTAAATAAAACCACTCTGTAATCTGTTACAGGTCGTTCACCCACAGTCATGATTTATCATTATGTTAAATCCCTTTTAACATAATGATGTGTTTGATTCCCTTGATTGGTTGTAAAGAGGCTACTCTCTAATACGTGTTATAAGTCATTCATGCACAATTGTTTTCTGTCATAAACCCTATATAACCGGCAATAACTGTAGCATGATTGTTCTTTCCTCATATCATACGTGACAATTGTTGTAAACAGTGGAATTGTGGGATTGCGAGTCCTTTCCTGGAAAGGAGGGGAGAGCTGGAGGAGTTATAGGAATGGAAATAGGGGTGGTAGTGTGATGCTGTTGTGTTTGTCAGTCACATGTTTCTCTGTTATGAGGTGCGTCATTAGTATTAATGCGATTGTGCAATGTTAGATTCTACCTGATCCTGATTCAGCCAGACCTGGCGTGGTCTGACTCACAACCCGTCAACAGGGAGAGGTAGAAGGAGAGCGAGGGAGAGATGAAGCAACAGCTGAAAAAAGAGTGGGAGAGACTGAGATGGGTCAGAGAGGAAGGGTGATTGAAACCCAACTCTTGACTGCGGAGGAACAGTAAGACAGACAGACAGACGAAATGAAATTGGAGATGCTGACTCAAATGGGGTAAAAAAGAGAAAAACAAAGATGGAAGTGAGAGATGGAGAGAGAGTGGGAGGGAGATGAGGATTGGACAACAGCAGTCTGGTTTATGGTCCAATCTTGGGTCTATTTTATTTTAATCCCAAAGTGGTCCACATTTGAGCTAAAGGTTTGAGTTGCATAACCAAAACAAGAAATTAATAATATAATGCAAAGCCTTCTGATCAGAGCTAAATTTGGACTTCACAGATATATGTCAAATAAAGACACACGCACACAGAGGCAGCGTCTTCCCTGTTAGTCATACACACACCAGTTGTTGATTTGTGGCAATAATCCCATCTGTATCTGTCCATAATCTGGTTGCCAACCTACTATTTTTGAGACATTTTCGACTACACAACCTCTCAATCTCGCCCGCATCTACTTAATCCCCTATTCTAAGAAAAACCTAAACCTTTATTTGATCAATTGCTTTCCTTTTGGCTTTCATTTCCTTGTTTTCTTTCTCTTCTTCAAAACTCATTTTTTTATGTTTAATCTGATCACCACGTAGGAATTCCCTGCTGTCAGTAATAAAAAAGGCCATAGATTAATCAGATGCTGAGGGGATTATTGAGATCTGGCCTGTGAGCTGATGTGAAGGTGTGAATTGGTCATTTAAAAACACACACACACACGGCTCTTTATCAATCAAACACAATCAATTGCGTGAAGTGTTTTTGTCACATGTATGGAGCTGTTTATGAGTGGGTGTGAAAGAGTATAAACACCAGTATCTTAATCCCTCGCGTGTGCCTTGTACATAGTTGCACCTCTGGTTTGGCGAGTTTGTGTCTGTGCGTGTGTTTGCGCCAGGGGGGACGTGCTCGGTCTCTACACCCTGTCTGTAATGTTATGTGGACCTTGGCTCATTTGCGATTGTCTGTTACTCCTCTTGCACGCCCATGCTTGCACTCCCTCTGTGTGTGTGTGTGTTGATGTGATGAAGGGGAAAAACATTTTGAAGTTTAGCAACGGCTGGAGTGTGTGTTTATGTGTTTATATTTGTACATTTACCAGCGCTTTACTTCCAGTGCCAGTGGGGGAAATTGGCTTTAACCTGTACTGTTTGATAAAACTGTGACTCACAAACACACACACTCACACACTTGAGGCACACATGGAATGTGTGATTTGGGTATATTTAGTAGGTGGAGAGGCCTGCCAGAAGACATGATGCTATACTTGACCATCAGCTGTCCAATGCACACATACACACATACATACACACACACACACACACCAGTCAGTACCTGTCTGTTCCTGCCTCCATCCTGCCTCCCTCACCCTCCCTATATGCACTTTTCTCCCTTTAACCCTTTTCTGTTCTCTCCCTTTAGTCCCGTTGAATTGTTTCTGGCACCAAAACACTGTAATCATGTCGTCTGTCATCGATAGACGCTGCACTTTTCTTGGACTCAACTTTAGGACTGCTGTGGTGTTTCCTCTGAAGAGCTCTGTATATTGTATAGTATATAGGGGTGTATAATGGAGTTGCTGTTATTTTTTGTAGTAAGATCTGTTGTTATAGTAGTTTTTGGGTTGAGAGACGGAGAACATTTTAAGAAGAAATAGCTTTAAGACACAATGAAAATTACATTAGTTTTATTTTCATTCTAAACATGTTGTCCTTCTCTGAATCACTGCATCTGCGTTTGCTACTGGCCTCATTCATTGCTTTCTTAAACGTACACAGACACACATATAAACTAGACAATCCCTTCCGTGGCAGCCATGTACAGCAGACTGTAATCCGTAGTACGGACAGCCGCAGATTACGGGCAGATGTGTGTAATCTGGGCAGATGACCCATTCACACCGAAATCACGGTTTTATATATAGACGCTGTAATCCGGCCTGGCATAATACCCTGCCCACTCCGCCATATCGATGCGAAGTAAAACCTGAAACTTTATGCAGGATCAGAGACCAGGATCCATTATAAAACACTCTATACAGCTTATTTCCGATACGCTAGCTCAGATGAGATCGCGGTTGGAAAGAACAGCTATCATTCTTCAACGATTGATAAAATATATTTATAGATATAGTTTACTGACAGAAACAGAGCAATATCGGTTTCAGTTGTTGCCAGACTAAAATGGTCTTTGTTGTTTAGTTACTCCTCATTGTCTTACGTTCTTACACTACCCTCACTTCTCTCTCACTGCCATCCCCGACCTCCCCTCTCCTCCCATCCTTATCTCCATCCCAGACTTCCTCCCTCGCTTTCTCCTCCATCTCCAATTCTCACAGTCGCTCCTACGTGTTTCTTTTCCTGCACGTCTTTCTTCCCCTTGTATTTTTTCCCATGCGACGCTACTCAGCTGCGTCCTTTTTCTTTCTCCCACGGTGATTAGTCTGATGTTGTGATTTTCGCCGCATTTAAGAGTCTGGAGCTTTCCTGTCTTCTGCTTATATTATTTGAGTGTGATTGTCCTCGCAGAGAAGAAAGGCACGATTCGGCGGAAGTTGTTTTTACACGAGGAGAGGCATGTATTAATTAGCATTTCTACGCCCGGCTTAATTGAATTAGTCCAAATCCAGATGAGCCTTTTCTACGGCATACTGTTGCCACCTAGAGAGCAATGAGGGTAAATTATTATAGTAATTGCCATATAGTTGATTGTTTTTATCCTCCCGGATCTGCAAAAGTAAAACCTAAATCTCTTATTGCATAACAGACCCACCTCCGCGGAAATGGCTTTTAACAAAAGCCCAGTGTGGGCTCCAGAACTGGGGAAGGACATACCAGCTAGCAATTAGCATCCATTTAAAAGTGAAAGAGGGGGAGAGGGGTGTTAAAGGACACAGCCAAGGGAAGAAGGGGGATGGGCAGAGGGTCGAGGGGGTCAGACAGAGAGAAAAGAGTGTTTCACTTAAAAATTAGTGCAAATGAAGAGGCCCCGGTTTATAATGTGATCTGAGGGAGAGAGAAGGCGGAAGACAGAGGGAAAGGGGGAAGGGAGAAGTACGGACAGACGAAAGATGGACAAAGGGGGGAGGAGAGAGGAGACAGTGACGGATGGAACGAAGGCCTGGGGGCTGCAGAGAAAGGGCGAGTTGTCCCCGATGAGTTTTTAAAGAAGTGGCCGTGTGTGAACTCAGCTAAAAGCAGCGAGGAGATAAAGTCACATTGCTGAATAAAACAACACAGACCGGCGTGGACCTGAAGATGATGCATGACTGTCATCAGCTGGTTTGATGCAGGTCAGAGTTTCAAAACTCAATTTAAGAGCGTTTGGCCAAGATGGATGAACACCAGAACCAGCTCCAGACCCGAGGAATGGCTTTGTAAGGAACTTGAGGAAAAACATCTTGCAGTTTATTTGCTGCAGCAGCATAAAGACACACATGATCGCATGCAAAGAAAGAGGCGTATGATTGCATTTGCGTGCCAATAATCCCACAAGGCAGGCACAATAAGCATTGCAGCGTTTATTTAGATTTGCTAAATGTTGAATTTTGAGCTATGGTATCTAGTGCATTACTTTTGGGGACATTTCACACACACACACACACACACACACAAAACCTAACCATAACCTCATGAGCAAGAAACTTTTCTGCTCATTTCAAAAAATTTTAACATTTGATTTTTATACAAAAAGAAATTTTAGCTAAAAATAAATGTGGACACAGTTTTTTCACCCCTAAAGGTAGGTCCTCTCCCAGTCTACAGATGTACAACTTGAAATACGTCCCCAACAACAATCTAGTTCAGACGCAAACGCACACACACACACACACACACACACACACACACACACACTGGTATGGTCTGGTGCTGGTGAATAGAAGTCAATGCAGTCGTGTGCTGGGTGTGATAATCCCACTTTGCAAGAACAGATTAGTCGGCTGGCATTCCAACCCTCGCCGCCGTGGCCGGACTGTTCACCGGCACGGCAGGCTGAAAACGACGAGCATGGAAAACGTACATGACGAGACAAAGAGCAATGACTCCTTGGGTTACAAGGGGAGTTATCCCAAGTTGTAAGCAGCTATAAGTAGTGTCTTTCCAGTAAGAAATCTTGAGTTTGGGACTTCCCCAAAAACGACACTGGTAATGATGGTGCTTAGAGAGCAAGCGTTCAGTGTGTGAGGGGGTGTAAAAATTGGGGAGTGTGTGGATAGACTGGTTTTATTTTCCGATAGTGTAAGAACAAACCTCAGAAAATCGGATCATGATGCTTGTCACGACACGCTGCCTCATTGTTGAGGCTTTCCAGAAACCGAGTCCACAGGTGTGTGTGTGTGAACTGCTGACTGCCAGTGCAGTTGGTGCAGAGTGCATGTGTTTGGGGCTGCTGACTGTCCGAACGTGGGGTTTTAATGGGTGTGTGTGGGTGCCCTGCTGACTCTTGCAGTGTGTGAGTGATCTGACCCTGCACTTTGACTCTGCTGACCTGCATGACAGCTTGGCAGCTAGAGACATTCCTGAGGCAGACAGAAGAAAGCTTGGCCTGAACGCTGACCCTCACTGTCATGTTGTCGGTTCCGAGACTTTCATATACAAACAGATCCAACACACACTGATACATCTGATACACAGCTTCACATACATGTAGAACAATATTATAGTCCACGCACACTCACAGAGTCCTCTATTTAGCAGCATGTCGCATGTGCCCGAGGCTTCACAGCTGCCGAGTCTCCGAGATCATAGAGAAAGAGAAAGCGAGAGAAGCTGGTGGTGGGGGTGGAATGGAATCATACAGAACGGAACGGGAGAGTACCTGCTTGATCACTCCCTTTCCTCTTCCTCACGTCCCTTTCACACCAGCATCCATCCACTCTCTCACTCCCAGCTCCTCCTTTTGCCGTCACAAGGGATTGGGCCCACAGGAAACGAGAGAGGACGCGAGCGTTTGAAGTGGCTGATCGCCTAAAGGAAGAGAGCAGGAGTTTCTGTGTGATCACCAGGCTCCTGACACCACAGTCCAGCGTTTACCCGACCCCGGGAGCGGTGAGGACGGAGGTTCGGCGCTAGCGCTCATCTAGAACGTAACTTTGCTGGAAGCAGTCTGGACTTGGGGCGTATCAGTAGTGATCTGAAGGGCTCAGATTCAGCCAAGACTCAGGGCCTGGAGCCAAACCTGAGGCTGCTGGCTGAGAGTCGGTAAGGAGTGGGGGTAAGGTGGGGGAGAGTTAATGACGCCTCATTTAAACTCCTTTCTTGTTGGGAGAGCAACTTCAAACAGTCCCTCATCAACTCTGTGTTAAAGGAGAGGGGTGTTGGGGGAGTGAGACGAAGAGAGACAGAGTGAGAAAGGCTCATAAAGGTAAAAGTTAGGTAAAAGTGTGCATCGTACGTTTCATCACTATATTCAATACGATATTTGTTTAGTGTACATCAGTACGATGTCGGCCAATATCACAACGTAATGCCATTTCTGTTCCCGAGCTCTGGGCCACGGTAGCTTGTGTTTTAGATAAAAGTTGTGGATAAAAAACCTGAGAAAAGACGAAAGCTGCGTTGACTTGGGGAGGGCTGTTACAATATGTATGATGTCTGATTGATCATTTTATTTTGGATCGACGATATGAGTTTGTTGATCACCGAGTCAATGTATCGATGTAGATTAACGTATCGTTACACCCCCAGTAAAGTAGAGTTAAAGCTATATAGGGACGGCGTCATTTAGAATTTCCGTGCGTCCTCACCTCTGACTCCTGCCAGTCGGTGTGATTGAAAAACACTCCAGCCGCCGGAGAATTCATTGTCGGACTCAATGTAGCTCGGTAATTACAAGCTTCAAGATTGTGTGCGCCGGGCTCGGCGACCGATGCTATTCGCCGTGACTTGCAGCGGCAAGCTGAATGCTGATGGTGCGCTTGGCTGCCCGTCGCTGGCGTGCAAAAACGCTAACTCGTTTACGCCCCGTTCCCACCCGCAGAAAGGTCTGCAGACTTAGCGCTCCATCTACCCTGCTGTTTGAACGTGGCATTGATTACAAGCTGTGTGAGACAGACTGTAATCTCAGCATTAGCCCGGGCTAATGAGGGCAGTGGGGGGTGTGTGTGTGTGTCTTTACCCCATTCTGAATAGACCATGAGACTGTTTTGACAGGTTGGCTAATTCTAACATGGGGTGTGTGAGATTTGTGTGTGTGTCTGAGAGGGCAGGAGCCAATGTGTCTGTCTGAAACTTAACAAGGGGTCCTAACAACAACAACATGAAGGAAAGTGAAAGAGGGAGAGGGTGAAAAAGTACACCTTTTCTTTTCTTATGGTATTTTAACACTCACATACACACAAACTCACACTCACGAGCTTGTCTTTCATTAAGGACAAGGGGTTCGTTAAACGTGTATTCAAAAGTGGATTTTACCGCATAGTAACACAGCCACGGAGGCCGCAGCCAATCGGAAGTCTCGTTACTCAGCGGGGTTCAAACGTTGCCACGCAACCATCGCTGCAGGAGTGAGGGGCATTTATGACGAACAAAAGATTGTTATTAAAATGCGAATTAAAACTCCACTCAAATACAGTGATATACTGTAACAATACAACTTATTGCGGTTGACAATGACAAACTGAGAGAACGACAGAAGGAGGTGGGAGAGGCAGGAGCTGGTTGTAAAGAGAGCAGGCCGGGGTGTCTAATGATGGCAAATGGGAGAAAACTAAATTGAAATGGTGCCGACAGAGATAGAGAGTCATAAACACAGAAGGAGGGGAGAGATGAAAAGAGGGATGCAGCCTGAGTGTCTCCGTGTGTGTGTGTGGTGGAAGGGAGGAACGATGGCGGGATGTTGTTGACGACTAGAAAGACAAGAGCCCGTGGCGTACTGGAAAAACACAAATAGGTATAGAGAGAGAGAGAGAGAGAGAGAGAGAGAGAAACTTTGAGCCAGACAGTCACGGCAGGTTCGTTGTCTTTCCCTGTGCTGCGAAACCGCAACGCTTCACATTGACACACGACAGTAAAGAAAACACAGACGCTGGCGGAGACAGAAAGGAGGAGACAGAAGGGTCATAAAAGGTGTTTGCGTCCCTTTACAGAACCAAAAGGACAAGGTGACTCTGTAACGTCAACCTTTAACTTCAACTTCAAAACACCCACGTAGACGAGTGCAGCGTTTAAGGGCACAGCCCCGTTCCTGCTTTGCATTGATACTGGCCTCTGGCTTTGTGGGCGTTTTTCAATTCCCAGTGTTTGTTTTGCATTAAGTTTGCTATCACCTTGACAAGTCTTTAGCGTTTGGCTATTTGTCAGTGATTGCACCACTACTCCAGGACCTGCGATTTAAAACCAGAAATCTCTGACACTTCTCTCCCCTCTCTCTTCCACCCTCTTTAGCTTCTTGTGGGACGAGTACACCGTCCAAGTGCGCATCAACGACTACCTGGACATCATTTGCCCCCACTACGCACGGGGCGAGGTTCCTTCCCAAGAAGCCGAGCGCTACGTCCTCTACATGGTGGAACTGGAGGACTACGAGGTCTGCAAGCCGCACTCCTTCGACCAGCTGCGGTGGGAGTGCTCCAGGCCCTTCGCCGCTCACGCGCCCGAGAAGTTTTCTGAAAAGTTCCAGCGCTTTACGCCCTTCACTCTGGGCAAGGAGTTCCGCCAGGGCGAGAGCTACTACTATATCTGTAAGTGTTTCACTTAAAAGCCTCTGACTCAGGTTGTTCAAAATGTTGTTCGAAACGTAGGACGAGCGCGAGACAACTTTTCACTTTTTTATGCGTGTGGCTCGGTGCATTCTGGGACTTTCGGTCTGACTCATTTGTTTTGCATGCTCCGAACCGGTTGAGATGCCGTTGTGCGAGGCTGTGATCGCGAACCAGTTTTTTGAAGCAGGCTGAATTCAGTTATGTTAGATAATAACCTTGTTTTCATTACCGGCTTGAAACCTGGGCCTCGTATTAAGGATTTTGGCGGCCCAAAATTAAGATTCAAGACATCAGACAGATTCAGACATAAACTCCCCTTAAATAAAGCTGTATCACATCCACAGTAATGATCTATTGACTAAATTAGTAAAAATGGTTGATAAAAAAGCTTTAGCTTTGCAGAGGATTCTTGCCCAGCGTATAAACATTCTTCTTCTTTTTGTCTCCACAGCCAAGCCTCTCCACCACCACGGCCAGGAGTGCTTGCGGTTAAAGGTCGACGTGGTCGGACCCCACGGTAAGCGCCAAATATATTATTAGCATTCCGAGCATTAGCTGCGGGCCAGATTACTCAACACATAGTTAGCATTTACTAGCACCTGACGCTGATGAGAGAGGCGGCTATTTTTAGGCCCGTCTGTCTAATAACGGGGGGCGCATGCCGAGAGAGTGACAATGCTGACTGATGTTGCAGGCTCCAAGAACCACAAAAAGCCGGAGAAGAAAGTCGAGGGGAAGGAGGGAGGGAAGCACGGACGAATGGACGCCGGGGGAGTGCACAACCCATCCAACAGGCTTCCAGCAGGTGAGCATCTACGATCTGTCTTCACTCTCTTCAGATGTTTGCTTTAGAGAGATTTGTAATTCCACAGTGAGTTTTCAGGAGTTGTGTTAAAGTTACACAACTTATAAATCCCTGTCTCTCTCTTTCTCTCTCTCACAGATGACCCAGTTGCGATGATCCCGGTTGTTCAGAGGAGCGTGGGCAGCTTGGCCGTCTCCGTCTCGCCGCTCTCATTATTCGTCACGTTAGTTGCAGTCCTCGTCTCCCTGCTCTTACATCGATACTGACCTGCTGATGGGAACTGTGTTGATGTTGGACGTTAAAAAAAGACTGACACCAGTGCTGGTCACTGGGTTTGAAGCCACAGATTTTATACATGCATTTTTTATATACACGTGAAGAGAGGATGTTTTTGGTGCTGGTATGCAAGTTGCTGAGTGAAGTGTTGGTGTGAGTGTGATTTTGTGATCTCTGGTGAAGAAAAGTATTGCTGGAAGATTCTACCTTGCTACATGTTTTTTATGAACTGTAACATTGGCCCCGCTTTTATACTTTCCCCTTGTAGCCTATGTGTGATCTTTCTTGAGAAAAGTAAGACTATCCAGTGTTCAAAACTGGAGAAAAGGAACAGCACAAAACAGACACTGGCAGGTCTGAATGAAGCTTCAGTTAATTCAGAGTTCAAATTGAGAGATAAAATGTCATTTGGAATGTGAGATACAGATTGATATTATTGTCTCAGATCTACACTGCTTTTGCATCTTCGAGGAGAGTTTTTCACCATCTATGTCAAAGCTGAAATATAGCCATGTAGTGACGTTTTGTTAGCCTCCAACTAAGTTTCCTTTTTTCCTCAAAGCCTACAAACCGGCTAATGTGATTAAGCACAATGTATAATTTTATACACACTGATTATAAATCTGTTCAACAGGGGCAAGTGGTGATTGGTATACATAGCATCTCAAACATCATGTGGGCAGAGCAAATATACAGTTGTACTGAGTGTTTTGTGAATGTGTGTGTGTGTGTGTGTGTGCAACGATACAGGAGCTGGTTTTCCTTGCTGATAGTAAAGCACTCAGTCCATCTGTACATGGAGATTTGTGGAAATTCAAGTTCACTACGCAGTATCTACAAAGTTGTGATTTGTTTACCTCTACATCTGAAAGAACTGTAAATAGTCTTGTAAAAATGTACATATAGAGTTATATATATGCATTTGTTAATTATAAAATGTTGAAAACATGAATTAAAAATATTGTGAAATGTGAGTGCATTTGTGTTTTTATTATTATTTAGCAATGAGCATTTATTAATAAAAAAATAATGAAAGACCAATGAAAGTGCAACAATATAAAGTATAACATCTGTTCCCAATATAAAGAAGAGCATTACATTTCATGATGGAATAATATTGTTTTTCAGAGTATTGACTCATGGCTTGCTACGAAATCCCATTTTGGCAGGTATCTGCCAAAGCAAATGCCAGCTCTCTACAAAATATTCTCTCTTGTTTCTCCTCTTCTGTTATTCTCTTTCTCATCCCTCTTTCCTGGCCAGAACTTCACAGCATTTGTGCAAACACCCAAATGTTTGTAGAGGGGGTAGAAGAATGAAAGGGGAGAGGGCGGGAGGCTGAGAGAAGTGTAAACCGTCACCAGGGTGCGAGGATGTCACTTTCACTCATTCCCCCCGTCACGTTAAGCCCTCGTGCCAGGACTTCTCCTGAGAAAGGTCAATACTTGTCAGTCCTGGTGGTGTTTGGCCACCAAATGCGCCAACTTGTAGACAAAGCCCTATTGATTTCGCTGAATGTGGTGGTAAGAAAACAGATCTAATGCACATGGAGTCAGGGTCAAAGAGGATACAAAAGTTACACAACTCAACATCACCAGAGAGATTTGCTTAGATTTTTTAAAGTAGGTTTCCAATACTTCATACCAAAGTAGCAGCAGATTTTTGCTCAAACGAATATGAAATCAACAACATTATTAATAAAAATTTTGCAGAGGTTGTTTTAATGCTATTTCAATGACATTGTTTATTGATAACACTTTATGTATATATATATATATATATATATATATATATATAATGTTTTTCAAATATAAAAAATGATTGTTTATTTTATCAATTCACAAAATGCAAAGTGAGCGAACAAAGAAAAAAATCTAAATCAAATCAATATTTGGTGTTACTACCTTTTGCCTTCAAACCAGCATCAATTCTTGTAGGTACACTTGCACAAAGTCAGGGATTTTGTAGGATTATAGTCATTATATTATTTTGTAGTCATTATATTATTTTGTATATTTTTATATTAAATGTGTGTGACTGAGAGAGAGAAAGAAAAAGAGAGAGGGAGAATAAAGACTATTTTAAAAGTTCTTGTGAAGAACTCTGAAATAATGATTCAGAACTGAAGTGAATCGGCTCTTCAAAGTGACTCGATAACGCGCGTGCGTCTGAGCTTCTGACCTCTGGCGCTGCAGCCATTCAGAGCACAGGCTGCGGATTACAAACGCGGAAATAGAGAAAGTAAACGTCAGCGCTCCACCGCGGCACTTTCACGCAGTCTTTTATGTTTTTCAGTTTATTCCCAAATCGCAGCGCCCGAATTATTACACACCTGCCGGTTTTCTTTTTCATTCTATGGATTTTCTGCAGTTCCTATCATGGGCGTGCATCGTGTTTACCGTCGGCATGTTCTCCACGGGACTGTAAGATTACTGTGCTGCTATATGATAATATGTGGTTAAATTTCTGTTGCTCTGGTGGGTTCAATGATTGATATGAAAGGAAGTTCTATGACGTTCTCATTTCCCTCAATCTATTTGCGCGAAAAGTTTGTTTGAGCTTTCTTAGTTTTTATATTGATTAAACAGAATATTGGTTAGTTTTCTCGCCTACCGTTCTGAGTTCTTGCTATATTTGGCTCATTGCTAACCTTTAATTCACATATCACTGCACTAGTCAAAAATGTAATTTTCCTCACCATAATATCTCAGGTCTCATTTTAGCTAAGAAGACCATGTATTTGATACTTCTTGTCTTGACTACTGTAATGCTCTGTCTCCTGATAAAGTCTTAACCAGACTATAATGTGCTGAACTCTGCGACTTGTGTTCTCACTTGCACCTAAAAGTCAGAGCATACCTCCCCTATTCTCCGTAATCATTGTTTACCTGTTTATTCACAATTTAAATACAAGCTGCTTCTCATGACTTTTAGGGTGCCTCATGGATCTGTCACATCCTATCTTACTTTTTTAATTTACCTCTACATTCCCTCTCGCTCACTGTGTCTCTCAAATTGGCCTGCTTACAGTTCCTAAATGCAAGTGCTCGCACTGGAGTTGCTCTCTCCTACAAAATCATCAAAATCATTCTAGACTGATTATTTCTTTCCAAAATATAACTGTAAGCAGTGATTACGGGGGCCATGCAGTTTATCAGTTTTTTATGAATTGAAGTACATATATGTTGAGATTTGATATCTTTCATCTTTTTTTCTACGTATTTACGGTTCAAAACTTATTAGGCAAACTTTAAAATAGTTTATTATGGCGCCAATAAGTGGAATACCGACTTTGAAGTGAAGCTTTGCAGCCATATAAAGAAATACCTGAAAATGGGCTCAATAATTACTGTAAGAGAGTGTCTAAAAACTGTAAATTATAGTAAAGTTTCCTTATTCAAACATATGTCTTGCTGAATTTGTTTCAAAGTATTGATTTGCATAATATAGCCATATGAATAGGTAAATGAAAAATGTGCTCAATAACTATTAAAGAAGAATATGCTGAGATTTAAATAATACGATTTCATATTATGAAAATTAGCGGTAGCTCACTCAGAGATAGATTTCTATGATATTCAGTGTGTGGCATTGCATTACTATACGAAGCCGAGCACATTTATTTAAAAAAATACAGCCAAATGAAAACCTAAATTAAAAATATACTCGATAATAATTAAAGAAGAATGTCTTGGGATTTAAATAATACCAGTTACATGCAGATTGGATAAAAATCCAGGATCTAGTTGACTAGTTATGCCGATTAAAGAAAAATCCAATATGGGAAAAATAGATACGAGGGTTTATTAAGATTCGTCTTGACCTAAGAAATAAGATGGTATAAGATTTTTAAGAATCGGAGCTACGATTCAGAAGTTATTACGGAAAACGCATAATAGCTTATTAGCGCCACCAAGTGGTAGAGTGGTGCAGTTATTTTTTTTGCCTGAATAGTACGTGAGGTTTAAACTGTTGAAATATGGGCAAAGTGGCGCAATTTTTTTTCCTCAGTATTGGGTAGAGTCAAGGACCTACCTGCCAAATTTCAAAGCTGTTGCCCACCCAGAGCCGAATTTCTGTGACACTCGGTGTATGGGTTTGCAGTCCTATGCCAAGCCGAGCCCATTTATTTGCATATTACATAAAAATGAAGACCTAAATTAAAAATGTGCTCGATAATAATTAAAAAAGAGTGTCTTGGGATTCAAATGATACCAGTTGCATGCAGATTGGACAAAAATCCAAGGACGAGTTCGAAAAAGATGTGATTTCATTTTATGCAAATTAGCGAAAAATCAAATATGGCAGAAATAGATGCGAGGGTCTAAAAAATTCGTCTTAAACCAAAGAATAAGATGATATAAGATTTTTGAGAATCAGAGCTACGGTTAAACATGTATTCGGCAAAGTGCTAATTTTTTTTGGAAAATAGCTTATTTTGGTGCAATTTTTTTTTTGCCTGAGTAGTGGGTGGGGTACCGGACCTACCTGCCAAATTTCAAAGCTGTAGGTCTTACCGTTTTTTCTCCACAACGCGTTTTAAGGCAGAAAAAAAAAATCGGCACAATAACAATAGGGTACCACGCAGTGTTCCACTGCATGGCCCCTTAATAAGGCTATTTTTCTTTGGCCTAAATCCTGTATCCTTAATATGACATTGTGACGTTATGACGTGTTTCTTTAATGGTTCTGACAAAAATGCTGTAGTAAAGCCCAGTGCACAGGTGATGGTGGTGAGCAGGCAGAGTGAACCTAAAGTCTGTTTACACAGGGTCAGTGTTGGCTTTGTTCTAGTGACAGGCCTCTTGTGAACTATGATTAGATCCCATGGTGCATCTCTTTATGTTCCCCAGTGACTTTAGGGTAGTGTTTTTGTTCAGTGAAACAGCAGATCTGGTAGTGACTTATCTTGATTAGTCCTTTATACCCAGGTCTCGGGGGAGTCCCAAGCTGGAGGGCCACAGCACTGCTGAGTATTAGGCTTAATGTTAATTTACTACACCTCATTCAAACTTCAATATCTTATCAGCTAATTGGAAAAACTAATGAGGGTTAAACTGAGATGTGAAGAATGTCTTACACCTCTAACATCTGGAGTGTACAGATAGATGATATTCATAATTATATGTGGTAAAACCACACAATATTAGATACTGTTTTCAGTGCAGAAGAAACAGCTGCTGCGTTTCCCTCAAAGGTTCCTTTGTGTGAGCTGATGATGCATCACAGTACCAGTTTAATCAGAATCCTTAAGCAGTCTCTCTCTCTGTGTATAGTTAGTGGTTAGGTCTAGACAAGTAATTCCTCTTAATGTGTAATGTATGTGTGTGTGTGTTTTGCAGGACCGACCTGAAGAAAATGAGGGCCACACAGAGTGCAGATAATGTTCAGTTTCTGCCTTTCCTTACAACATGCTTAAAGTGAGTGAAATATGTCATGCATGTTTATTTGTGGATAAATGCAAGAATTATCCATTAGATGTATGTACTTGTGCACAAAAGAGAGACTGATTATTTAGCTGGAATTACACATTTGCCTGGGTGTGTGAGAGTAAAGAGTTTTACATGCTGACTAGGGATGTTACAATGTAATGTTACATTGATCTACATCGATACATCAATGCGATGATCAACAGCTCTTAGCATCAGGCCAAAATAAAAACATCGATCAGACATAACAGATATTGAAAAGTCCCTCACCAAGCAAGCGGGGAAACATCAGCTGGTTTCCTCAAGATGTTTAGAACACAAACTGCCATGGACCATAGCCCAGGAACCAAAATGTCAAGTGGTATTTGAGTTGCTTTTTGTGACTTTATATGAATGGATGTGATTGTGTTAAAACAACATAATATACTGACTCTTTTTGATCACTGTCTCTTGCGTTGAATCGAACTGAAATCATATCGGTAGCAGACTGTGTGATATTGGATCAACCTGGATCATGTTTGAGACTCAATCTAACTGTGTCTTTTTAGCAATTTAGGTTGGCTCTACTATGGCCTGCTAAAAAAAGACGGGACACTGATACTGGTTAATGGCATTGGAGCTTCCCTTCAGATCCTCTATATCAGCACTTATATTTATTATACCAGTCGGAGGGTAAGTGTATTATGTTGAACACTAATGTAAGGGAATAAATGTCCTCAGTATACTGTTATAAAACAGCACCATGGCGCCTATGACTTAAGTACAGTAGTTAATGGAATGCAGGTATATTATTTAGCTTATACATAGATTAACCATAGCATTATGACAGATATTGAGTAGGTCTTTGGCTGCGCAGCCTCATGCACAACAAATAGTGATGTACTGTGTGTTCTGACATCTTTCTGTTGGAAACGGCATTCATATTTTCAGCTATTTGAGCTACGGTAGTTTTTCTGTAGGACTGGACAACGCGGACCAGACCTTTGCTGTCCTTGTGCTACTTGTGAGCCTTGGCAGCCCATGATCCTGTTGCCAGTTGATCAGCTTTCATTCCTTGGAAAGCTTTTTTGGAAGGTCCTCTCCACTGCAGACTGGGAACATCCTACTAGAGCTGCAGATTTGGAGATGGTCTGACCGAGTCCTCTAGCCATCACAACTTGTTACTGGTCAAAGTCACTCAAAATTTTAAGCTTGACCATTTTTTTTATGTGTCTAACATATCAACCTCAAGCACAAAATGTTCACTTGCTGCCCAATGTATCCCACTCCCTACCAGCTGCCATTGTAACAAAGTAACCTCAGTCATTCTAGATTGATTATTTCTTTCCAAACAGGGCAATTTGTTATTTGCCAGAAATCCTGTTTTCGTTCTGTTACATTGTATTACACAGGGCGATTATTGTGCAGTCCTAGTTTTTCAGTGTATTATTCAGGCGGAATAATTCAGTCCTGCACCGTCGCTGAGGTGTATCTGAGGTGATCTGACATTATTTCTGTTATACCCTTCAGTCGTCAGTGGTCATAATGTTATGGCTCATCAGTGTATATAAGACTAAAGGTTTGGTTTGTAAGAGTAAGATTACGTTTAGAAAATAATACATATAAAAAGTATGAGATGTTGGAAACCTTAATGCCCTTGTTCCCACAAAATTATTGAAACATCCCTGTTTGTGTTTTTGTGTGTTTTGGCTCAGAGGCATGCGTTCTTGCAGACCCTGAGCATGGTGTGTGTGTTGTGTGTCGCCTGGGCGTATTTCAGCATGTTCCTACCTCATGGAGAAACTCAGCTTTCCCAACTTGGTCTTACATGCAGCGTCTTCACCGTTAGCATGTACCTGTCACCCCTCGTTGACCTGGTAAGCCCACATTTATACATTACAACTGTTCACAACTTATGTCTTCTATACACACGCACACGCACAGATCAGCACAAATTGTTTACAACCCTGCTCCCCACAGAGGTTCAACGTGCTGTGGTCAGAACTTCTGTGTTTTCCTCATTACAAGGCTTATGATGGTGTTTGAGTTTTGAGAAATCAAACTTCAGAACTGTGCCAGAATTTTGTTTCCAGTTTTTATCTTCACCGCCTTTATCATTTGTTTCCTGTCTTTCAGTGCTGTCTTTTGTTTCTTCCTGTTTTCCTCCGCCTCTGTGTGTGTCTGTGTATACGTGCGTGAGACACAGCCTTGCTGAACTCATAGTGTAGTGCCTTGTCGTGCCTCAAACTTGAGTTTGGTGTGTATCCTGTGTGTAAGTGTGTGTGAGAATATGTGTGGTATCAGTCACACTTCGCTTTCTTTCTCTCTCTCTCTCACTCACTCACTCTCTCGCTCTCTCTCCCTTGCAGATGGACATCATTCGCACTCGTTCAGTGGAGCGTTTGTCCTTTTCTCTCACCATTGCCACATTCTTCACTTCCACCTCCTGGACACTTTATGGTCTTCAGTTACAAGATTTCTACATCATGGTGAGGAAGGAGAGAGTTTATGATCAAGCTTTATATATTACCATGTACAAAACTAAACTATCATGTATGTAGAACCTAGTAGTGGAAATCAAAAGTTTCGTCATGATATGATATGATATATTGATTCAGTCGACAATGATTCAGTATCAGCCGATATCACAATGTTTGCTACGATCCGATTATGATTACAATATGATTCGATATGGTTCAGAATTGATATGTATCATGTACTAATTTATCATAATCACTTCCATTCTTATGGAACACACAAAAAGCAACAAAAATATGATTTGAGATTTTTATTCCTGAGCTCAGCCAGACATTTTTAATGAAAAAAAAGATCTTCTCTTATAATAAAAAGACTTCTTGTTCACGGTAAAGTGACAATATAATATGTATGATGTCAGACCGATGTTTTCCTTTTGGATCAATACTATGGCCGTGTTAATCAGATCCTCCAGGATTTGCCGATGTTGCGATCGCAACTATTAACGCAAATTCAGCCAGTCCCTGCAAATTCATTACTACTGTGGAATTTTGACCAATTGACAACTTTTCCGCAGTTTTTGACCAATCATTGTCGTTTCTGGCGTTCCTTGAGCCATACGTCAACGAGCTCACTTTCTTGTTACGTTTAGAAGACGCAGGAAACCCGTGTGATTAAAAACACCTCACATTTACCTTCAAAAATAACCAAATGATTAATGGTTAGTCAAAATAGTAATGGATTTGTTCCCTTCATTTTGATTCATTTTTAAAGATCCAGAATAAATGGGGGCAAAATCGCAAACTTTGAGTTGCTCTCGCAACTTTATTGCAACAAAATGGCTAAAAACATTGCAACTTTTATCTCAATCCCAAGCTGCCGCAAAATCAGGCATTTTAGGCCGCAACAGTCTCAAAAAAGGTCTCGCGAAATCCTGGAGGGCCTGGTTAATCACTAAGTCAATGTATCAGTGTAGATCAGTGTCTCATTACACCACTAGTAGCAACATATTTCATATTGTGTGTTCTCTCTCTTTCTCGCTCTCCCTCCTTCTCTTCCTGTCTTCTTTCATCTCACTTTCTCTCAGGTGCCGAACACACCAGGCATTGTAACCAGCCTCATCCGCTTCATCCTCTTCTGGCAGTTCGGAGCCGTCAGACAGGACAAAGCGTCCTATAAACCCCTCTATACTTAAGTAGATTTGACAGAATCATCACTAAGTGCCTTCTCATTGGGCCCTGGCTCTTTAGCCCACACTGTCCTTGCATCCATGTTGTCTGTGTCTCGTCCTCTTCTACTTATGGTTCTCCTTTGGTCTTTGGTCCAGCTGTTACTGCCACTTGTAACCTTAACCATCATCCGAATGTAGCTTCAGATTTTATGTCTGGCTGTCAGGCATTGAACCCAATTTTTAAAATGTCAGGCACTGTAAGTGCCATTCTCTAAAAAGTTTGAAGGAACGCTAAAAATGAAGTTGGAATTTCCGTCCAATAGTCTTTGGATTTTCAAACCTGAAAGACATGAATGTGTGAACATGTTGCAGCTGTGTCATGTCTGAATTATCACTATTCTTGTCATATTTCTAGATTTTCTAACCAATGCCTTGCTCTGATCATCCTTTGGTGGGTTTTCAGTTGCTGAACCGCAAAGAGATTTCTGTCAGTTTGTGTACTCCGTAGTTGAGTCTGGACGTGTGCGAGCGTAATTCAGTTCTCTTGCTGTTTTTGGTCCCACTCAACTCTGACACACCCTTGAACCTGAAACTTCAGGTGTGTTTGTTTAGAGCCGGAGCAAACACACAGACACACACCCAACTGAGCTTTAGGTGAAGCTAAGTTCATGTATTTTTAAGCTGGAAGATCAAGGCCTTGCTACACACTTGTGCTTCCATATTCCCCTGCCCACCCCCGTCTCCCCCAAATCCAGGAACGTTTTCCCCCTTAAATCTCGGCTTTGGTGTTGCTTGTGAGTTTCATTACGGTGCATTATGGCCCTGCTGTAGAATCGACCAGGCTTCAGGCGACACCATTTGCATTGTTTTTTTGAAGTAGATCCATTCAAACATCGATCGAGGCTTACCGCCTCTCTCGCCGTCTCTTATTCCGCTTGTCGTAGGCTTACTGGATGGGAAATTGCAAAAGTTGCACAGATGCCAGCTCAAACAGAGCCTCTGGCATTGTAAATCCGTTCGGAAAGGCTGTTCACTCCTCCGCTCTTCCCTCCTGCCCACAGATCCAAGCACTATGACGTTTCAGGACTTTTACAGGTCAGGTTCTTCAGACAAGTGCCAGGAAGTATCAAAAGGGAGGTATGAAAAGAAATCCCAAAGAATTGTGGGGATGTCTAGGAGGTCAGGTCAGCTATTACTTCTTGTGAAACTAACCTGGGCCACTTTGCAATTGTGACGTATTACTCAGAAGGAACGTGGGGAGCGGAACGAGGAGCGAACCAACAGCGGATTCGTGCGGCGGGAGAGAGGGTGCAGATGGAATATTTGGCATGTAGCTTCAGCCCATCTGGCCAAGTGCACTAAACCAGAGTTCCAGGCCAGTTCAGTTCATCTCAAAGGCCTGGACTTTCTTGGAACAGGTACAGAAAATCAGGCGAAGGTGAGGAGAGATCATTTGACCAACACCGTGTCTGTTCCAAAGAGGCCTGTGTGCTCTGTGCCAATCAAAAGAATTTCGTTGTCTGTTGCGGTACAGCACATCTTTTTAACTCGTTTAAACAAGGGATGTGTGATCCTAAATTGGATTGTCTTTGCAGTTACTGTACTTTTATACATATCAAATGTATTTAATGGGATTTCTATTTTTTAAACTGTATCTCTAATGGGAGTGGGTGAGATTTTTTACATTGTGTGTAATGATGTGTAATATGAAGCATTATCTCGGTGGGGATTAAAGGGATGGTCCGTTTCAGGTTGGACTGAATACTTCCTCAGAAATAAAAGTTTATATAACACTTAATCTTCTGCGTCTGATTTTACAGCAAGAATTAGAAGAGAAGCTCTGAAGGCTTAGCGACTGAATGAGAGTGGATTTTCTGTCTCGGATAGGATAATCTCGCTCCCAAAGCCCGGGCAAACACAAGTGCCGTGCTCGCCTCTGCGATTCATTAGATGGAATGTAACACATCTGGGGAGGAATTTAATTACAGCAACTGTGCAACATTTGCACTACAATCAGCCTGCACTGCAAAAAGAAGGCTTTTAGAGCACAGTTTGTTTATGTTTCATACGTAGCATGTTCTCGGCCACACGAATTCAGTGGGAACCGAAGACCAGGCTGTTCTCAGTGTCTCCTATGGAGAGCCCCTGCATCCACTTCCTTCCCCTTCCCCTTGCCCAGGGAGTGGAAGATGAAACAGGAGGAGAGTCATGGGAACGAATATTAGTCGCTGTTGTAGGGGTCAGGTGGAGAGGTGGGAAGGTAGGGCAGGCGAAAGGAATAACTTTTCCTGTGTGAAGAAGCAAAAATATTGGATGTAAGTATGTACTGGAAAAAACATTGGTGACTCATAAATATGTTCTTAATAAAGTTCACATATAAGGAGTATAAAACTATACTATAAAATGGACAAAAACACTATAAACCAATGTTCTGCACCCAGGCATGCAATAAAATTTGTGTAAGAGTGCTCTTGATATGTTCTTAGCCAAGACGAAATCTCAAATAAGAAAACACTGAAGAATATGGGAAATTGTGAAAACTGGGTGGGTGGGTTTTGCTGGCAGCAGCTGTTCAGAATATGACTCTGGTAATCTATATGTATTTTTTGAATGAACATTTAAACTTTCAAATCATAATTCCAGAAATGGGAAAAGTTGCACCAATACACTGCCTATCTAGTGAAAGTGAGTGTTTATTTGTCATTGTGAACATACATGTGGTGCTGTGGTGTGACACACACTTTCAAAGTATGTCACCCCATGCAAACCTTTGGGTCTCCAACTCCAGTTAAGATATCTTTGACTTCAGTGGATACACACTAACTGTTACTTCATTATATCATTACAGCTACTGTATGAACAATTAATTTTGGCTTAATGCTCAATTTGTATGAATAGAATTTTATTTAATTAAAGTCTTTAAAGCATGTGCAGACATAATATATCCTTAACCTTTGGCCATTCCTTTATATTTAATGAAAGAGTGAGCACTTTTACTTCAGCCTTCACAGCGCTAATGTGTATGGAGGAGAAGGTAAAGTGTATACAAAAGGAGGATAGTGATGGCTATATAACCTGCATGGAGACAGTGAGACTGGGCTATTGTTTGTGTGTGAGTGTACAGGAAAAAGGTGTACACAGATGAAGACATGATATTTGTGATGCAGTACCTGCTCTAAATAGATAGTAGATCAGTTGTGGGTTAAGCATGTAAAAATGTGAAAATGTTTTAAATACATTGTTTATGTCATTTGGAGAATACTCCTTTACAAATC
Source organism: Distichodus sexfasciatus (assembly GCA_032718565.1). NCBI lineage: Eukaryota > Metazoa > Chordata > Actinopteri > Characiformes > Distichodontidae > Distichodus > Distichodus sexfasciatus. Next base: position 5,597,151 of record JAVGVS010000008.1, on the reverse strand, counting down.
AGTAGTAATTGTGTGTGTGTGTGTGTGTGTGTGTGAGAGAGAGAGAGCATAATCAGTGCAACAATGGGTGTCCGCTCCAAAACAGGATCCCTCTGTTTCCTGAGTTACTCTTTCTCCCAGACGCACATACACAGGCTGCCTTGGTGTTCTTACTATCTCAAACACTCCACGTATACAAAGCAGTATGCAGTCATATTATGTCTATGATATACGCACCACCTTCCTTTTTATCAATTATCGAACAGACCTATATCAACATCCTATTACCAAGACATACATTGCTTCAGACTTCAGAAACAATGAATAGTGCAACCACAGTGTTCACAGACACCCCAAGACAAAAGATTTAGGGGCAGAGATCAATTTGTTAGAATTTTGAAAATTAATCAAAATCTTACCTGCACTGGGAGAGAAAACTGTTCTTATAAAACGTTGTTGTAGACGTGAAGTGCCTTTTTGAGAGCTGCAGCTACTGTAGAAGAAGTGGTGAGCGGTTTGAAAGTCGTCAGAAATTACATTTATTGTACATCTACAGCATTTAGAAGATGCTCTTATCCAGAGAGAATTACAACAATGCTGTGTAGTTGACTAACAATTCATCTTGAACTAATGCTTGCTGTGTATTAAATGTTCGTGCGCCCGTTCGCCCAGAGGAGGATGAGGTCCCCTTCCGAGTCTGGTTCCTCTCAAGGTTTCTTCCTATTAGAGCGAGTTTTTCCTTGCCACTGTCACCTCAGGCTTACTTGTTGGGGGGGTTGAGGCCGGAATTTTTTTTACAGTAAATATGAGGGGTAATTACTCTCCTATATACTCATTGAAAAGGTGTGTCTTCAGACAATGTTTGAAGACAGCAAGGGACTCAGCAGGTCTTCTGGCAAGAGGAAGTTTGTTACACCACTGAGGAGCCAGCACTGCAAAGAATCTTGATGCATGTCTTCCTCTGCTTTTAAGTGGAGGTGGTTCCTGACGAGCAGCGCTTGATGCTCTGAGAGGACGAGAAGTGACACATGGCTTAATCAGTGGTGATTAAGCAATTACTTTTTGTATTCTGTCTTACTTTGTCTCTGCTGTGCTTGTTGATTTCTCTTAATTAAAGTGCAACTGAAATTTGCCACAGTATTTAAATGAATCAGTAATGGTTGTTACTTCTCCCCAAATGTATAAGGTTTGAAAGGGAAGGGTTGATCCCGAAATTCATGATGACTTCTAAAGTTTTTAATGTGTTAAGCTGGAGATTGTTACACCGCACGCACAGAGTTAAAAAAAAAAAAAGGCTGTGGATCATTAACACACACGGTGGTTGTCATTACCTGCTAACGTGTGTGTGCAGGTCAGGATTTGGCATGAGTCTAAAGTTGCGGTTTATGAGGGATTTGTGTATTGTCTCCATTTCCATCCTGGGGTAAAACAAGTCTGAGCACAAATCTAGATTTTGTGTCTTTCTTTTAACACACAAATCATTCAGCGTGTTAATAGCTAGGCTAATTCAGTTTTAATTTATAAACTTAATTATTGTAATGATTTTAAGTGCTTTTGACAATCTCTGGAAAATACAACAGCAACAGGTTAAATGTTGATTCAGTAAAAGTAAGTGCTGACCACCTAGCACTGCAGTTGGGAAAGTGTGTGTCCAAGGGATAGGTTTGTGCTGTTTTACACAAGTCAACGCACCTGTGCAAGTTGCCCAGCTGTTGTTTTGAGGAGAGAAAGAGAGAAAAGGGGGAGAGAGGAGGAGGGCAGAGCTCACCTCTCCTGCCCTCTGCTCTTGTTTTGTCTCTTTCTTTTCAGACGTAATTTCACGCCTCCTTCCAGCTGATCAGGTCTTTCCATGTGTTTGTTTCAAGCTCTTCCTTGTAATTGTTTGTACTCGCATACTGCCTTTACTAAGGCTTAATCAGCCGGAGTGTGTGGAGACACACACACACACACACTCCCTTACAACTTCTTCACATGTCAGATGCACATAAATTAGAAGCCGCCCATGTGATGCATCACTTGGAAAGAGTTTTAAAGAATTCAAGACACACAAGAATACCTTTCTGGCACCTGCTGACCTTAGATGTCTCAGAGGTCAACCTGTTGCCTGAGGAACAGGTGAGGTCAAAGTTCCCCTTATAAAGTGGTGGCTTGGCATTTCTTTTGTCCAACTGTCTCTTCTCATTGCCCCCCCACCCCCACCAACCCACCTCCAGCGGGGGGCTCTTTTACTTGCTGCTGCTTGAGAAGGCATTTATTAGATTCTATGTTCAGAACACAGATAGCTCTGCTTCGTTATTTTCACTTTTTACTCAACCATCTGTTTCTAGTATTCATGCCAGAGGACTGCCCTCACACATTCGCAGTGCTACGTATATAGGTTTATAGGATTTGGATGGAAGCTACGAGGGCAAAAGAGCAGCGTCGCTGTATCTTGCTACAAAATCGTTTTCACGTCATGAACTATTGTGAATTTTTTTTTTTTAAATCTAGACTACATATTTACACATAGCATGCATAATAAAAATTTCCTTAGGGGTGGCAAAGGATGATTTTTGGGTGGCCGTTGCCACCACTGACCACCACATGGTGGGGCCCCTGGGCGCTCTCCTTCCATTTCTTATTGACTCGTTCCCCTGTCCTGTTACACTCTATGTTTGGTTTTCTTTCTTGTCCCCGTCCACTTATAAATTGTTTCTTTTACCAAATCTGAGGCTCACTCTCTTTTATAAGTTTTCTTGTCCTCTTGCTTCTTGGAGTCCAGTCACCTAGCCCCTCAAGTGTACTTTTTCCTCTAGAGCTGTGGCTCGCTAGAGTTGTTGTCTTGTTTGTCGTATCTCGTCTTACTGTTTTCTTTCAGCCCCTCAGGATTATGCTCCTCATGTCAGTTTTAGTCCTCCTCTAGCTTTTCCCCCTTTGTTACATTTAGTTAATCTGGGTATTTCTTCTTCTTCTTCTTCTTCATATTTTTTGTACTAACGGCAGACTACGAGGGTGATTGTGGCTTGTTCACGCAACACAATTTTAATACTGTTTTAGGGCGCTGTAGACAAGTATTAGTGTTTGTGTTTGGTAGTCCTCTTTTGTCATTTTCTCTGTCAACTTTCTTGTGACACGTTTTGTACGGCAGTTGTGACTAAAGATGGTGCAGTTGGCGAGCCACTGTCCTCACTACACATCAGTCTCACTGTTGATCTGGAGCCACGATGTTGTGTAATGTGAACAGTGCAGCGATCCGAATCTTTTTTTTTAATGTGTAGTGTGAACATTAGTGCTATGGTTGGATGTAGCTGTGATATTATTTAGATATAGTAATTATGTTAGTTAATGAAACCAATATGCAAAAACAGTATACGAAGATGTGTGTTTGTGTGTGTGTGTATGGCCATGTATTTATCGCATTGTGGGGACCTTTTGTCCCCAAAAATCACCTTTATCTGTTTTGTCGGGCTTTGTGGGGACATTTGAGAGGTCCCCATGAGGAAAAATGACTTTATAGAAAACGTGCTTGTTTTATTTGAGAAACTAAAAGAGGTTTAAAAAAATGTGCTTTTGGTTGCTGAGGTTAAGGTTAGGGTTAGGTGTAGGTGTAAAATTATATACATCTAGTCATTATGGGAGTCTATGGAAGGACCTCACAAAGATAGTAATACATAGATTGTGTGTGTGTGTGTGTGTGTGTGTGTGTGTGTGTGTGTGTGTGTGTGTGTGTGTGTGTGTGTGTGTGTGTGTGTGTGTGTGTTACCGCTCCTGAGAGTATCGCTGTATTCTCTAGTCTAGTACTGGCCACTAGTGGTCACTATTGATCCATCTTGTTTTCTTCTGGAGTCCACGTCTATTTAATCTTTTTTTTCTTGCTTTATCTCCATTCTTTTTTATGTTCTTATCCCTACTTTCTGTTATAATTAAAGCCATTATGCGGTCGCAGCCTGCCAAAACCTTTTCATGGTACCACAGATGTAGCATTTGTTCTAGTTTAAATAGTTTGGAATGCATACAACGTGAGTACGTACACGGAGCACTTTATTAGTGGTTTTCATATACACGCCACAATTCCCCAGTATATTCAGACAGATTCACCTTAAAACACAGTTTGAGTCTAATAAAGATACACTTTTACAGTATATATTTGTTTATTTACTCATTTTGTTTGAATTGCTATATTATAAAGCATTGCTACATCATAATGCATATACGATCAAGCATTGCAAAGTGCATTAAGTTGATGTGTGTGTCTGTGTGTGTGATGTTCATTTGAGTTTGTCAAGCTTGTTGAGTGCCTCGACCACTTTGTTACACTCTTCCATATTAAAGCGATTGTCGTGGTCGACATCATAGATCATGTATTCACGAAGTACCTCGGTGTTCATGTTCTAGACAGAAAATGAGAATATGAAATGAGTAACGTTATCAACACCAGATAAACGTAACATTTTGATGGGAAGCAGAGACTAACCCGGACTTGATCGTTGAACTGAATAAAGATCATGTCAAAGACTTCGGCCATACTCAGTGATATGCCGTCCCGGCTAAAGCGTTTGCACGGATCACTGCTGTCTGGCACTGGGAAGGTGAGCGGAAAAGAGAGAGAACCAGAGATTGAGAGGTAGCAGGAAGAAAAGAAAATACAAAGTATAAGGCATTCAGTATCTAAATCAGCAGAAGTTGTTGATGTTGATCTGTGATAACTCTGTAAACATCTATAAGTTACTATATTACTGATCTTACTTTTCTTATCTTACTATATCCTTGCACTCTATTTCTTTCTCTTTGTACTGCCATATCCATATTTCATATTCCTCTATTTCTATTAGTACCTTGTTTGCATCATTTTTTATATATATGTATATGTGTGTGTGTGTGTGTGTGTGTGTGTGTAATAAAAACATATAACATGAATGAATCAAAACATTATGGCTACCTCCTGCCTATAAGATGGCAAAACAGCTCTGGCACACAAAACCGGGACTCTAAGAGATCTTTGAATGGATTGGATTGAGAGCAAGGAAATTTGAACCTGAACTTACTAACAGTGATCTAAGCTCAGAGTAGATACATTTGTGTCATTTCTCAGCTCATTGGTGTGGATTCTGCTTGCAATAAATCTCAGTCTGTTGTACAAAAGTATACTGTGGCCCAGAGGTTAACATCCATACAGCATTAGAACACTTCCCCAGTAACAACCTTAACTGACCTAAAACTGTACTGTTCATCAAGTAGTCTCTAGAACCAAAACCACAATTTGAAGTGTTGATCATTTCTAAAATTAAGTCATGAAGAGTACAAACCTGAGTCCCCCTCAACAGCGATGTAACAAAGGCCCCACACTGCCAGCCAGAGACCAAAACGCGCCATTGCAGTAGAGCACAAGATTCCTAAAACAGCAAGTTAGGGAGAGAGATGACTGTGTATTATGATGGATTGGGTTTGATGATATGTGAATATGTGTAAAAATATGAATAGGTTACATTATAAGGCATATAGTTATATAAAGGTTGCAAAGAACTGACAAACAACTATTTGGAGACAAAGCAGGAGTATGAGAATGAAAAACAGAAATATCATTTAAAATTGAAAATTAGGTTTTTCCAGTTAAATTACACTCTATGAACCACTGCAGGAGTGTTTCTGTTTGTGTAGAGAGAGAACACAAAACTTTTATGTCCCTTACTTGTTGAACCAGTTTGTGCTCTACAACTCAGATTTCTTCTACAGACGTCATGAGAAATGCAATCACATTGTGCCACAATTATTCATTTATTATATGTACTTGTCTACATTAATAATGTAAAAACCCCAGCTAAAGTTTAAATCCCAATACAATAATTGCCCAATAACCATAAACTAAATGACAAGCAGACAAGATAAAACACTCAGATTAATCTGATACCAAAAGGTATCTCTCAACAAGCTCATTTTCCTTCTGTAAGTCCTTTGACACATTGTGATTTTATGAGCTGTTTGATTTATACAGTTCTACAAGTCATGGTCAAGTTCCGTACAGTTATATATTTATATATGTATCACTTTTATTATATCACAAAGTCTGATGAAATGTATTTAGCAATATCCAAGTAAATGTATAAAATACTGACATCATAATGGTCAGTCCTGACAGTGTAAGAAGGGATGAGGTGGAAAGTATATTAGTCTGTGTGCAAAAGTTCCTTACCTGTTTAATGAGAGCGCAGAAATGATAGGTAAAAACGAAAGAGAGAGTGTGCCTCTATTAGTCCGCTCCTCTCATTTATAGAAACAAGACTGAGAAAAAAAGAGGGCGGGACATACCGTATATGCTTGTATGTTTGCTTGTATGTTAGTGTGGTGGTGGTGGTGGTGTGTGTGTGTGTGTGTGTGTGTGTTTGTTCATGTATTTATCGCATTGTGGGGACCTTTTGTCTCCTAAAATCACTTTTATCTTTTTTGGGCTTTGTGGGGACATTTGAGAGGTCCCCATGAGGAAAAATGACTTTATGGAAAATGTGCTTGTTTTATTTGAGAAACTAAAAGAGGTGAAAGATGTGCTTTTGGTTACTGAGGTTAAGATTAGGGTTAGGTGTAAAATTATGTACTTTAGTCATCATGGGAGTCTATGGAAGGACCTCACAAAGATAGTAATACAAAGATGTGTGTGTGTGATTGTTGAGCATTGCTTGTCATCTCTTAAGGTAAACTGATATACAGTTACACCTACGACCTGTTGGTCTGTTTGATTCATTTCTTTCATTTTGTTTATAGCAAAATTAATTTTGAATCCCAAGCTTTATCTCATGTTAAAAACATACTCAAAACTGAGCTTTGTACAACTGACCAGACTTTATTGCAGTAACAGACACACACCCACTTTATTCATCCAGAAGAGAAAGTAAAAACAAAATAATCAGCAGGAACTAAAAAGGGTTTTAATTACTAACTTGCCGTGCTGCATTTTCTCAGATTGTATTCTTGGTGGAATGCTGTTCTACATGTTAAGAACAACTAAAGCGTGGAAATTTGGAAGAAATGGGGAAGGTTTTCTTGACTTCCTCAAAAAAAATTGGGACATTTAAAAAATACAAATTCTCTTTTAAAAAAGAATATCTGTATGTTATAATTCGTTGTCACTGCTTTAATGTAACAGTCTGGATTTATCACTTTGGAATTTCTTTTTAAAAATATATATGACTTGCAGTTATCTCATAAAGAGCAGCCGTATTGTACAAAATCAGCAATATAAGTTGAGAAGCTGAGTCGAAAAGCTGTCGTCTGTATCCCATTTAATAACTTTCACTAAATACTGTATTTATTGAATATTGTATTTTTTTTTCATTTGAGTTATAAATGTGAAGTATATGTAAATATTATTAGAACTGAAATTCATAACATGTAGACTGACTTGACCGCAATTTACCATATTCAAACTTATTTCTCATTTAACGTTCGAGTTCGCCAGCAGCATTCATAACACAAAGACACATTCATTCTGGCAAGCACCCCCCTACACACACACACACACAAAGCAATCAGTTATCATACATCACATACAACAGTCTTAAATACACAGGTGACTGCCAGTTGCAGTCTGAGCAGCATTCATATAAGATAATGAGGACAAACAAAAGCACATCACAAAAATATAGTGTATAACAATCATAAGAGAGACAATCAAAAGTCTGGTTGCATTACATGAGGTGTGCATGTTTCATATGGGCAAACAAAAATGTATTTTTTTTTGAAGATTTCCAGGAAATGCATGTTTGGAGTCACATAAAAATTTTAAGTTTGAGTTTTTCCGCTTTTTATTTCTCGTAAATTCTCAGATATGCGGATCAAAGTTTTCAAAGGCATCATATCCAAATCTGCTTGTTCATACTGTGTTATTGAAATACTGAATTATTAATATGTTGAATATTTCAAGAGGATATGTTATGTCCAAATATTTGTTTTTTTCAATGTTATGTTTTTGAGCTAAATACAGTTTTGCCCGTTTGATGTTTTCTTGGAACAAGCAATGTAACTGCTCTTTATGATAATCCCATCTAACAGTAGCCATAATTATATGCATGAAACCATTTTCAGACTTTGTTGCTTCCATCAGGGCGGTTTTGGCCCAAACAGATATTTTTTTCTATGTACAGTACACATGTAATCATACACCTATCTATGCACAGTACGCTTAACCAACAGCAACACAACGTACTCTGGCCAGCTGGATTACTTTTTGGGTTGTGAGTCTATGGACCTATTCAACCACAGCATTATCATGTGCTAAAATTGAAATATTCTAAAGTCCAAAACATGATGCACCAGTATCATCAATCTGATCAGACGGAGATTATCAGTAGTATCTTTTGCATGACAAACAATAAGTTATTGATATTGAAACATTCATCCAGCAGTTAATTTGATACGTCAAAATATTTATCAATCAATAATCATTAGAAAGACAGCAGCAGTTAAGTAGCAGTAACTTGGATGCATGTTATAGAAGCTAGATTTATAGCATGCTTTGTTAGAAAAGAGCAGGTTAGAGATTTTTCTTTCACCTGAGATTGGTGATACTGACCATCATTCACCTGACCATCAATCACGCTGCTAATGATACCACATCACACTAGAGACAGTGTGATAAACGGCATCAATCTGCATTCTGAAAAACTGGATAAATAATTTCCGGTATGATAACAGTTTTAGAAACTGACCAATACCTGTATTTCTCAGCACTGACTCCTTTAACACATGCTAACTGCTTGAGTTTATAGCACACCAACCACAGACCAACAGAATTTTTATGATAACAGCACAGACAACATAAACTCAGTCTGAGTGAGGAAGACATGGCAAACAATTCTATAGAAAGCATGTTAACTGACGGTCAGTCCTGAGAGCCACTGCTGAGCTGAGCTTCAACTTTTCTTCAAATTTTTCACTAGAAAAGACCTTCATGAGATGTTGGCTGATGGAAAACACAAATTTCTGCAAAGCTGTGGTCCTCCAGGAAGTAATTTTTTAAACCAAGTTTTAACCAAGATCTGTTTACAATTTTGTATCATTATTAACATTATTAACATCATTTTTTAGCTTCAGAAGCGAGAATAGTTTTTAAATAATGAGAAATCATTCATTTACATGAAATATAAAGTGGATCCCTTAATAGTCATACATAAAGCTGATTCATAACATTCATGCACTCAGTCTTTTTTGCAGCGTTAAAAAGATGCATCAGCAAACGATTTCTCATTATTTAGCCCCTAACATTTGGATGGGCATGCTCCAGTATCTAAGCACTGTTCCAACATAATGCATGTGCAAACCTTAGAATATAAAATGTCACTAATATTCGAGGCCCAAATAAAAAAATAAGCCTAAAGCAGGTTCAATTTGAAAAATAAGGTTAGTAAAAGAAGAGTTTAAAGGTGCTCGTCAGTAAAGGTTATACCGGAGTTTCAGTTGCTGAGGTTGGTGGCTTGTGATTGGATAGTGACTCTCCTGGGCGGGGCTTGCTCAGTGCTGCGATTGGCTATTAGCTCCTGCAGCTGCAGTGCCCCTCCTCCTATAAAGCAGAAGGCTGGGCAGACTGGGGAGGAGCAGTCGACTGTTCCCTCCCACAGCACTCGCAGCGAGTGTGCGTCGTAGAACGTGACCCGACCGATTTCGCAGTCCAGACACACCCCGAGGCGGGGCGGTAAAGGGGCGGTGAGGGGGGCATTAGAGGAGTTCGATGCCCCGCTCTTGGGCAGCAGAATCTTGCCCATTCCCATGGTGAGGAAGCAGAAAGGAGGGGGACAGTCCTGAGCATCTTCGGCTCCGCTGTCATGTCCACTGTCAGGATCGTAGCTAGAGAAGTGAAAACGGGGAAAACACATTTTAAGGGGTTTAAATATTCAAACAGCCTTTGGCACAAGAGTCTCAAAGCTTCAGTTGGTCAAAATTTTGGGTAATGCTGACCAAAAAAAAACCCTGGCGCCAGGCTCTAGTTGATGTAGCAACACCCGGTTATTGACTTAACATATACAATAAAAACATTCTGGTACACAATCCTATGCCGCACTATACTAAATATGGCTTGATTGTCCATTGGAATATCCAGAAATTTCCCAATATTTTTGATAAAAGTTGAAAACAACAGAAGAGCTTTTTTGGTGTGTTGGTTTAAATTTACTCCTAACATGTCAACAAAACTATAACCATTTATTTATCCCAAGGGTAATTACTTTTGAGGGGTGGCACGGTGGCGCAGTGGTTAGTGCTGCTGCTTCACAGCGAGTAGGTCCTGGGTTTGAACCCCTTTCTGTGCGGAGTGTGCATGCTCTCCCCATGTTTGTGTGGTTTTCCTCCGGGTGCTCCAGTTTTCTCCCACAGTCCCAAGGCATGCACTATAGTTTAACTGGCGACTCCAAACTGGCCCCGTAAGGTGTGACTGTGATTATGTGAGTGTGTTAGCGCCCTGCAGTGTCTTGGCGCCTGCCCAGGGTTGGTTCCCGCCTTGCGCCTGTAAGCTCCCAGGAAAGGCTCCAGTCCCACCACAACCTCGATTGGGATTTAGCGGTTCAGACAATGAATGAATAATTACTTTTGTTACAGATGCCCAAAAAGAAACACTAACAAAAACTTAAAAACTTAAGCATAAAAGCAAAATAGAGATTACATAACACTACAGCAGTTGTGAAACTCTAGGTAGTATCAGTCAAAAATGGAATTATAAGAGTCACAAATTGTTCATAAAACCTTGGTATTAAACTCTTATTACTGCACATAATATTTTGCACAGAGGAACAAAACTGTTACAGCAAATGTGAGCCACTGTGAGTCAAAGAAATGCCAGCTTTTTTAATGTAGCGGCAAAATGTTAAAGTATCTTAGTGTGCATCTGGACAGTAAAGAGGACTGCTCAAAGAACTCACAAGCCATCAAGTCTAAAGAGGTTGTACTTCCTACACAGACTCATTTAAAGCCTGCGACAACATACTGCAGATGTTTGACGATGGGCAGTGCCATGTTCTACGTGGCGTGTACCGTGGCTTGTAACACCATCTTTGTTAGTCCTGAAACATTGCTTGAGCATTTATGTAAGTGAAATGGGATTTCCTCCTGTCATCCATATCGGACTTACCGTGGACTGGCCATGTCCTGTGGTAAGTGAAACCATTCCTGCAGTTTTGTCTCTAACCCAACACCAACCTACACACACACACACACACACACACATTCTTTATTAAGCCAACACCACACTTCCATTATCCTTTTACACTTAATAGACATGTGCCAACCAATCCACTGCACGCTTACCTTGACCAGATAAGAGCCAGCCTCCACTGAGCATGCCCAGTAGTGTCGTCCCTGGCTGACGGAGAGATCGGCCACCAGGAGGTCGGAGGTCAGGTGGCAGGAAGTGAGGGCACGGTCAGCCGCCTGCAGCAAGGTGAGACCGGGCACACTGCGGGCGTATGTGAGACCCTTACCCAGTGCCACTCGCTCAGCATGCAGCCCCCAGCGGGAGTCCAGACAGAACGATAATACTTGGAGGAGCGAGAGAGAGAGAGCAGGGTAGAAAGATTGGAAGGGAAGGGGAGGGAGCAGGGTGGTAAACATAGAGGGAAAAGAGACAAGAAAAAATTACAGGAAATAGGATTGGGTGAAGGAAGAAGGAATTTACAGGAAAGACGGATTTTGGGAGGGGGCGCGATTAGAGGAGAGCAGGAGAAGAGGAGATGATGAGGAGAGAGTAACGCAGGAACATGATGCATATTCCAGGAATCAGTGGAGGACAAGCAGCTGATATATTCCAGTTTAAACAGGAATACTGATCAGAACTGAGATAGGGATATATATATATATATAGAGAGAGAGAGAGAGAGAGGAATGCTAACATGCAGAAGAAATACTGACTGGATGGATTCAAAATAGAAGGAATAAATGAGTAGGATGGCGGGTGGAAGGAGTGGATAAAATTCTTAGGATGGAAGGAGAGATGGTAAAAGGCAAAAGGGCAGAAAAAAGAGCAGAGATGGTTGAAAACAAACTGTGAATTCAAGATGAAAGAAACAAGGCAATGAGTACATGAGATGATCTTACAATGTTGAAAGAAACTTGAAAATATTTTCAAAATATGGACCTTAAGGATCTTATTGTTCTGAATAACATATATTGTACACTGTATATACATTGTATATTATGTAAACTAAAATATATAAAGTTTCAGAGATCGGTGGAAATTGTAATCAAACAAGTAGTAATAAACAGTCACATGAGAGTGTGTTACCTGGTGCAGGTGGTGTGTGTAGATACACCTCCTCACTGTACTCCCCAAACCCCGCCTTGTTGCACCCTCGCACCCTGAGCACATACACACTGTCCATCTCCAGCCTGTCAATCACAGCACTGGTCCCGCCCACCTCATCCAGTCTTTGCCAGGGGCTGTTGGTTCCACCCGGGCCATCAGATCTGACTCCGCCCCACAGAGGCCCGGACCCGCCCACTTTCCTCTGGTACTCCACTGAGTAATGCCAAGCAGGAGCAGAGTCCTGCGGGAGGCGCCAGCACAGGTACAGCTGGTCATAGGCCAGAGTCTTCTGGGTGTCGATGACAGGAGCCAATGGAGCTGCAGGAGAGAAAGAAAGAATCTAAACTGATATCTTGAGCAGGCATTCATTATCCGATCCGCTTAATCACAACATGGGTCGCAGTGGGGGCCGGAGCCTATACCAGGAACTAGGGGCGCAAGCAATTTGAAATAATTCTATAATGGGCAGCACGGTGGTACACTGGTTGGCTCTCTCGCCTCTCAGCGATAAGGTCTTGGGTTTGATCCCCGGGCTGGTCGTAAGACCTTTCTGTGTGGAGATGGTGTGCTGTCCCCGTGTTCACATGGGTTTCCTCTGGGTGCTCTGGTTTCCTCCCACAGTCCAAAACCATGCACTATAGGTTGATTGGTGACTCTAAATTGGTGACTCTAAATTGGTGCCATAAAGTATGACCAAGAATGTGTTTGTGTGAGTGCCGTGTGTTGGCCACCTCGGCCGGGTTGGTCACCGCCTCACACCCGTAGTCCCAGGATAGGCTCCGGTCCCACAATGTTATCCAGTAATGAATGAGGTAAGTGCTGAAATGTGCTAAGATTGCAGATTTTCTGATGTCTCCTTCATTTGGAACAGAAATTTGGCAAATGAACTCCCATGTGGGTGAAAACCATGTCTGATGGTCTCATGCTAACAGTGTCCTACCTTTTTGAATTTTGAGTTGGTTTGGTTTGCTCTGCCACAATGGAGTGATATCAAAACCAGTTGGAAGATTTCCAAAATGCAACCAGGAGCAAAACAGAGTGTGAGAATGGGTGAGGAGCAATGTACAAACCTTGTATGAAGTCTGTGGTGCTCAGCACCTTCAGCTCCCTGGTTACGTCTATGTGGAAGTGTCGGAACGAGGGATCAGCAGAAAGCGAGAAGTGATGAAAGTTGTCTATGGCCTTCACCAGCCTAGACACAAATGACAAAATAGAACATATTTCACTCATCTTTAACAAAATCTGGATAGTCCACCATGGATCATCTTACAGGTCTTGAGTTTTGACATTCTGGCAAGAATGCTGCTTGTTTTATTAGAGATACATCTCTAATATCATGCAATATTTACCTATTGTTAGAAGTATTCTCAGAAACCCAAGATGTTTCTGTTCAGTGTTTTCTGAGTGATTTGACCTCATGATCCATTAATTTGGCCTGAATAATGAAGGCCATAAACACAAAGCCCATTGAGGCCCACTGAGAGTCTTACAATTTAGGGATGTACTTCACTGTGTATTGACATCACTGTATGTAACAATAATACTTTTTACATTTTTTCATTCATATCGCGCTGCCCATACACGTGCCCATCCTTGCCTGTTGTGTGTGATCCTGGCAGCCTGTACGAAGCAGGGTTGGTCCGTCTCTTTGAGCAGCTCCTGTGTGTAGGTCAGGAGGCCAGCGTTCTCCAGCAGGCTCTGCTTCTCAGACAGCTGTCCGTTTAAAGCCTCAACTCTCTGAGACCGAGACCCGTCCAAAGCTCTGGCCAGAGCCCCTTGCCGCTCAGCCAGTGCGCCCCGCAGGTCACTCACACACTGATTCAGTTGCTCTTTAGCTACTGCGCTGTTAACCTGGACTCACACACACACACGCACCAGATACTAAATTTATAATACATTTGCCATATGGTGTACTTTACAATACAGATTATAATTAGGGGTCCACGCACAAAGTGATTATGGACTCCTCCTGTAATTATTCTGTTTCTTTTTTCTTCTTGTACAACACGGATTGTGCAGCTTGAACTGTAAGTCGCAGAAAGCTCGATAAGTTTTTAGAATATGTAATCTTTAAGATCAAAAATTTTATATCGAACGATACTATGGTTGATTTTTTTCTGCATTATGAATCCTATCTACTTGTCGTAGTTATAGCTCTGAATTTCTACTTCTTGTTTTTTTTTAAATTACATTTAAAAAGAATTTGTCTTAAAAAATGTTGTACATAAGTATCAACATTGGTGTTGACCAAAATGTAAAATGATAATCAGGACATTACCAATGTCGATATCTATACAATCTGATATTTTTTTCATGATATGGAATTTTTTAAATCAAAAATGTGATATCAAACAATTCTATGGTTGATTTTTTTTCTGCATTATGAAGCCTATCTACTAATTGTAGTTATGGCTCTCTTGTGTTTTAATACTTTTTGTTTTAATTAGAAATTTATCATTTTCTAATTTTTTATCTTTAAAAGTTTTGTATCGAATTGCATAAGTATCGACATTGGTATGGACCAATATGTAAAATGATAATCGCAACATTATCAATGAGGAAACCAATTCAATCTAATACTTTTTTTCACAATATGAACATTTTAAAATAACAATTTTGATAATGAATGATACTTTGGTTGATTTTTTGTCTGCGTTTTAAAGCCTATCTAATTGTCATAGTTATGGAACTCTATTGCTACTTGTTTAAACAAAATTAGGAGATTTATCATTATCAAAAAAAAAATCTTTAAAAATGTTCTACTTGGAAAAAAAGTACTACTAGTTTTTTGCGGGGGGGTTATTAGGAGATTTATCATTTTCAAATTTTTTGTCTTTAAAAATTTCATACTTGGAAAAAAGTATCAGATTGCAGAAGTATCGACATTATCACATAATCACGACATTACCAATGTTGATACCGCTACAATCCGATACTTTTTTCACAATATGGAATTTTCACAATAAAAAAATTGATATTGAACGATACAACGGTTGATTTTTTTCTGCGCTATGAAGCCTATCTACTTGTAATAGTTATGGCTCTGGTTATGGCTCTTTTTTAAATTAGGAGAATTAACACTAGCAATTTTTTTGTACTTGGAAATTGTACTTCCAAATTTTGTACTTGGAAAGAAGTATCAGATTGGATAAGTAGTGGCATTGGTATCAGCGCATTAATCGGGACATTACCATTGTCGATATCAATACAATCTGGTACTTTTTTCATAATATTTTTAGGATCAATAATTTGATATTGAATGAGTGTAGATGTGTCTGTAACATACATTTTGTGATTTTAATTGCTTTTTATTAATACTTACCTCTGTCTGGGCAATGGCACTCTCTACTTCATTGATTTGTTCCTGTACAGTATCCTGATTGGCCAGGACGTAGTTCATCTCCTTGGTGATTTTATCCTATAAATTTATAAGACAGAGTCAATGTTGATGTACTGTCACAAATTTGCACACTAGTAAAGTTAACACGTGTTGCATCTGTTTTAGCATATTCTTTATTATGGGAGCAGACCAAGTTTCCATAAAAGGCTTTTGTTGCTGTAATATGTTTTATTAAAAAACAGCAGTTGGAAATTCTAGCACTAACCTTATCAAATTTGTGCAACCCTGAAGGAAGTTAATTTAAAAACAATTTTAAAACAAAAACAAATGTAACATGGGTTACACATATATTACAATCTGCAGGGAATGCTTTGATGGCACTTTGTTCAAACACTAAACTCGTCTCCTTCATCACCATGTTAAGACGCTGTTCTATCACCAGATAAAAATAAATTCTAGATTATACTCAGCACTCTTATTTATTAGTTCTTAATTACAGGGAGGGTTTTGCTTAAGTGGCTCAGTAATATTATTTCAAGAGGTAAGATCAGCGGCAGATTTAGCAATTTTAGGGCCCAAAGTGAATACAGGCATGGGGCCCTCCACATTCGTTCTTTAAAAACACACACATAAAAAACAAACTAGGGAACCGTCTTGAATTGCCTAATTAGAGAACTGCCTCTGGGTAAGATCCACACAAATCCACAAGCTGTTTTATAACTGAGCATCTTATACCTCAATACCTCAGATAAGCATGTAAACTATGATGAAAGTAATGAATATTGAGTTGCAGTATGATGAAATAATACAGAATGCAAGGCTATACTATGTAATGCTAACACAGAGCACTTTCTAAGAGAGCTAGTTACTGTCAAGGAAAAAAAAAACAAAATCTCAGACAATCTGATCGAAACCTTGTTCACGTCATCTAATGGGGCAGTTGGCAGTGAAACGGTTAGGGAGTTGGCCCCTGTGATCGGAGGGTTGCTGATTCAAGTCCTGGGCCAGTAAAGTTTCCACTGAGGTACTCATGAGCAAGACACTGCTTTGCCAGAGCTGCCCACTGCTCCTTCACGGATGGGTCAAATGCAAAGGTCACACTTCGTTGTGGTGCACTGTGTGCTGTGCTGTGCTGTGTTCACAATGACAAAATAACCATTTAAAAATCTTTCATCCTGCTGACTGTAGATCTGTGTTTACTCAATGCACATGATTAGCGAGCTCTCAAGTGCAGACTCAAAAGCCGACTTGTCAATTATAATAAAACAGATGACATTCTTTGAGGCTCAGAACAGAGATCAGTTAAAAGGGTTCCTATTGAGAATGAGAGATCCTAGGCAGAGAGTTTAGAGGGTTGGTAGGATTTGGTTTTTGCATTGGTATGGAAAGGTTTAGCAGGGTACCTTCAACGTCTGGTAGGCCTGAGCGATGGGCATGACTTTGTGTCCACTGTGGACTCGGCGGAGTTTGCAGAGCGCACACAACAGACACTGGCATGGGCGACAGTAGAACTGTAATCTCTCCTGTTCATGCTCAGTACACACCAGGACCTGGGAGAGAGTCACAGATTGGAAGAAAGAGGAAGAAGGAAAAAGAGAGAGCAGATAGAATGACGGAGGACAAAGAACTGAATGTTTTACTGCATAAATGATGCATTGTCTACAATCAAGCAAAGCAACATTTTTCAAATTGAAGACAACAAAATGTCAGAAGTAACAGAGCACAACTGTTAAGACCTGGTATGTTTCTGACTATAATGTGCATTTCATTGTCTACTAATCATCACATTGCACAAATATTTTCCCCATGATTTCTTACTGAATTATTCCTAAAACTTAATTAAAGTTTACTTAACCTATTTCCAAACACTTCAACTTTAGCAATCTCACAGGTTTAAATGTATTTACTTATTTACTATTTACATTAACGCATTTCATTAAAATACAATACATACATTTTAATTAACACACTTACTTATGCTATGTTAAAATAACTACATTAATTGTACAGTAAATCGAAACAAATAAAAGAGATGATGCAGTATTTTTTTACTGAAAAAAAGGAAGTTTGTTAGCCAAGCAGTGAAGCCAGGAGTGCTGCCATTTAAACAAATTACAGTGCAGCACCACTCTCTGAAATCCTTGTCTGTACCACTTTCCTGCACTTTTAAAAATCTAAAATAATTTCTTGTTGAGCAACAAGCACTTCAATTTAACAGTAATGTTGTGTGTAGCACATTTGGACAGGCATCTGATGGTCTGATAACCCAGTGGAAGTGTCTCTGTGACCATACCTTGGGTCTGAAGCTGTGTGTGGGCAGGATGTGCTCGTGCTGAGCCCTCGGTGTGCCCCAGGGGTGGTACAACTTGAAGCACTCATTACAGAAGTTGGCCCTGCAGTCGGCGCAGCCTTTAGTGGCCTCTAGAGCCTGAGGGGGCTTGCAGAACTGGCACATTACTGCCATGCTGCCCAGACTCACTGTATGCCTGTACCTACACATATACACGCATGTTAATAAGTTTCCACCTAAGAAGATTAATATAGCTTTTAAATAATCATACACACTCCCTGGCAACAACTGT
This sequence comes from Distichodus sexfasciatus, assembly GCA_032718565.1. NCBI lineage: Eukaryota > Metazoa > Chordata > Actinopteri > Characiformes > Distichodontidae > Distichodus > Distichodus sexfasciatus. The sequence continues at coordinate 5,578,991 of JAVGVS010000008.1, read as the reverse complement.
GTGTTCAGCTGAATTTCGACACTAGAGGTCAAATAAATGTATACTACTCCAGTCAGCATGTATGTGTCAGGTCCATCATTTCATAGTATGTTACCTTTTAAAATGAAAAGGCCAAAGGGCTATGTGTCAGGGTGCAGGAGAGTGGGACTGTGGGTTGGTGGGTGTGTGCTTGCACGTGTTAGTGGAAGTGAAGTGAAGTGAGATTACAGTATTTGTCATCGTGATCATACCACAGCACAGCACACAGTGCACCACAACAAAATGTGACCGCTGCATTTTACCCATCCATGAAGGAGCACTGGGCAGCCGACATGCAGCACCTGGGGAGCAGTGCTTGGGGACGGTATCTTGCTCATGAGTACCTCAGTGGTACCTTTACCGGTCCGGGGCTTGAACCGGCAACCTTCTGATCACGGGGCCACATTTGGTTGTTGTGTACTGTGTGCTGTGCTGTGTTCACAATGACAAATAATTACTCACTTAAAAAACGTAATGGTCGACCCCTAGTGTGTGTGTCTGTGAGAATTACATGAGTGCAGATAAACCTTTTAAGTGTTTTATCATTCACTGCAGCAAGCTCAATGTATTAAAGGTCACGCAAAAAATCACATCAGCCTAGGGCTAACAAACAGTCCTCCATCCTGACACCCTTTGTCCACCCCCTGCCTCCCTCCGTCCCCACTTCTTCTCTCCCTCACTCTGATCTTTAATTAAGCATGACTCAGTGTCTCTGCTGGCCTGCACTTCTGCAGTCTGTATTTCTAGGGCAGGGTGAGACAGGCTCATTGCTCAGGATAAAGAATGGGGCCTAAATGGACACTTTTTCTTTGTCTGCTGCCAGAAGAATCTTGGCGCAGCTTCTTCTTCAGGCCGCGAGAGCATTCGCCCCTCCACCATTTCTTTGGTTCTGCATCAGGACTTTTCCTTTAACGCGCAGCCGGCGTTCTGCCGTGCTACTGAAACCGGTCTGTTACTTTCCACTCAGCTTGGGAGGCATAACAAATGTCCCGTAAGCAGAGACATGTCAATCACAAAGGCAAGTTTATGGGAAAGTCTATTGTCTTGGCCGTGCGCAAACTCAAACCGGTGCGACCGCATTTCAGCATGTAAAGGAATATCTACGGGCAAATTTCTGCACAAGATAAACAGGGTTTGGGGAGATGGGTGGGTGAAGTGTGAGTTTAACCTCTCTACAATGCGCTCCAGGGTGAGATTTCGGAGGCAGTCCATGAGCCCGCGCTCACCCAGCTCCACGTCACAGCGGCAGGTGGGACACGGGAACATCATGATGAGCGCAGGAGTGTTCCGCCTGCGGCCCGGATATGTGCCACATACTGAGAGAGGGACACACATAGAGACAAAAAGAGAGGCATGGGCAGAATGACAGAAAAAGAAAGTGAAGATTTTAGATGTTAGGAGGAATAGAAAGGCTTGTTCAAGTAAAATTACATATGAAAGCTAAATAGAGGGAGACTAGAATCCAGACAAATTGAGGTAGCCTAAAACATTGAAAATTAATCCAGGTGCTGTCATAGTCACACACAAGCAGACACACAGTCTTGCTATCTTTGTTAACCCTTGACTCCCATAATAGCTAGAAATAATAGAGCTTCTGTTAAATATAAAGTGACGTTACAATATGTATGATGCCTGATCAATCAAAAGCTGGGCCTTTTCTATAAACACATTTTTTCTTTCTGAAGAAACGCAGGGAAATTTCAGCTTTTCATATCATTTGTGACAAACGTTATCACAGCCGTCTAAAAACCTCCCCAACCCTACAATGACAAAACGAAGCCTGCAGGTTTGCATTTGTCCTGCAGCCACATTAAGAAACACAAAGAGGGCTGAAACAACGCTGATGAAGTCGTCTAGGCAGTGAGGTCATTTTACACAATATTGTGGTCATCTGCCTTACTCACTACACTGATGTCATTGTGTAAAACGCTGGATGCTGTTTCAGAAAATGAAGGCTAATGCAGACACGCACACATACCTGTCCTGAGCACACGGTCGAGACGGTCAGTTTTGGGCGGGGGGCGGCGGCTCTGTCGAGGAGAGCGAGTGTTGGGGCTGGAGGTGGGTGTGTTGGGTTCTGGAGGGAGTTCGGGTGGAGGGTACCCTCTCTGTACAAGAACCTCTGCTGCACACAACACACACACACTGTGCAGACAGGGCAAGACGATGGGCTGCTTCACCATCTCCTCACACACCGGGCAGCGCAGCTCCCGCTCCATACTTTTCATATTGGACTGAAGGGAGAGTGAGAGAGAGACTATGAGATGAACTGAATTGATCTGGTTAATAATTAATAGAATGACATTTATTTAGGCCCTCAAACAGTGATTCACATTCTGATTTTTGGAATTATTATACAAACAGTATCACACACACAAATACACAAGTACGACGCATAGTGTATCGCACACTCACTCAACATATAGCCCATTTTACTCTTGAGTGATCATATAGAAGTAATAAAGTAAAAACAATGATTTCATTTAAAAAATAACTCTCCCTATCCTCTTTCACAGTGCTCGATTTCTCATTCCTCTCTGGCATATCTGTTCTCCCTCCCTCTCTCACTCTCTTTCATCCCCCCACTCTACATCTCTCCACCCCCTTTCTACCTCTCCCTCTCTTTTTCTCTCTCTCTCTCCTCCACAAGCGGCCCATATGCCGTCACCATGACAACAAGCATCCTACTACAACCTTCCGCCACGTAAACGCGTCGCTGATCCGCGGCCTTGTTTTCACCAGCATGGTTTTTTCAAATGATCGTTTCAGCAATTTCATATCCAATATACAGAGAGAAATATCACATCAACATCATTTTGAAACATAAAGAATTAAAAATAAAAATAAAATTATATCTATTGATTATATGGAATCAACAGTGGTGTGACAGGCCGCGGCGTGCGTTTCCCTTTTATCTTTTAGCTGGGCCTCATACAGTATGTCTGTTTAAATAATATAGGAAAGGATTGGACTTATTTACAGATAAATATTTTAAAATTGTAATGTTATATGAACTACCGACTATAAAATAAAGCACATTACAGTAAAATGGTTGTTAAAATGTATACTTACACTGATGCGTACGAGCGCATCCATGATGGAGGTAAAGGTGTGTAAATCCGCGTCTGTCATTGCTGTTATTTTTATTTAGCTTTCTTATGTATGGAAATTATTTTTTTCCGAGACCATTTAAGAGTTCCATTCAACGAGTTGGAAATATTCAAGCATCATAAACCTCAGAGGACCAAAATGATGCAAAACTGGCAACGTGGCGCTCCTCTTCCCATTAACGGTAACTACGAGAAGAGACATATAACTGGAGCTTCGTCGTGTCACCGTGAGCAGCTCCGGTATCCATTTTATCTCCCATTTCCAAGCTTTTCTGGTGATGGTTGTGTGCAAACGACTCCAGCTTCAGGTAGGTGCGTGTTCCGCTATGTAGGCTACTGATGAAATGGGCTCGGATGCGTTAGAGCATGCGCGCTGCATCTCTGTGAATAACGGGACCAGCTCTGCAATGGGTTATGGCTTACAAAACATAAATGTGTGGGGGAAGCTTCATGGAAACAGTTAAATAAATAGGCAGAAATAGTCATCATATTTCGGTTTTAAGAAATGCGGTTATTTAATGGAAATATCTACTTACGTAAAGGTTGTACTACACGCTGGTGTCCAGCAGATGGCTGTAGATGGTTCATTCATGAAGGCGCGGAATCATGAAGATTATCTGCAATTTATTATTTAATCGCTAGGTGACGCCTCGTAATTAGAAAATCAGTAGAATTGAGTATAGTGAAAAGTATTAGTGAAATTTAGGGGTGGGGGCGGTAAAAGTCCAGTGCTGCAAAAATATGTTTTTGGAGAGAGGCAATGCTTTTATCTTATTGTCTCAGAAAATATAGGAAAACCCGTCAGATTTTTGTAGTTTTGTAGGAACATTTGTATGTGATGATCGAGCCTCAACGGGTAAAATACTTCTTGAATAATATAGATTAAATGGTTGATTTGGTTAGATTTGGTTAGGTTGGTTAGTATTATTTACATATTCTAATATTCTTTTGCGTGTGAGTCTGTGCGTGTCGCGGTGACGTTTCCGGAAGCTGCGTCCGTGAGTCTGCGTGGAAGAGAAAGTGCATCTCTGTGCTGTTAGTGCCGAACGGTGTTTTTGCAGGATAAAGGATGGGTAACGTTACATTTATTTACTTTTCTGTTAGCAGTATATAGATCACATTTTATTTGTCGCAACAGTAAAGTCGCTAAACGACCATGGTTAATGCCACTAAGACTAGCCTTAGCCGATTTAAGTAGCCAGACAACGTATTGTTGGAGAGAAAGGTGCACTGAGATTGTTAACATCGATTTATTGTGTCTGAGTTAATAAATCTGCTTGGTCTTAATTTATCATCAAGTATATTAGTTAGCTCTACTGGTTAATGAATCACTAGGGGCCTTGTGTGCTAACGTTAGATGACGTTAAAGTTAACCTGAAACGTGTCATACAGACATTCTTCCAAATAAATTCATTTGTACTGTTTATTAATGGCATTTATATGTGCTGCTTACAATTGATGCTTTTACCTGATGTTTATAAAAGCTACATTTGCAAGGCAGATGAAAAATGTAGTAACTAGTGAAGAGCCGATCAGTTTGTTTCCAGCCGGAAGATTTTGAGTGACGGACACTGACGTGTCCCATTCTAACTCTGAGCCTGTATATAGTGGCACTACCCTAGTCCTGTACAAATCACTGCAGAAATCACATCAAATCCTGACTATATAATACACCTGACTGTAATGTTACAATACTTAATAAGACCTTCATTAGACTGATCATTTGTGACTGTTTAGCTGGTATTTGCTCGCCAGCCGCAGGGTTGTGCAGCTGAGCTGCAGTGCGTTTTTATTAGTGTTAAATGTATAGATTATCTTGACTTACAATCTTAGTCACATCTCGTATGATGCAAATAAAAAGGCAGTTTTAATTAGAGTTATTGTTATGGGCAATTGGGCTGGGCAATTTAGATCCTGACTCCTATGGGATTTTAAGACAGGTACCAATTCAATAACTGGAGATCTTCAAGGTCTTTGAACTATATTTTGTTGTTATTCATTTTCCTTATGAAAGCAAAGATTTTCCTCGAATTTATGTGTAGATCACACCACAGAAGCAGTTTTACTTAATTATATTAATAAATTGTACTTTGAATAAAATGCTTCCATAAAAGTCAAATATATAAAACAGACGGCAGTGGAGTTGCAGTGTGCCATCTAGTGGACACCTACACAATGTTAACATGGTTGAAGAATCCATGCTTCAGCTTTGTTAGTTTTTGATGATTAATTGATTTTCTGCCATAATAAGAAACATAAGTATCAATTTTTCATCAATTTGCTCATTTGGCTGATAATTGCTCATTGGTTAATTGGTCAGGATCTAATGCAAAGTTCTCTCTCTCAGCGGTGAACACAGGGACGTCTCTAGTCTTGTCCAGTCTGCTGTCTGTGCTGGTTTTTGCGGGCATGCAGATGTTCAGCAGGCAGCTCGGCTCCTCAGAGTGGCTGACCATCCTTGGAGGCTTTTTGGGCTCGGTGCTTTTTGTTTGCTCCCTCACTGTATCCGTACAACTTTACTGATCCACCATATGCACCACAAAGCGATACAGTGATCACAGATCATTTTTGTGACCTCTACATCATTTACAGAGATGCATTCGTGGCAGTATAATGAGATGCACATCAGCCCATGTAGTGAATCAGTTTTGGATATTTTATAGGCATTTATAAACTTATAATTTAACATTTCTTTTTATATATCACTTTTTGGTGACGGTGTAACAAGCATGGATCATCTTACATAATTTTTGCTTGTTTCCAAATATTACTCCTTAACTCTCATGCCCAGGCCTTTAATAACCTGGAGAACCTCGTCTTTGGGAAAGGCTTTCAGGCAAAGATCTTTCCAGAAAGTAAGTGATCCACCTACTTCTGATTATTTCACATCCTTTTTATTAGGATAAATGTGAATCAAACATTTATATTATAAGGATGTTTACAATATTTTAAACAGACTTTTATTATATAACTTTTATTTACTTGAAATCTCCACACAAAAATATTGACAGGCATTCTTTCTCTCTCTCCTGCTCCCTCGCCAACCTCCCTTATTTCCTGTTCCATCAGTTCTTCTTTGTCTATGTTTGTCCCTGTTTGCCTCTGGCCTGGTGCATCGAGTTTGTGTCACCACATGGTGAGTATGGGAAAGATGGTATTAGATGATAATATATCAGGTTTTTGTCTTTTCTCACTCGGTAGATGGAAGATTAAACATTTGTGATAAACGTTGTAGACCACAAGACATTTTAGACCTACCAATATTTTCATAAAGTGAATATTAATATTTAGCCCACTTATTACCATTTATGATGTTTTTGTATATATTAAATCATGTTTGTTTTTCCTTCTTCCTCCAGTTTGATATTCTCTCTCTTCGCACTCTATTACATCAACAAAGTGTCTGCAGCTCTTTACCAAGCGACCGTTCCTGTGGCGACCCCTGCTAAAACCACCAGCAAGGGCAAGAGGAAGAACTAAAGTACGGAAACTGTTCCCTGTCATCTCAGCAAAACACACACACCAGTGTAATTACATTGAAACATGTTATGTGACTTAGTGAAGTGACTGTTTGGATGTTTAAATCATATGCTTCCATTCCATTCCATCACCCCATGACCCTTTTCAACTCTGAATCAGATGAATCAGGAGCTCCTGAATGGCACTGCCGCTGTCCAAACACTAACAAGAGTTTACACTGAGTGTGTTGCACAGATGTAGTCTTTTGTTCACCTGCAGTGCTGCACTGTGGAATAAAAAACAACTGGCACTTGCCATTTACAAATCATGATCCTGTCTAAATTGTTATGTATTACCAGTTTCACCTAAAATGAATATTTTTGTTAAAGGTTTTGCTATTAAAACATTTCCAAAAGACCATTAAATGGTTGTAGGTTTTCATTTTAAACCCAATATTGAATGCATTTTCATGTTAGTAGCAAAAACATAACAGTGAATCCAACTGGTGCCTCTTAATTTCCGTTCTTCTTTCCTTCTATTAAAAGTAAATAGCTTCAGGGTTTGCTGGGCATCACCAGACTAAGCTCTTAGGGGTTTGAAACAAATCTCTTCACATTTAGCTGTGTGAAGTCATTGACTGGATCAGCATGTGATACATTTGAAACTGGAAACAGCAAACACTTGCGCTTTGTTAATGGAAACTTACAAACTATAACCAAACCATCAGCATGCTAAAACTGACCAGTGGTTAGTTTTACCCACAGTTTATAAGTAACCCATTCATCCATTCATTATCCAAACTGCTTAATCCCAACTGGGGTCATGGGACCCGAGCCTCTCCCGGGAACTTATGGCCACAAGGCAGGGAACAACCCTGGGCAGCCGCCAACATACCGCAGGGCACGCACGATCACACCTTACAGGGCCAATTTAGAGTCGCCAATTAACCTATATTGCCTGCCTTTGCATGCCTGTGGGAGGAAACTGGAGCACCCGGAGGACGGAAACATGGGGAGAGCATGCAGGCTCTACACAGAAAAGCCCTACGGCCGTCCAAGGATTTTGAACCCAGGACCTTCTCGCAGTGAGGCGGCAGCGCAAACCACTGCACAACTGTGCTGCCCACTACTGTGTTGCAAATGCCAATTAGTGAAATTTCAGATGAACCTGGGGTCTTGTGGTTAGAAACTGAACTAAATCTAAAACTACAATGAAATTTAAAAAAAGAAAATAATCTATTGCTGAGAGTAAAATGCATTCATGCAAATGGTTGGGGTTAAAATGTGTGCTTCTTACTCTCCAATGTATCATTGCTGTAGGCATCATCTGCTCAGATCCTTCTTACCGTGCATTGTTGAATGTGAGGAATTCAGTGAGGTGCTGAGCACAGCACTGTCATAATCAATACCATTACAGTCCCCTGCCCTTACATAGGCGTGGAAACTATCTGGATTCATGAGCCAAAACATTTTTGTGGGTTTTAAATCTAAAATGTTTGTAGAATGTTGTAGAAGGCAGACCCGCAGAACTTAGATTCTGAAAGTAGGTAAAGGTGCCAGCTTTGCTAATGACACATTTATTAATGTGTCAGCATTATGTGTAGAACCAGGGCAATCTGTATAAACAAAGTTAAAGCGGAAGAGTAAGTCATAGCAGTTTAATTCCTTGCTTCTTGCCCCAAAGATTATCACTTGAGGACCTCAGGGAGTTAAATATAAAGTGTCTGAGATTTTTCTAAAATGGTTGTTTTGCCAATGCATGCTGTAGCCTGTCTCATTCTTGTTCTGCAATGTGCAGAACGGTAGAATGTTGAAGTCTCTTGAAAGGTACAAACAAAAGAGGACAGTCAAGACACGCCTGGACCTAACCCTGTGTTTAAAGGGGATTCATGGTTCTTACAAGCTTACGCAAGCCTGTCTGTTCCTCTGTTCTCATCGCCTGGAGAAGATTCTGATTACTGATAATAAACGGATACATTTCAATTAATTCACCACTTGTAAAGCATCTTTGACCTATATTCGTTCTCTTAGACTCTGTAGATATCATTGAGTTGTGTGGGTGTGGGTCTTTGTAAAGGTGTGTTGGGGGGAGTAATCAAATGGTTAAATTAAGCTGATCTTACAAGAACATACCTAGTTCTCTTAGAATGAGGGTGTGGCTGGTGAGAGCTGCTATGATAACCAGCCAGCAGGGCAGGTTGGTAAGTGTGCTGGATCACTATCAGTAGCATGTTCTTATCAGAGCATTTTGTCAGAGGGAAGGTTTGGGTTGGACTGTTTTTTTGCCCCTCTACCTCACTGGGATTCCTGTCTAGAGAGAGTGTAGGAATGGAGCAGTAATGTGTCAATTTTCTGAGTACTTTTTAAATAATCACATTGCTGTTACATGTATTTTAACCAAAAACTTATGAAGGTCAAGGCATGGCGAGACTATTGAAAGTTAAAAGATCAGTGATGTGAGAAGGTGCTAAGCAATTAAGTGCTTTAAGTAAGTAAAAGAATTTTATGACCATGCCTACAGAAGTGACTTCTTCACTTTTAAAAGTAGACCACTTTGCTTTAAAAAGGTTTTCAAATGTTTTTAAATTAAAGCCAGTGAGTAGACAGAAGTTCACATTACCAAATTGTTCGTGTTTCCTCTCATGCCATTTATTGGTTAACAGAACAGTGGAAAGTGTGACTCACTGAGTTGGGAAATAGTGAAAAAGAATGAGGGGATGAGGGTGGGTCCTCGCATAAACTCCACCATGTTCTCTCTCAACTTCAGAACATATTATACTATCATAATATCCTCTGTCCTCACGCCAACACATAAGGCAAAGACACACAATAAAACTATCACTGGAATATCACATAAATTCATTTAAAATGTCTTGTAATCTGTCTTGAACACTAAAAGGTCTAACACATTCTTGCAAAGAAAAAGTTCAGAAGCACTTTAACTGAAGTTAGATCAGTACTAAAGTACATAATTTTACACCTACAACTAATCCTAACCCTAACCTTCACCTCACTAACCAAATACACATCTTTTACCTCTTTTAGTTTCTCAAATAAAACAAGCACACACACACACACACACACACACACACACACGCCCACCGCTCCTCGGCTCGGGCGGTGCCGGACTATAAATTCTGCCCTCAGCAATCTGCACTTTTTGCGCCACTCAAAAATCTCTCCAAGTCTCTCTCTCCGTCTAAAAGCGGTAAGTTTCTTTTTAAACACTCCGTAAAGCTGCTCGTTCTTTACAAACACAGTCCTGCAAACGTACGTGTTCGTAATGAACTGTTCTGTAGAAACTAAGTTGTACTTAACGCAGTGTGCAAACTTGTTAGACAGAATTAGTGGTTTTCTTATGCCGAGAGGAAGTTCGGTTTCGTACAAAGCAATGATATAAACTTCGCTAAATGAAATAAATGAAATAACTGGAATCGATTAATTTCGCTCTGTACCTGCACTGGTTAGGAATCTCTTTCTCACTGGCACACAGCCTTTGTAATGCATTCCAGAAGCTTGGCACTTATCTGGCCCGTGCTGGCAAATCCCGGTTGCAACTGGAATCATTTTAGGCCTCGTTTTATTGCATTACTCATTGAGTCACTGAATTAAGAACAGGAAGCAAATACATTTAGAACCAGGAGAAGTAAACTGAAAACTTGGAGACTAACACCAAAGAAAATTATCCAGAAAGACAGTATTATCCACAGTAAAGTCATGGCGGTGCGCTTATTGTTGGTGTATATACTGTATCTATTCACTGTATAGTGTGTGTTGTTTTTGTCCACAGTGAGCCACCATGCCATCTGATCTTGAGAGAGCGATGGAGACTCTCATCACGGTGTTCCACCGCTACGCCTCTAAGGAAGGAAACAGTAACTCATTGTGCCGCAAAGAACTCAAACTGCTCATGGAGTCTGAGCTCAGCAGCTTCCTTAAGGTACCGATCCCCATTTCTATTCCTCTGCACCCATCTGCACTTTATCCTTACTCATTCCATCTGTCCTTCTCACCTTACTTGTCTGCTCTTCCACACTTAATCTCTCCAATCTTTTGTGCACTTACATTTACTTGTCTGCTCTGCCTACATACATGTCCTCTTTCACATCCATGTTTTTTTCTCTTGATGGAGAGAGACATATTTCATCTTTTGAACTTTACGCATCCTATATATTGATAATTTTTGCCCAAATTATCTTGTTCTTGCTCTCTAGGCTCAGAAAGACCCTGCTGCTGTGGACAAGATCATGAAGGATCTGGATGCCAACGGAGATGGAGAAGTCAACTTTGAGGAGTTTGTGTCTCTTGTGGTTGGTCTGTCTATCGCCTGCGAGCAGGTTTACCGATTGCAAGCAAAATCAAAAAAGTAAAGGATGGAATGTAAACAGATGACTGGGAGTGATCTTCCTATTGAGGCATTTTATAAATGAGATTTAATAAACACCATGGTGATCAGTGTCTTTGTGTGTGCATGCATTTGTGTATAATTGAAATCAATATGAATTTTTCCCCTCACAATTTGCAAGGTGGGCAGCACGGTGGCGCAGTGGTTGGCGCTCCTGCCTCACAGCGAGAAGGTCCTGGGTTCGAACCCCGGGGACGGCCGTAGGATCTTTCTGTGTGGAGTTTGCATGCTCTCCCCGTGTTGGCGTGGGTTTTCTCTGGGTGCTCCGGTTTCCTTCCACAGTCCAAAGGCATGTAATGCAGGTTGATTGGTGACTCTAAATTGGCCCTGTAATGTGTGGATGTGAGTGTGACAGTGTAAGTGTGTGTGTGCCCTGTGGTGTGCTGGCGCTTGCCCAGGGTTGGTCCCCGCCTTGCGCCCGTGAGTTCCCGGGATAGGCTCCGGTCCCCACCGCGACCCCAGTTGGGATGAAGCGGTTCGGAAAATGAATGAATGCATGCATTTGCAAGGTTGGAAGCACCACCCGTTACTAAATCCAGATATAGACTTAGACATAGTTAAATTTTTTGAACAACTAAGAATACCAGAGCACCACGTGAACAGTGCCATGAGTTAAGTACATCTAGCATTTACAAAATACAAACTAAATTAAGGCAGATGTTAAAATAATATCTTAAAAGTTATCTGGGTAACACATTCATCATCCCTCTTATACACAAGAACATATTTACATAATGAGTACAGGTGCATGTAGACAGTTGTTCAGGAAATAAACACATTTTTTGTAGCTCAGATGGAAGTTATTATTGTCTTATTGGTGGTTATATGACTCATCCAAACAGGAAGTAAAACCGTTTCGTCATGTATTCCTGGCAAACTGTTTGAATGTTCTCATCTTGGTAATGTGATAGATTGTCAGTCCTATTAATTCAGTTACATTAGCCAGTTCTATGCAGTAGGTCAACACACATCCTGAAAAGTTGCCCTGTCAAATCCCTTATTTACACCACACATACAAATCTGACTCAGGCTGACTACTCCTTCTGAGGATCTACTGTCCGGTATGTTTCAAAAGTAGGAATCCCATCCTGCTTCCAGAGTTTCGACAGATGTAAAAAGCAAAGCATAATGGCCAATTAAGACAAAACTACAGCTAAACATACTTCAAAGGGGGACAATTATAGTGGGACTTTCCTAAATTCTCTCTTCAGCAATGTTTTAGACACATCTGTGTCCAATTCAAGGCATGCAGTCATTGCCTTTGAGACAGGAATATAAACATGCATCAGTGGTCTTTGGTTTGTGAAAATGTACAGTTTTGGAACATTAAAGCCAATTTTAAAGTTAAGCACGATACACATGTGATTTATCTCATGTAGATAGTTTTTTTTTTTCAAACATTTTGCTAAAACCTCTCACTCTTTCTTGCAGTAACATGGGCAGCAGGGTGTGACTGTAATCTGTGCAAACAAACCAGTTGCCAAGGAACTTGAGCTAAAGGGTGTGGCACAGATGAGGTCATCAAAGATGTTTTACAGACCTAATAATGACTATTCCTACTGGTCAGATAACATAAAATGTCAACATTACCCTACAGAATCTGATTGAACAGTCTTGGGTGCTGCATTAAGGTAACTGGCTCCTAAGAGGTCCTGCTTTGTGTAACATTCCCAAGCATGAGTGGTGGTGGTGGTGGTTTACTGGAAGGATACACTAGATCGTACTGTAGGTTCAAGCCAGGCTTCCTGTAATTAGTGTGACTACAAAATGCCATGAAGAAAAATATCTAAATTTGGGGGATGGTGGTGGTAGGGTCCAAGTTTGGCTCTCTATTACCTCCAGTACTACTACCTCTAAGTCCCCAAACAAGGCTCTTAACTCCATGTTGCTCCAGGGTGGCTGTCACTATATTTAGGAAATGTAAGTGATTCTGAATAAGGCCATCTAATAAATTCTGTAAATATAAATGAACACCAACATTCTTCCCACTGTGTACTATCACAACCTTTAGTGAAGACCTCACAGCTCTAGAGGTGCTGTGAACCATAACCACACATTTCCTAAAATCATTTTTGCATATGGATGAAGATTCAAACAATCCAGGCATAACATAAATGTAACCAGGCATAACGTTGTGAGCTTTAGCTTAATTTAGAACTTCAGTTCACCACTGACGTGTTAGAAAAGCAGGTATTTCAAAATGTCCTGAAAAGACCGCTAGATGGCGGTAGCAGATTCCATGAGAAATGTCAATAGCAAGCGTCTCTGTGTATTTATTCATAAATAAATAAGGAAAATATTTTCACATTGTATATATAAAATCATTTACAATCAAAACATTTATCATCCTAGGAATCACAGTTATCAAACTGTGATTCCTAGGATAAATGTGGCAACAATAAATGTTTGAATAATCATCATTATCATCATCAACATCATCATCATAATCATAATAAAGTGATTAATTTAAACCAATTATGCTTAGAATTTCACATTAAAAAAATTAAAACCACACCCTTTGCTTTACCACCATTGGCCACTGGCGGGGCTCAACACAATATAAAATCCACTCTAGAAACGTAGCCAGAAAAATAAGAAGTGAAAAGATTATCGAGTCGAACTGTACATTTCAAAGTTGGCAGTTTCCCTACAGTTTGATTGTCTCTTTACATAATAACAAGGACCTGATCCATCTTGAGCAGATGTAAGTTAGTAAGTTGATGTTTGCATAATGGGAGTGTGAGAACGAGAGACAAAACAAACACTCCGCTCCTCTTCAGACAGAAAATGTGGTGCAACCTGTAGGTTTATGCCACAAACGATAGTTAGATTTGGCTGCACACTTTGGACTGTAGGCCACACACATTCTTTAAAGTATTTTGACTCTCGTTCAAAACAGATCTAAACATGTACAAGTGATCATGGTGATCCCCAGCTGTCAAACAGCATATTTCGCTGTTCCTACTAAATGCTCCTTAATGTTCTACTCAAAAGTATATAAAAATAAAAACCGGTCTCATATCAACTGAACAGTGTATATCTTTGCATAAGCAGAAAAAACGTACAACAAAAGGGAAGGTGTAGAACAGTGTTTGCCCATATGAAATTTCATCACTATCTTCAGAATAAAAGATTTCATATTCTGGAACAGACAATGCAGGTAATACAATATACGTCACATGAAAATATATTCCATTATATGTAGGTTAGACTTTCTTACTTTTAAATGTATGAGTTTTACAAGTATGATTAAAACTAAAGGAAACTTTGAATAACAGTAAATACTACAGTAAATTTTCATCCCTTACTTAGAACAATTTAGTACAAAATGCCTGAAATATCAATAAAATATTTAACATTATTTTCTCCTGCTTTTGAATTTGTGTATTTTAAGGACAAAGCTTGCACACACTGCAAAAATGTTTTGTCCCCTTGCCTCATTTGACAGAATCTTGTCCTTGACGTAAACAGGATGGAACAGTCTGAATGTAAAATCCTTCCATCTTCCTTAATCCTGAAATGCTAATGCTTCTAAATTTGAATGAAACTTAACTCAGCGTCGGTTGCGAGCCTATAACTTTTGCTAAATGTCCCATTTAATTTTAGTCTTTTGTGGCTACTACAAATGACATAGTAGGTTGACACTACTGACAAAAAACACAGAAAACATAATATTCAGAAACACTCATTGTTATCACCAAGAGAGTTTTCCTGTTTTTTTATTCATTACACTCCAGATCAACACCAACAGACAGACAACATAGATTGAGACAAATAGTCTTTTTAAGCATTATTAAACGTGGAAAATCCCTTGTCAGTTCGCAGATTTGGGGACAGCCATAATAAAATAGGAAGAGAGAAAGGGGCGGACTTCAAAGCCGCAATGAGTCAGAGTGCCTGTTTTGGAGGAATGGAAACTCTCTATGACATTAACCCTCTCTGTGCATGCAAGAGCACCACTCAATATTTCATTGGCTTTTCATTTGCACAGTCTCTGAAGTCTAACCACACATTCAGTTTAGACCCGAAATGAAAACTACAGCAACAATCAGCCTTGTTTATATACCATGGGGGCAGTTTGATGTGAATATTAAATTCATTTGGGTGTGTATCTGACCAAACATTGCTCAGGCATGAATCATAAAACAGTGATGGAATTCCAGAGTACTCCCAAACATCCTGACGGCCAGTCAAACTTCTGTGTGATTCCGTGTACAATAAACAAAAAGTAGAGTCCAATATGAATACAAAAGTCCAGTTTGCAAGAATAAGATGTGAATACAGCCACATAGTGATTGCATTCCATGCGATTCAAGTCATATTTGTGAGAATAAATGCAAGAAGAGGGATAGAGACATTTACTGTCCTTTGATGTTACGCACGGGTGCCACTGACACTACCGAAACTTGAGAGTGCCACCGGTAATCTGCAAATTCCAGTGGTATGTTTTACAGCAAAACTGGAACATTAATGACATGAACGTCGGTCGACTCTTGTTACTTTGGGGGCGCTGTCTCGCAATTCCCTGAAGAACGAACGACCCTTTTACTTTAACGTTATTTCCCACATCACTTGTGATTGCCAGAATCAGAATTATAAAATAAAAGTGTTTTGTATTATTGTAAGTACAGTTTATCCTCAAGCATAAACATGAACTTTATGCTTACTGGGCGCTTATATATTGTGTTCTAAATTGCATAAAAGGTCTGCGTAAATCCTGCTTCCGTATGAAAGCCGCAGACAGACCTTGGGTCGTGCGATATTGAGTTGTAATCGCTGCTAGAGTTTTGCGTAAACTGCGCATCTAATTTACGCAAGCAATGGATTCTACGTTCGTTCGGCAGGAAA
This sequence comes from Distichodus sexfasciatus, assembly GCA_032718565.1. Taxonomy (NCBI): domain Eukaryota; kingdom Metazoa; phylum Chordata; class Actinopteri; order Characiformes; family Distichodontidae; genus Distichodus; species Distichodus sexfasciatus. Next base: position 5,563,152 of record JAVGVS010000008.1, on the reverse strand, counting down.
ATGCGAAACAGCGACTATATGGTCACAAAACCCAATGGTCACAGAAATCGGTGCAACGCCGGTGGCAGGTAATAACGTAAGTTCCGGTAGTGCCGATGGCTGCAAACCGTTAACATCACAGGACATTACATTTTTCTACCGGTACCTGAGGACAGACCCTAAGCAAACAGTCAGTCTCCCCGTGCTGCATGCGGGGAAAATGGGCAGACGAAAAGACCTTAGCGACTTTGACAAGGGCCGAATCGTAATGGCCAGACGTCTGGGTCGGAGCATCACCGAAACGGCCAAGATCGTGGGCTGCTCCCGGTCCGCGGTAGTGACAATTTACCGGCTGTGGAACGAGGAGGGACAGATCACAAACCGTCGACATGGTGTGGGACGGCCGAGACTCATCGACGGACATGGACAACTAAGACTACTAAATCTCGCCCAAGCTGACAGAGGAGCTACAGTGGCACAAATCGCAAACACTTTTAATGACGGTCACGAAAAGAAGGTGTCCGAGCACACCGTGCACCGAGCGCTGCTGCGTATGGGGCTACGATGCCGCAAGGCGGGCAGGGTGTCGGTGCAAGGTACCTGGTTTTGGACGCATTTGAAAGCGGCATCACATGCATCTGTTCGGGAGACAGCAATCGCATAATGCACTTCATCAGAAGAACGTTGTCAACTATAGCATTAGCCGAATTAGCTTCATATGATAAAGCAGCTGTCCAGCTAGTGCTACCATCAACCCGAAACATCGTGTTAGCAAAAGCGGTTATATGGTTAGCCAAAGAAGCTGGCGCTAGCATTACCCGTACCTTAGCATTAGATACATCAGGTCGGTTCCTAGTCTTGGAAACTAGGTGGATAACCACGAACCATAGCCTTAGTTAAATGAGCTGTATAAGTAGCTTTAAAGTACAGTGTTAGCTAGGTCACTTGTCGACGATTGCCCAGATGTTAGTATAAATCGTTGCGTTAGCCTGATTAGCTATCATGTCGTCTTAGGATGCAGTCGGCCGGTGTTAGTGCGGATTTAGCGCTAACGCGTACATGCAGGCTAGTTCCAGATCAGCTCCGGCGCGTAAAGGTTTCGAAGCCAACCCTCAGATTCTAAACACTTAATCCAATACCTGCCACGGTTTCACTTCTACTTTAAATGTCAGAAACCAAATAATTCATAACCTAAATGCATCTGAAGGCACCTCGAATCGCATTCTTTGGTCAGTTATCTTTCACGTGCATGCATCTGCATTACCTGCATTAATTAATAAGGCGCCATCAGAATGGAACACCACAGTGCATTTTGTTACAATTTTTTGTGCATCGATCTGTCACAGCTTTGTCCACCTCAACAGTGCTTTATTAGCATGAATGTGGATGAATGACATAACAGCAAACAAAGAAAGTGATACTACTACTATTACTACTAACAACAATAACAATAATAATAATAATAATACAAAATATTTGTTATAAGGTAATTTATAGCATAAAATAGAAATGACTTATTAAATCACAGTCTTTCTCTTTATTTTTCTCTCTCACCCATTCTCAGAAGAAGGTGGACCAACAGGATCTGCAAGAAGCCCTGTAGAACATGCAGAAAAATCACAAAAAGAAGGTGAACCTGCCCCTCCAAAATGCCAAAATGTTATTAAAGATGAGGCATTGGAAGAAGACCTTTCTAGATTTGACCACTGTGTACAAGAGGCCTTGGACAACTTTGACTTTGATCTTTCCTGAACTAGACACTTTTACAGCATTTATCAGTAGGGGAGTGGAGTTTCCTATTGCATCACAGGATTTACAGTTTACCTCACAAAATGCATGTACTTTATATCACAGTTATATATATTTGTGTTGTAGTCTTGTTATATAATTACTAAATAAAATGCTGCTTATTATGTGATAAGCTCACTCTCAGGTGCAGTTAAGGTTACACACAGAGACGGAGACCATTTTATAAGATTCCCCCACTGCAGTATATATGAAAAGTAGAAATAACAGTGCAAAGTCAAATTCTAGGATTCATAAGGAAAGTGTGTGTGCATGCATGCTGGGGGGGGGAGGGGAATGGGCTGTGTGTGTATGCATGCATGCATGCCCAAGAGCTAGGGTGTTCTCTGTTCATAATAACCAGAGATGACTCACTTGTTAGATTAGCTATACAGAGTCCTCTTGAGTAATCCTCCTTTAGGACACACGAACTCTACTGCACACAATACCCATTAGCCTTAACTCAAACACTGTTCCCTGCTGAAATGGAAGAGGGAGAGCTCATGTTTGACCTGACTCCAATGGACTTATTCAAATCCATGGCCCAATAATGACCAATATGCAAACATGACCATCACGTGCGCTCATATGCTTTGTTATCTGGATTGCTTGTTATGACTTCACCTCCACTATACAACTCAAGTGGAGCATGAAGTGAATTTACCTACTCAAACATGAAATGTGAAGTGAATGTCATAAAAATATATCAAATGTGGCACTGCTGTGAATGTAACAGAAGGTCAGAAATTTTAGCTTTCTTTTTACAAATTTATTCTTGGCAAAATCCACTGTTATTCATTGCCAAATGCGATTGAGATTTGTGTAACTGCAGACTGATGAAACAGAATGATTGCTGCAGTGATATGAGGTGTATTACGGCCTCCCATGAGTCTTTTATGTTGCACGGCAGTATTTTTCCCTTAATGTGGTCCCTGTTATTCTCATTTGTTGAGCAGTCAACCCTGCTGTTCTGGGAACACACACAAATAGACCTGTATATTTGTTGAAGTACACAGACTTTACATATTTCTTTTTCAATACTTTATTGTAAGTATGTTTTACCCAAAGCATTATGAAGATAAATTCTATTTAATTGTTCACCTTTTAAAAAGTAATGTTTTTTTATTTGGATCAGTGCAAAAGCTGCAATAGCTTAATCCAAATTACTCCAAAAGTTTGACAAAGGTGGAAGCACAAAGCAATTACCCCATTTGTAACAATTGTTGAGATCAGGCAGGGCAATAATATAACAGGCCAATTAATATATGCAAAGGTCAGTTTTGGTTTATAATTATATGTACTTAGGGATAAACAAAGCAGACACTTAGAGGTATTATCTGATCAACAGAGACTAGACAGAAATTTCATTTCTTACCTCTTCGCTTCCATTTGTCCTCCCACCATGAAATGATTTTGATGTATTCGTTTCCCAGACTATAGCAGATATTGGCATTAGCGCTATTTTTGAACATTCCAGATGTCTGATGCTGTCTGGTAAAAAGGGGTGTTGATTATTAAAGAACTGTTATTTTTGTGAAAGCTTGTGAATCTGTGTGCAAAACTAAATGCAAGTTTAGTTACAATTACACATAAAAATACAATGTCTGGAGTGGGCCATCATGCTATTTGTGAGTACAGACCACACCTTAATGTAAGCACGTACAGTAGCTGTACAAAGAGTAAGAACTCTGAAAACTTGAAACCTGTTTGGCTTCTGACTGTGTTAAACAGCAAGAACAGGGAGATGGGTAAAGAGACAAAGGAGAGACAGGAATGTAGTTGGTCTAAAAAACTTTTTGATGGAAGAAGACATGAGTGTAGGTAATTATAAGAAGGTGAACCGGAAAAGAAAAAATTATAAGCTAAGTCAGTCTCCCAAACTACAGCTATTTTGTAATCTTTGACTTTTCTTTAACCACTCCCTAAAACCACCACCACACACACAAAAGACTGAACTGAACTCTTGTATATATATATATGTATGTATGTGTGTGTATGTATATATATATATATTATATATATATATATATATATATATATATATATACCCATGTCTTGTTCTTTTTCCATATTTTTAAAATCAGAAAAGTCATTCGTTTTTTAACATGAAGCCTCAGGGTTGCAGTTCAGCCAGTAGTGCAAAATGTTCCTTAAATTATGCTTCCCATGGATGCTTTGTGTTCTTCCTATATCATCTACCAGCCTGGGTGTGTGGAAAGAGACACACACAATGTGAAGTTCGTTACCACAAATGCAAAGCAATGCAGATGTCAAGGTGCCAAAGAACAGGATATAAATGAGTGCAGTATTTAAATGCATTATAGTGATGAAGGCTGACCAGGATATTTGGTATTTTTCATAGTAGTAAGGAATTAAATTAGCATTTCTCAATTTTATGGTTTCCTTGCTTTCTCAGTCACATATACATTTATTATTGGCCTTTTTCTTTTTCTATTTCTTTATGAGACTTTTTATTAGTTTTTTTCAGAGTTATGCTATATCTACATCTGAACCTAAGAAGCAGGTGGTGATGGTCTAATTGTTAGGACACTTGCTCCTGGACCAAGAGATCTAAGACTACTTAGTCCTGAGCAAGCCCCCATAACCCAGTTGCCATCAGGAAGACTGTCCCTGAAGTTAGGAAAATGGAAGTCGCTTCTGAAAAAATGTAATGCAGCAGGGACCTAGTTTTCTAAGAAGACTACAATATTCTTAGATAATATTCTTTATTGATGGTAAATGATTTTGAGTCACATATTTAGATTTCAGCGTCCTAGAATCATTTCTTCAAGCCTGAATAAGTCCAGATATGTACTTGAAGCATCTTCTTGCACCTGGCTTCAAACACTTCTTACTGTCCCAATCTATCTGTCTCTAAATGTTGAGTAAGTTTTTAAGCAGAATAGTATATGATAACAAAGGCAGTCTTTTTTTTTATTGCAAAGCTTTGTTTTGGTAACTGTAGAGATATTTTTGTTTATTTAGGCCAAAACGTGCACACACACAAACACATTACTACACAAGTGCATTCGAGGCCAAACTAAAACTGTCCGGGGTGGACCAAATTGCCATCTGTTTTCTGTTAAAAGTAAACCAAACTCTCATTTAATTAGCTACACTGAAGTCAGGCATTTGTATCCATCTGTTTACACAAGGTAGATTCTTATTGCAAGAATTCTGCTCTGATTTAAGAAAAATTAAAAGTAACTTTTTGGTTTTGGAGAACAGGCAACAATAAACAAGGCATTTACAACAAGCAATACTGTAACATAAAAAGTGCCTGCAAACATGTTTGGTAGTAAAATCAACAGAGTGCTTCCTTACCAGTGAGTTCCTAACCACCACTTGTTGCATGTTATGTGTAGGTTTTGTTTATCCATATAAAAATGTTAGCATTCAAGGTCCATTGGCTTTACTGTTGATATATCTTTTTGTGTATCCATATATGTTCTAAGGACATTCTTGTTATAAATCATTGTCTTATTTGACAGTAGACACTGGCATAATATGACATAATATGATTCGTGCCAGATGTGTTCACAGTGACAAATAATCACTCACTCACTCACTCACTCACTCACTCACTTGTGAGCCAAATTACCTCAGTTTTATTAAACTTGCAGGACTTCATCATTTGCATCATCTTCCAAAAAGCATAGCTACATTAACAGCAACTCCAACATCAGTAGCAAATGGACCACTTGATGGACAAGTACCATTAATGACTTCCAACAATTACTTGGGTCCATTAAAACAGTTAATCCCGACATCTTTTGGCAAGACAACCAGACAGAGCACAATGATGGAATCCTGAGTCATTGACCTCTGGGTGTAGTAATGTTTTCTCTTGCCCAAAAAGTCTTTTTGAGGTTTTTCTTGTTACACATCATTAAAACTATGAACATTATGTTGGATCACCTTTGTGATTAGTGCTAAGATTAAAAGTATCTTCAGTGGAGGAGGCAGATCAGCTTATGCTCTCTCCTATCACACACTAGCAGGCCCTGTGTTGTTAAAAGAACTTCCTTCAATTATGTCTTCTTCTGCCAGTTGTGTGCACCAATAATTCAAAATGGATGGCCCTACCAATTCTAACACAATGAGTATTCACTATAGTCCCCAGGAGCAATTCTTAACCTCACAATCTAGTAAACCTCACATATGTTTTGTGTATTTTCCTGCACATTGTCCGTATACTTTATATAATCATGATGTTATTTGTTTTGTTTTGCTCTTAATGCTAATTCTCTGTAGAATTTGTCAGCAACTTGGTCAGAGAACGCAGTTTGGGTGTGTTGGTCCATTGTATGGCGTTAGTTCAGGTTTAAGAATCTAAAAGGAAACAACAAGTCCTTGTAAGTCTGTTCTGGCAAGGGCTACAGAAACATTAAACTTGGGCGCCTTTCCTCAAGTTATCCTCTGCCTCCTCCCCTCTGCACTTCTCACAGAGGGAGGGATCTGTTTTCCCCAGGATCTGTTTAGGAGTGTGAATCACAAGGCTTTTTGGAGGCAATTTAAAATAGCCAACGCGATAGAAATCAATACATGTCTTTTTAAGTTTCTTGCCTTCACACATTCACCTATTTATTTTACTTATCACATCTGCACCCATGTGTGCATGTGTTTCAAGAGTTAAATAAAGCGACAAATGGAGCATTGTCATGGAAAACAACAAAGCGGTGAAAATTTAAAACACGGGACACATGTTGCACAAGTCTGCACAAAGGCCAGCGGCTGCACAAGTCGGAGTGAAATACTATCCGAGTGATTCAGCCTTCTGTTATATAATGATAGAGAGGGTAACTGAGTTTACTCCCTCCTACTCTCCTGCCCCCGAAATTCCTGCTCCCTTGACTCGCTTTCTTTCCCTACTTTTCTAAATGAATCCTCTGACACACACAGTCATACTCACACACACAAACACCAAAACCTGATTTCTCTCAGTGTTTGTTGGTGTATAACCACATTCACCTTTTCTATACTTCCTTCCTTTATTTTAGTGCCCCACCAGCCTGTCATCCCCGCGACAAAGCCACGGTAAGTTGTCACGCCAACAGTGCGAAAGCCATCGCTATAGAAACACAAATGACGTTAGCACATTGCTTTGAGACTATTCTATGATAATCAAAGACATACAGCTGACTCTGAATCATCCAGCAGGATTCAATGGGTGCTGCTTTTCAAAATTTTTCCTCGCTTGATAAGTTTTTTTTTTGACTGAATTCACAGTCGCCAAGTCAAACGTTCACTGAAGTTTTCTCGCATTTGTTGCCAGTATATTCCAGAAAATGTCTATAAACATACGTGCTACTATTGCTACACCCCAAAAAATGCAAAGACTAGAACTAACTTGGCTAATGTTATTGCTAGTATTATGGAAGTAGCTTCCAATTTGTATCCAAAAACATAAGGATAACAATGAATGTCACGTTAAATTAAGGCTTTAGGAACCACTCATGACAAATATTTTATGTAATTAAATTCGTAAAATATTTATTGACAAAAGCTGTTGGTTTAGTGTGTCAGGAGATGCAAAAAGCAAGCACTATGTTTTACATGTATGAGTAAATACATGGCATTTCAGCATGTATATAAAGTCACACACATGCACACACTTGAACACACACATCGCACAGGGTTCATTAGTGTAACATAAAAATAGCTGAAATGCATAGGGTAATTCTGAGACAAAAGTATCATTGTAATTTGTTCTTAGGACAAATTCAGAATCTTGTAATTGGAATCTCCAAGCAGCATTTTTATTAATGGCATTGCTTGGAGGCTTGGAATTTAGAAGCTTAAATGGTGATTGAAATCACACTGGTTTTGCTCAGCTCTGTTGTGGTTCAGATCTGTAAGATGCATGCACGATATGTGGTGTTGCCTTGGCTGTGTTGAAATACAAAGAAGGTGGCTAAAAACCACATTCCTGCCCAGTAAACAGTCTTCCTAACTACAGGGTACCTAATTTTCATTTTATAAGATATAAACATATTAACATTAATTGTTTTTGTTAGGCGGCAACTGTGTGTAAAAATATACCAGTAGCATATACAGTAGGATATAACATAAAGAATGGGTGAGTGAAACTATGGATGAAACTGATATGTTTTGCTAGGAACTAATGAAACAAGATAACAAACACAATGCATTTCCCGTCAGTTTTGCCTAAATCTCGTCATTTGGATATACTTCATATCGCTCACTTTTGGATGGCAACACTGCAGGCCTGTCTATGAAAGCTACTTTTATCTGCTAAATTGCAGCACTCAGGTGAGGTTTTATGGTATAATGAATGAGCTTTATATTGCCACTCAGACCTATGACTTGTTCAACAACATTCACATGCAATGAACTGGAAAAAATTGTTCTATTCTTATGAATAGGAAGGAAACTACCACTGGCAACCACCAGAAACCTTATGTGGTAGCTTTGCTTGCTTAGTTTTGTGTTCTATTTGACTTCATATTTGCTTGACTTGTGCATTATAACAGTACTCACTGGACACGCCTTTGCCTTTATTATGTTCACAAGCCAGTCAGTAGTGCACTTAAACTCGATAAGACTTGATTCTGGATCTAAACCTGTAACGAATAGTAGGTTATAGTTAAAGCCTTCACAGACGTTAGGATTAGCAGACTCTGATTATGCAACTAGTAAGCCTCAGGGGCAGCAAACTTGTTATGGGGGAGGGTTTTCAAGTAGCAAGACCCCTACAAACAACTTGGTTTGCAGGTTAAGGGGGAAATACAGTGTGTTAGATGCACGCCAGCTCAGACAAAAGCTTTGGCCTGCAGAAATCGCACAGAGGTTGTTATGGTATTATTTGGAACAATTCTGATGGCATGAAAGGAAGGAGAGGGAGGGAGGAGGAGGATAGAGGGAGAGAGTAGATTCAGTTGTGAGTCAAGGTCGAAAAACTGGCAGACAGGGCAGAGGGTGGCCTTTGAGGCATATAACAAAGAAGCATTCCGTTGTCCAGCACCTTCACCATTCTTCTTTTTGTTGCTGGTTGAGGTCTTGGACAACGCTAAAGTGAGTAGAAAAACTTTGAGAAATTTGAGTTATGAGTTTTCTGATGCTTGTATGACATTTTCAAAATGCCTTTAGATTGTTTACTCCTTCTTTTCTACTTTTCTTTTTTGCTTTGTGCTATAATCATGATATAGTTCAGAATTTGTTCTTATTCGTTTTGCACAGTGAGGCTGCAATGGGCAATGCAAAAACCTGTAAACATATCACTCTTTTACTCTCAAGGTTTAATCCAAACTCCTTCCTGTTTGGTTCTGGATTCATACTTTCCTGTACTTTTCTTGCTCCTCCCACCTCCGCTTGCAAAAGCAGGTCTCAAGCTCAAGTTTTCTGTTGTGCCGATCCTCTCTAAAAACTCTTCCATTGCAATAAGTGGAGACCTTGCATGCTCTCTTAGGACTCCAGTTTAGAGCATACACAATCAACATGAGTCTGTGCAAATACAAAAAAGAGACGCTTAGCAGGAGGAATGCATGAGGGTGTCAGAGACCCGTCAGGATTTTACTGTTTCTTCCTTCTCTCTCGCTCTTTGTTTGTTAACCCACTCTTTTAATTACACAGTGCAGAAAGGGCGTTGGCCATAATCCATTTGTATTGAAACCAGTTATTTGCTTTGCCACACTTCACTCCTCCGCCCCCCTCTATCATTTTTACCCTCCCTCATCCTCATACTTCTATCTCCTCCTCCTCCTCCTCCTCCTCTCTCTTCCTTCCTGTATGACAATCCTATCACAAATGCACCCATGTCTAGAATTGCCACCCTGTGTGTGTGTGTGTCCCGGGGGTGGGGGCGTGTGGAGGCAGTAAAGGGCGAAGCCTTTTTACTGAGTTTGTAGGATCATATCAAAGTCACTAAGCTTTGTATATATATATATATATACATATACACATATATATACATATATATATATATGTATACATATATATATATATGAAGTAAAGTAAAATGAAGTGAAGTAAAATGCGCAACAACACATTTTTATATTCTGTGTAAATATGATCTACAATGCTTCTCCACTTAACGTGATATGCGCAAATCTCTAAGTTTAAAAACATGTATACTATATTGCATCTCAACAGCATGGAAGTAATTAAAGGAATAGTCCTACTCAGTGAGCGCTAGATACACTGCATTTCAACAGCTGCCCCCATTAGACCAGTTCAGAACATCAACAACCAACATCTGTCCTGAATGCATGTCCTACGTTTATTTTAACCTTATTTATTACATTGAAAAAAACTAATCCCTGAAAATATTTTGTCTTCAGAAACCATGAGCAAACCGTCCCCACTGCAGCAGGGCATGGCACTGCTGATCAGCACCTTCCACAAGTACTCCGGCAAGGAGGGCGACAAGCTCACCCTGAGCAAAGGAGAGCTGAAGGATCTGCTCAGTAACGAGCTGGGGAGACATATTTAGTGAGAGATACTTGCTAATTTTAACAAGCATCACATTTTCAACAAATCTACAAACCCAAACTCACTTAGGGATCCAAGCCACTGCCCGCACTGTTTTAATCTCAGAGAGGAGTTTTTGTTGTGTATGGCAATTTACCAGCTACTGTACTGTCAATCTGAGACATTCTTCAGGGTTTATGCGAACTAACAAAAAATGCCTATCTTGTACATGTAAAACAGAATGCAGACAAGGGCCAGCTGGATACATCTTCAAGGACCTGGATTCTAATGCTGATGGTACCGTGGACTTCCAGGAGTATGTGACCTTAGTGGCTTGCCTCACCATGCTCTGCAACGAATTCTTCACCAAAAAGTAAAGAGACTAGACAGACTAGACTTGTTCACACATACACACACTCCAATTATATGATTTACACCATTAGCCATTTGTACACAGAAATCTTTTGTATTCTGTACAATGATGGAATGAAAAAAGTTGAAATAAACTATTTTAATGTCTTTTAAATAAAATGTGTGCATTGTGGTGATTTTACATAGTACAGTATCATTGAGGCAATAAATATACATAATGCATCTGGAATTTGTTTTGGTTTGAATAATATTTGATCTCTTAATAAACAAAAAAAATACATGAAAACTAAAAATATTTTGATTATTAATAATAAATGTATTAATGAATGTAGTAAGTAGAGCATCACCTGACTGTGAGTATAAAGAAAGGAATCTCTGGAAAAGGCAGGAATTCACAACTGACTGTCCCAGGTCTAAAAATACTGAACAAATTGAAAGGAAATTTGTAGACATTTTCCACGATAAATGTCCATCAGATTGATCCACATTCTTTTGCTGTTCCACCTGCAAGCAGCATTTGTGAGTACTGATGTGCCCAGAGCTGAGATAAATGTCGACCACTATCTGGTATGATTCAAAACTGGAAACAAACAATTCAAAACTATGAATACTAGATATTTTCTTTGTTTTTGTCCTGTATAGTTCATATACTATAAGTACAGAATCGGACTTGTTTTCATGTTTGGAAATGCTTGATAAATAAAACTTAAATATTTTACAAAGAGAAACTGTTTTTTGGCATTTCACGAAACTTAAACAAGTTGCCAAATATACTTTACACACGGTGTTAAGTACTAAACCTGTTGTAAAAAGTTGTTAAAAGCTGTAAAACATGTTTGTGTGTTTTCTAAAGGCACACAAAATCTTTGGTTGACCTAAAACGCCTGGAGTTTCAAATGTGATACAAGAAAAATCCCCATATTCCCAGGTCATATTAAAAAATATTTTTTTGAACACTCAAAATGATTGAATAAACAGTTCAATCTTGAAAAAACAGAATTTTCTGACTATTCATTCACATAGCAGGCTTTATAGGGTTAATATGTGAAGTGAAAAAGAGCAGATGTTCATAGGGATGCACCGATCCGATATGTGGATCGGATATCGGTCCGATAACGACTCAAATAGCTGGATCGGGTATCGGTGGCATGGAGTCGATATATGGAGCCGATCTGTGAATTGTAGGTTTTTCGACGTTTTGCGTAATCGCGGACGCTCAATTCGTTCGACATTGGCGTTAATTATATAGAAATGACAATGACAAGAACAAGCAACAACACACTGCCACCCTAAAAGCAAATTATACATGATTATACTGTTTCATTACCTTAACACCACCAGCTCTCGCTGGCGATCTTCGCGTTCCTCGCTGTGTTTGTTAGCGCACGCGTCTCTCACAGGCAAGTACGACATTCGCTAAATCGTTCGGTTCAGTCAAATCTTCCCCGTTATTACAGACCAGACTTATTTTTTAGCTGATAAATAATAAAAACCTCCAGCGTTCTACTCACAATACAGCTGTTTACTCTATGTTTTCATTGTTTATTCCGAGACGCGAGCTCGACATGTTATTGTGTGGAAAGCCATCGTGCCTTTCTATAGTGTTAGAGAGTAAAAAATAAATATAGAAAGATGCATTATTTGTTATCAAATCATTTTATTCTATATCCAGACGGATTCCAAATGGATGAAGAAGTTATTTTTCTTCATAGTGCTAAGCTATAGACCTCGAACCCGTGACCTAGGTATTGGGTATTCTGACAGAACTGCCCTTTAAGAGCAATCACGTAAGCAACAAAAGTTGATATAAACTTTTTGTAGATTCCAGTTAAAAAATTTAACAGTTGAAATGTTTTCATGGAAAAAAATCTGTGTTTTTAAAAAATTAGCTGGCATATGTATCATATGTTTTGTGGCGTGCTCTAAATAACGTAAACACCGGCACACGGATCAGTTGCCTGTGATTTAATCAGTAAATTAGCTCCATCTAGTGGACAAAATGGAAGTGTTACGTTTGTACAAACTGGGTTCTGATAATGTAATTCAAAGTAAGGCAGTGCGTATTCACGTAATTACAGAGATGTGCTTATAACCATACACCTCACAATATTGACTAATTTAGTTTTAACGCCAATTCCAACGCCCAAATACATTACGTGCTAAATCAAACGTGTCCTTACAGAGGCTAATAACAAAGTCATTATCAATAGACAATGTACTATCGGTGCAGTACGGACAATAATGTAAAACTAAAATGCTTTTAAAAAAAAAACAAAACTGTAACAATGTAAAACTGAAAACGGCTTCCCTGTAGTCCGTGGCATCGCGCGGACTACGTTTCCCATGGTGCAGTTGCTTGTTGTTACGTGAAGGAAAACACTCGCAAAAATATAGACGTGCCTCGTGATGGGGCGGTTTCGTGTCGTCTGTTTCTCCCGTTACCGGACCTGTCGGAGAGCCAATAATCTCATGCAGCCGTATACCGTGTAAAAAGGCGAGAGCGGGACGGGGATTGCTGGTTTTCGACGAAAAGCATGGCAGACGTTTTGGAAGGAGACGGCGTTCGTCCCGCCGTCCCTTCGACGCTTCACTCCTCGGCGCGGAATGGCTCCGGTGTCGGCGCCGAGACCTGTCACGTTACCGGCGGACACACACCGAGCAGCGCCACGGTCACTTCGGGCCCTCGGCTGGTCCGCATCGTCAAGTCCGACTCCGGCTACGGCTTCAACGTCCGCGGCCAAGTGAGCGAAGGAGGCCAGCTCCGGAGCATTAACGGGGAGCTGTACGCGCCGCTGCAGCACGTCAGCGCCGTTTTACCGGGCGGCGCGGCGGACAGAGCGGGCATCTCTAAGGGAGACCGCATTCTGGAAGTGTGAGTTAGCAAAGGGCTAACGGTTACAGTGCTGGCTCCTGTCAGGGGGCTAGACAATCAGTAAAATAGAATATAAAATATACAAGGCCACTAGCTAAATAGCTCATTCTCAGGGTTGTAATGAAATATAACGCTCGTTTTTAAATCGAGCAGCTAAGCTAAGCTAACGTCTTCAACGTTAGTTACCCTAGCTCACTTGGCTAATTAGCTACATCCATACAACCACATTAGATTAGCCGTCTGTCCAAGGTGTTTCTGAGAGCAGTTAGTATGTCAAAGTATAGCATTTATTTGTGGACCATACGGCATTTTACCGTTCATTAACTAATTTCTATATTATGACTATAAAGCTGTACAATACATCTTTACTGCATCATAACTCGTCATTATAATAACATTGTTCATATACTTAATAGAAAGACTCGCCTTCTTCTCATTAACCATGATTAATTTACGAGAGATCTATCTGATTTAACATATTTCGTAAGGTCTCCGAACATAATTCATAACATCTGAAGGGTTCTTTGCTTTTCTTGCTTGTTGTTCATTTGTATTTTCTGTGCAGATGAACTCCAGTAAAAACCAGTCTAAAATTCTATATTATTACTTCCTTCAATTCATTTGGCTAAAATATATTGTTACAATTGTGGAAAAATATAAGCACAAAAAATTAGGTATATTTGTTTCACATTTGTTTAATGTATTTGTTACATTCCTCAAGAAGTTCACTTGGCAGTAGATGTTACTTGTAGCTCTTGGTCAAGAACATATGAGAGTATATGTTAATACATATACATGTTAATATTTGCTCCATATTTTGTTCAAGTTAATTTCTCCCCCTCTGTAATAATGTTAATTATCTTTGTGCATAACATTGCTTTTTGTGGCGCAAGTTTCTTTGAATGAGGCTGAATCCACAAGCGGCTATTAGTTTTATATTCTGCTCATTATATCTTTGCGAGTCAGAGGCGGCTGTAAGGCTGTTTGAATAGCTGCTTCATTTCGATGAAAAGAAGGTTTGTGTTTGAACGCCTGTGTGTTCATTGCAAATTCTGGTCACACACACCGGCTACAGCAGCACCGTGAGCAGACAACCTCTCTCTTTATATATCATCTTGCTCGCTAACGTAGATGTTAGTACCTTTTTTATTTAAGCATTTGATATGCATAAATTAATACAGTCTGTAAATAAATGTTTAGTCATGCAAATTAATGCATGTTTTATTGTAATATTTGAGTGGACTAGCTTGTGCAAAAATGGTTTGCTGCAGGTTTAATAAGAATAAATGTTTACAAGCTTGGCTATGGTATTGGGGATTGCAGTGTGTGAGATCACCATGCATAGCTTCGGCCTAATTTCATCAGCACGTTAATATTCACAGGGGCACCTCAGTGATGCTGGAGTCAGTTGCTATGGTGAGGAATGTGTTTCCGAGGCGTTGGAGGCAGTATAGCTCAGCATCAGCACCAGCTTAGGGCAAGCCGAAGGGAAAAGGAGAGAAACCGCTTTTTCTTATGGATGTGCTAATTACAAATCATGCATATAGTGCAAGAGCATTTTATGTGGCGTTACCTTTAGAGCCGGCTTGTACCTCTGTTTCGTTGCAGGAGTGTTGTTTACATACATGCAGAATCACAACCTGTGAGGGGCTATATCCAGTGACATTTTGGGAATGACTAAGCACGTCTCCATCTCTAATTTATCCAGGGTTGGATTCAGCTTGGCATCTCTGAACTGCACATTTGTGCTAATATCTTGTGTGTTAATTAGACAGGACTGA
The DNA here is from genome assembly GCA_032718565.1 of Distichodus sexfasciatus. NCBI lineage: Eukaryota > Metazoa > Chordata > Actinopteri > Characiformes > Distichodontidae > Distichodus > Distichodus sexfasciatus. The sequence goes on along the minus strand of JAVGVS010000008.1, from coordinate 5,547,933 downwards.
GAACAGTCTTATTTTGTTTTTGTTTCGGCTGAGGTAGACTTCGATTGATTTATAAGATAACGTGACCCTTAACAAAACTCGTTACACAGTTCAGGTTTAGTATAATTGAACAGAAATTTGTCATGAAACTAATGCAGTTTTCCAATATTAAGAATATTTTGGATCACAAATGGACAAGGTTGAAAATATAACATGAGCCCAGAATGGATTTGCATCCTCACAAGTTACTTCTACGCATTGTAGTTCACGTGCTTCTGAATTGCATAACAGTAACATATTAACCAATCTATAATGGATCACTAAATAGGGAAGTGAGAGAACACCTTGCTGATTCTGCCTTTTGGAAAGAGCGAGTGTGACTGAGGGAAAGTGATTGAGGGACTGCTGGTGATTACTGTTGAGTAACTCAAAAGAACTCTGATCTAGAGATCTTGCTGATTTGTGCATATTCAACAACACCTATTCAGCCCAGTCACCTGGGGGAATGCAGCTCTGTGCCCTGATTACGCTGGCAAATAGGCCTAGAGGAGTCTGTCAGATAAATCACAGCGCCAGTGCAGAACAATGGAAGAGACTTTCTGCAGTAGGAAATTGCGATGGATACATCACCTGCTCAAAATCTGCATGAAGGGGCATTTTGTTTGTTACACTCGTAGATTGTCTGAAAATTGATTTTGTTTGGCTCATTATAGAAACGGCTTGGTATGCTTTGCTGCCTGCCCTCTTTGAGGATTTCTGATTCTGAAATGATGTTTTGCAGTCATCTTAGAGTATTTCTCCAGTGATGTAGAGCTCCAACTTCCATCTCCTGTTTCTACGTAGTAGTGTCCTGAGATGTCTTGTAATATGCGGTGGTCATTCTAAGTCAATTTCGACAATTTCACAGATAACTGTTTATGATGCTAATTTAGTAGGTATTCATTTTCATTTTAATTACTTTAGCATCCATGCTTACTCTGTCTTTTCCCTGTCCCTTCTCTGCAGTAATGGGGTGAACGTGGAAGGTGCCACTCACAAGCAGGTGGTTGACCTAATCCGAGCTGGGGAAAGGGAGCTGGTGTTGGCTGTCCTGTCTGTCCCCCAGCCGGAGACGGACAGTCTGGACCCAGGGGACGACGGCTCGGCCCAGTCCTGCTACGACTACAGCGACAAGCAGGCCGTACCCATTTCTGTGCCCACCTACAAGCACGTGGAACAGAATGGCGAGAAATTTGTGGTGGGTATAAATGATTCTGTGTTTAGCGTCCACCTGAGTGGGCAGCCACAAGTTTTGATTTAGTGGCTGATCATTAAGAGATTTATTAGGATCACATTCAGTGAACTGTGAGTGTACTAAGGTAGCACTGCAGTTAACCTCAGTCGTCACTAATACTCACTGTGTTCTGGTTTTAGGTGTACAACGTATATATGGCTGGCAGGCAGCTGTGTTCCAAACGGTATCGTGAATTTGCCATTCTGCATCAGAACCTTAAGAGAGAGTTTGCCACCTTTACCTTCCCCAAGCTGCCAGGGAAATGGCCCTTTTCTCTATCCGAGCAGCAGCTAGATGCCCGCAGGAGAGGCCTTGAGGAATACCTGGAGAGAGGTGAGTTACAGGGAGACTAAGGCACGCCTCAGGCATATTTGCAGTGAAAATGTATGACAAGACATTGTTAAGCATATATGTCGTAGCATTAGTTTTAAACTTTATAAAATGCCACCGAAACGGTGGCACCAATAAACATGACATTTATATATTGTGCATAATCATGAAGGGCATGAACAAAGGATGTGGCATTTTATTGCTCCAGATTACTGCAGATTGAGCTGACATTTTATATTCCTCTTTGATTGTGTTTATATTCACATCCCTCCGGTTTCTTGTTGGAAAATGGCAAATAAGTTTGTACAGTGCGATGCTTTAAGTATTTGTATTGTACTAACTTAGATCACATGGCTGCAGACTCTTCTTTTATTGTTTTGCACAGAGAGATGGATTATAAATCTAGTAAACATATATTTAATATTTTGTCTTTTAGCCAGCCTTTATAAAAATATTTTGAAAAAGATGAAAAGGACTGATTATCATCCAGTTTTTCTGAGGTTATTATCAGATGTCCTTTATCAGAAGGATTTCACACTGCACTGTGATCACAGTATAAACACAGGGTTATTTTTCACACTTGGATCAGCCAAGACATCAGTATCCATATTTGGTAAATTTCCTTAAAATAACACATTTATAAATTAGTTTGAAAATGGATGAAAATGCTGAAAGATACTAAGATACCAATTTGCATGGTAGGGAATTCAAAATAAAACCTGCCTTGAAATCTCTCACTGACTTGAATGTCCCTGAAATCACGTATAAGTGAATCACAGTACTTTCACTTTTCACAGTGTGTTCTATACGGGTGATCGGGGAAAGCGACATCATGCAGGAGTTTTTGTCCGAATCAGATGAGGTAAGACCATTCTTTCTGTTGTTACTGACCATCATTTATCACATTTCTGCTGACATTTTTTAATGTTGCAGCTCGTCTGCACCCTCTTTCATTCAACCCTTCAAAATTAACATGATATAAAGGGTAATCCTGCAACCTCTTTCTGTTTATTGTTATTTACTGTCCTGGTTTGGGAGCCTTCACATAACTGCCGGTTTGTTGATCTCTGTCAGTTAGTCTCAATCTCCCTCTCACTCTCAGAACTATAATGGAGTCTCTGATGTGGAGTTGAGGATAGCTTTGCCTGACAAAACTACAGTAACCGTCCGAGTGCGAAAGAACTGCACTACAGACCAAGTCTACCAGGTACTTCATACAGCAAAGCAGCAGAGAACTGCAGATCTTTTTTAGCAGTATGTATTGACATATTAAGTTCTACACATGTATGTATTGATTTATGATTTTAAATATAAATAATTAGCTTATTTATATTGATTAGTTGAAATATAAATATTAGATAGATTTTTTTTCCACTTAAATGTTTGAAAGGTCATTGAATTAAAGCTTGCAGGCAGGACATCAATACAAACACATTTGACTTTCATCAGTATATTGTCGATTTTAGATGCTCATTGAGATTAGTTATACATTTAAAACAATTAGAGTACCAGATATTGTAAAAAATCAGGAGTCATTTCATTCAAAACGCAGTAAGCACTAACTGGCACATTGTCCTTTGAATTTGACAGAAATCTGATGCACTTCTCTCTGTTTCTCGTTTCAGGCTGTGGTAATGAAGGTTGGGATGGACAATATAACTGCCAGTTATTTTGCTCTCTTTGAAGTAATTAACCACTCCTTTGGTAAGAGTTGTTTTTGAAAACAAAACTTTGATTGGCACATAACTGTGCCAGTTTGAAGCCAAATGTCTACTCTCTTTTTCGAGCGTGAACGCGGTGTTTGTGTAATTATACTGCACTACCAGACACACCTTTCCATTCAGTGTTTTTTCTTTATTTTCATTACTATTTACATTGTAGATTCTCACTGAAGGCATCAAAACTATGAATGAACACACGTGGAATTATGTAGTAAACAAAAAAGTGTGAAATAACCCAAAACATGTTTTATATCATAGTTTCTTGAAAATAGCCACCCTTTGCTTTGATCACTACTTTGCACACTCTTGGCATTCTCTCGATGAGCTTCATGAGGTAGTCACCTGAAATGGTTGTCACTGCACAGGTGTGCCTTGTCAGGGTTCATTTGTGGAATTTCTTGCCTTCTTAATGGGGTTGGGACCATCAGCTGTGCAGAAGTCAGGTTGCTACACAGCTGACAGCCCTATTTCACAACTGTTAGAATTCAACTGTTCAGATGAGACTGCGCGAATCAGGCCTTTATGGTCAAATAGCTGCTAGGAAACCTCTACCAAGGAAAGGCAACAAGCAGAAGAGATTTCTTTGGGCCAGGAAACACAAGGAATGGACATTAGACCAGTGGAAATCTGTGCTTTGGTCTGATGAGTCCAAATTTGAGATCTTTGTCTCCACCCGCCGTGTGTTTGTGCGACGCAGAAAAGGTGAACGGATGGTCTCTACATGCATGGTTCCTACTGTGAAGCATGGAGGAGGAGGTGTGATGGTGTGGGGTTGCTTTGCTGGTGACACTGTTGGGGATTTATTCAGAATTGAAGGCACACTGAACCAGCATGGCTACCACAGCATCCTGCAGCGACATGCCATCCCCGTTTACGTTTACTTGGACCGTCATTCATTTTTCAACAGGACAATGACCCGAAACACACCTCCAGGCTGTGTAAGGGCTATTTGACCAAGAAGGAGAGTGATGGAGTGCTGCGCCACATGGCCTGGCCTCCACAGTCACCTGACCTAAACCCAATCGAGATAGTCTGGGATGAGATGGACCGCAGAGTGAAGGCAAAAGGGCCAGCAAGTGCTCAGCATCTGTGGGAACTCCTTCAAGACTGTTGGAAAAGCATTTCAGGTGACTACCTCATGAAGCTCATCGAGAGAATGCCAAGATTGTGCAAAGCAGTGATCAAAGCAAAGGGTGGCTATTTTCAAGAATCTAAGGCCTCGTTTACACTGCAGGTCTTGATGCTCAATTCTGATTTGTTGCCTACGTCCGATTTTTTTGACCTTCTGTTTACACAATTTTTTAAAATTGTGACCCATATCCGATTCGCTTTTTACACGACGTCATTAAACCACGATGAAATACTGAATTGTCGCAGTTTTAATGATGTACAGAACGCAGTGCTTAGGAAAATCCAATCTGCCTGTTTACATGACAGTCGCATTGGCACATATCTGATTTATTTCCACATATGAACGAGGCCTGAAACCGATCTCAAAATATCCGAATGCATGAGTTTTTTTCCTGTTTACGCTGTCATGGAACAGATCCGATCTGTGTCACATATGAGCAAAAAATCGGAATTGGGTCACATTTAACTGACAGTGTAAACGAGGCCTAAGATATAAAACATGTTTTGGGTTATTTCAAACTTTTTTGTTTACTACATAATTCCACATGTGTTCATTCATAGTTTTGATGCCTTTAGTGACACACTTAGAGCCACACCTGTGCAGTGACAACCATTTCAGGTGACTACCTCATGAAGCTCATCGAGAGAATGCCAAGAGTGTGCAAAGCAGTGATCAAAGCAAAGGGTGGCTATTTTCAAGAAACTAAGATATAAAACATGTTTTGGGTTATTTCACACTTTTTTGTTTACTACATAATTCCATGTGTTCATTCATAGTTTTTATGCCTTCAGTGAGAATCTACAATGTAAATAGTAATGAAAATAAAGAACTAACATTGAATGGGAAGGTGTGTCCAAACCTTTAACTGGTAGTGCAGTATGTGATCAAGTTTCAACCGTAGCAATAAAACACTCATCCTTAGTTCACGCAGTCTTATATCAGCATTATACGTCAGTAAATAGAATAGAGATCATGCATTTGGCACAGGTTTCTAGGGCAGCGTGGTTGTAAGTAGGGTTGGGCGATACAACTTCAAATGAACATCACAATTAATTTAACATTTTACCTCGATTATGATTAATGAAAGATAATTTTGTTTGTTTTTTGTCCTTATAGTTCACTGACAAGGTTTACTATTAAAGCTGAGATATTTTTCTAATGAAGGAGTGCAAACTTTGTAATTTTAAATTAATTGAAGGAAACACAGCGTAATATAAAAATTGTGCTTTGTTATTCATATTCGGAACTATTTGAATAGACTGCAGTGTCTGCTGCATTAAACTATTCATTATGAGTGAGCACACAGTGCACCACAACAAAATGTGACCTCTGCGTTTAACCCATCCGTGAAGGAGCAGTGGGCAGCTAACAAGCGCCCGGGGAGCAGTGCTTAGGGACGGTACCTTGCTCATAAGCACCTCAGTAGTAACTTTACCGGTCCTGGATTCGAACCTGTGACCTTCTTATCATGGGGCGAACACCCTACCCTACATCCTACTCTAACGCCACCAACTGCCCCAATTATTTACATTTCCACATCTTATTGTTAAAAATTATGCAATTTGTAAATACTGAGAGGCACAGCAAACCTTTCAGGTAGTCTTGTGTCCCTATTGTGGACAACATCCAGTAACAGCACTGATCCCTATGCACGATTTACAACCAAACCACTCCTAAGACACGTGATCGAGAAAATCAGGTAGCGGGAGTGGCCGCGTCAGATGGGTGAGATAAGGCCTGGAACTGAGCTGTGACAGAACAGAAGATCTCCAGAAGCTCTGTATATTGACATTTCGACTTTGTTTTTCTCTCGCCTCCTTTCTGCCAGTGCGGAAGCTCGCTCCAAATGAGTTTCCCCATAAGCTGTATGTGCAGAACTACACATCGGCCGTCCCGGGGACCTGCCTCACACTCCGGAAATGGCTCTTCACCACAGAGGAGGAGATTCTGCTCAACGACAATGAACTGGCCATCAGCTACTGCTTCCATCAGGTGAGGAGGTATCTGTTGTGTCTGTGTTTGTTTTTCTGTAATGATGCGTGTGTAACTCTCTGTTAAATATACACGTTCACTCTCTTCTCATCTCACAAACACATTCTCAGGCTCTGGATGATGTGAAGAAGGGGTTTATCAAAGCAGAGGAAAAATCTTACCAGCTTCAGAAACTGAGTGAACAGAGGAAAATTTCAATGGTCAGTCTCAGAACTGTGTTTGTATTATTTGTTTGTGTAAATGAATGAGTGAGTGAAGGAAAACAAGAAAGGATGCGATAACTTCCTCCTTATTTGGAAGCTACTTTGAACCAATACTCAAATTTCTTTTACAATATAAAGAATATAAAGACTAATTTAGAACTCGTACCATGAAAAATCCACACACAGTATTTCTCATAAATCATGTCACAGTCATAAAGATCATGAAGTCTGATCAATTAAATAGCATATTTATCTAACTATCTTCTCTTTGCCCCTGTAGTACCTGAGTATGGTGAGGTCATGTGAGGGCTACAATGAGATCATCTTCCCTCACTGCACTTGTGACTCGCGCCGCAAAGGCCACGTCGTCACAGCAATAAGCATCAACCACTTCAAGCTGCACGCCTGCACTGAAGAGGGCACTCTGGAGGTGAGATAGAAGAACTGCAGTCCTTTGGTAAAAATTTGGGATAATATTTAATGTGCAGGGTTCCTGCGAGGTCTTAAAAAGTCTAAAATTCAGAAAGTTAAATTTAAGGCCTTAAAATGTCTTAAAAACGCCCAGATTTTCATCCTAGGCCCTAGGACCTAGATTTTACCCAAGTCTTAAAATTCTTGCCTCCGTTCATTCCCAAGAAGCGTTGTCTGCAGAAAATACAATTTTAAACCGCTGTAGAACTAATCCTTGAATCAGCGAGCTATTGGCCAATCAGAAAATAGAATTTCTCTAAAAAAATGATTTTCACTTATAGTTGAGGCTGAGTTCCAAACGCCTTCCACATCCTTGTATATATAGTGCACTACATAGGACACACAACTGATGATATTACGCCCTATGTAGTGCACTGATGTAGGACGGAGCGACTGAATCGGGCGTTAACCTCGGGTGAGGTCTAAAATAGGTTTCAGCTTCAAGCGTGCGTTTGCTCGCGCCCCCAATCTCCCGTCCCAATCTCCCGCCAAACTAACTGGAAAATTTGAGAGCACTGTTGTCAAGAGTATAATTTTTAAAGATGGGTAAGTGTGTGTTTAACAACACTTGGCTCGATAATGCAAATTTTTACAGCTGGTTACAAGCTGTCCCCAGCAGTAGGCATGAGGCTCGCTGCAAAGTTTAAGCACCGTTCCATATCAACGTCCCATAGAATAACAACCATATAGGCTAATTGATATTTTTCCTCATGCCCTCGACAGCAGTGTCTTACAGTGTCTATGAGCTGTCTCTCACTTTAGTTTACATATTTCCTTGCTGTAGACGTAATATTAGTGAACAATGTTTCTTCATTCACTCGTAAATAAGTGTTAGCGATTAGAGTGTTATGCTAATCTTTGTATGGTTAATGCAATACGTTGTTCAGCTAACGATGCGGTTTTCAGTTAGCCTGCTAAGTGGTTTGTTAGAACTAAGCTAACGTCACTGTATTAGGCTGGTTTAACCTAGCGATCTCCATAACTTATGAGTCAGGCTGTAAGTTTATTTTGTACAGTACGTTTTGTGTCAGTTTTACTCGCGTTTCACCTGTCAACTTTGAAGCCAGAAAATAATGGAGCAATGCGCTCGCGTCCCTGGCTCTTGAACGAGTTTGGCTAGCTGTTTATTCTGTGTTCACGCACTGAACAGCTCACACACAGATAGAGCAGTATATCGTATGATCTGTGCGATAGCATTGTATCCTACGGAAATGAAAGCCTATTGATTTTTCAGTCGGCATATAGCCTATGCATGGGGTGAAAACGAGTAGACTAGTGCATGTCAGATTCACACTCATATTCAGCATGCCAATTGTACGTTCATATTCAACATTCAGCGTTCAGCTTTCAACATGTTGATTCCAACAGGATAATTAATAGGCTAGATAATGTAGAGTGAGTGAGTTTCAAATATTTTGATTCTGTTTTAACACTGAATTAATAAAAATAGAAAGTTTTGAGAATTTCTGGTATCATTCGAATGTTTTTAGTAATGCATTGTGTTGGTCTTAAATTTTACTCATAATGGTCTTAAAAGGTCTTAAAAAGGTCTTAAATTTAACTTACTGAAACCTGCAAGAACCCTGAATGTGGGACTGCATTTCATATTTTACAATGATTTTTCATGTGATTTTCCATCTTTCTCGCTTTCCACACATAGAATCAGGTGATTGCGTTTGAGTGGGGGGAGATGCAGAGGTGGGACACGGACGAAGAGGGCATGGCCTTCTGCTTTGAGTACGCAAGGGGTGAAAAGAAGCCGCGCTGGGTCAAAATATTCACGCCATACGTAAGTGATGCAAATGAGCACCTAATCAGCACTGATAGAGGATTTTGAGTAGGGTTGTAAACAACTGGGTTTTTTTCTCCAGTTTAACTACATGCACGAATGCTTTGAGCGGGTCTTCTGTGAGCTCAGATGGAGAAAAGAGGTACACTGTTTGAACACAGTAACAAAGCATCCTTGAGCGTAGTCTTAGCAAAATTGGTTGACTCACTGCTTTGTGTTTTCAGGTTGAAGAGGAGGCCACAGATAAAGACAACAAGAACTGTAGTAAAGATGGTATGTGTAGTAAGGTAAGGCTCAGCACAACACATTTAATGACAAAGTGAAAAAGTGCTTATTTTCCCAAAATGGTATCTAGGGTACAGAAAAGGGTAGGAGAGCAGTAGTTGACCAGTTCAATAATGACAATATTTTAGATTGTTGCATTGTTTTTACAAGTGTAACATTTTGATCTCTAAAACACTTCAAATTATTGTAACAAAGCAAGTAGGTAAACTACAGTTAGTAGGAACTTTTTAACATCATTTGTCCTTGAAGCTGCAGAATAGAATAATTATTAAAGCCACTATTAAAAGTCATTAATTTGTTTCCTTAAGTTTATAACTAAGAGAAGATGTTTAGGGTAGAATCTGGGTTTATTTTATATTGTTTGAAGGTGACAGTGTGTGTTCATGCATGTTGGGCTTGTTAAGCCCCTGTCTTAATATTTGAAGATTTCTTTGTGCAGTCCCTGCCAAAATACAATAGATACAGTTGAAAGAATTGTAATCAGTATAATTAAATCAAAGGTTTAAATATCTATATTAATGTATCTAAAGAAAACAATCATTAAGATTAGCAGACTAATCGATGAAATAATCAGTAGATTAATGGAAAAATTTGTAATTCGTGGCAGCCCTAGAAAAGGATCTTTTAGTTCTTAGCCAAAGCATTTTGCTTCTCCTGTGTTTAAATGTAAGGTTTTAAACGATGTATAAACTAAGGGTCGACTGATTATCGGAGGCCGATATTAGGCATTTTTTGACTCTAATATTTTTGTTTTCTTGCAGAATATCTTCCAACTGTTGAGACAGAGAAGGGATGGAGGCACCTGAGGGAGGAGATCGCCACTCCATGAACACCACATACATACATACATACACAAGCACAGACATCAGCACTTATACACTCTCAAACCTGTCATATATGGACCAATGCCGACACACAGTCTACTCACTAACAAACGAAACACATGGAAGAAAACCAAAAAAACAAACAAACAACTAAACTGCATACTCTAGAACAACAATACAATAATGGGGAAAAACTAAAAAGGAGAATTTTAGAGACTTTTACAGACTTCATTCATCCCATCAGTTCTTTGGTTTGGATCAAAAAGACTCAACTCTCCTTTTGACGGTTTCTATGTGACTTCTTAAAGGAGTTTTAGAGGAGAACCTGACATCATTTCAGGAGGCTGGCTATGTCCACTGCAATGATGTGACCTAAAATGGGTCTGTGAAGCGGATGCTCCTGGCTTGTTTTCTTTTTCCTCAAGATTGAACCCTTGTGCTCCAGTTGGTCCTGGTGACCAATGCACAGCATTATGACTTTTGGGGAATGCATTTGACATTGCCAACTTTTACCAGAGTACATTGAAAGCCAGAGTTGAAAGCTTGAGCTGAGGTCACAAACGAACTAGGAGGAGGATGAATATTGCCATTTTATTAAGCCAAGGACCATCAGTAGTGGAACTAAAGATGTCATCCTGACTCCAACATGCTCAGACGCACATATGAGATGGCCCATCATCAGCACAAACAACGGGTCAAAGAGAAAGACAAAAGAAATAGTGACGTTATTCCTGATAATCTAAATGTAGATATAGTGAAACTCCATGGTGCATCAGGTCAAGCAGAGCAGGTTCGCAAGATCATCTCCAAACTTTATTAAAAGCAGAACTGGAAAATCAAAACAAGATCAATAGGTGGTGTTCACATCATGGCTGACATTGCAGAATGGCACAAATTGGAAAATTTGGAAAACTGGAAAGTTTTTATGCAGTTGTCTAGTTTTGGGCGGTCCGTCATGGAAAGGCCAATTTACCTCACATCCAAAGAAGTATTTGACTGATGGAAAGTGGGGGTCTTAGATTTTTTAAAAGAAGTAAATATCAACATCAGATTTTTTTCATCTACTCTAAATATGGACATTTTGGACATTTAACATTAAGGTTTGTGTTGTGTTCCATGCTAAATTTATCACATGGTTTCACAAACCTGATTTCTGCAGAACGTCCTATATTAGACTGTGTCATGGTGAAAATGTCACATGCCTGAATGGCACCTGTTGTCTTCTATAACGCAAAATTTAACAATTTCATAATTCATTATTCTCAGAATTAAGTTTGATTTGTTTAAATACATTTTCCTTGTGTTCCTCCCATTTTATTTAACTTTTCCAAGTGATGTTTTTTTGCAATGATTAGGCTTAATACATTTTATTTTACGTTTTGGCTGCCATGATTAAGAGCTCTAGGATACAGGCTCTTGATTCTTTTAGAACTGAACAAATGCAAATAGATATGACAGTATTATAAATGTGTTCTGTAAGACCGTGAAATTATGTTAAATGTTACATTTTCTGCAAAATAAGGTAACCCAGGTAGCCAGGAAAGGGGCTGAAAAGACAGAACTAGTAAGTCAGTAAAGTGTCTTTTTAATTTCTTGGATAATAAATACTGTGAAGGTCTACAGAGGTCTGAACACATTGTCAAATACTTCCACACAAGGTTGGGACTCTAGGTATGGTGCAGCTCTGACACCTGCGTAGATTGAAAATACATTTCTCCTTTGTTCAGTTTATGCCAGTCTGTAATTTTAGTTATTGAAAAACTTAAACGAGCAGATCCACTAAATATGTGCTTATTGTTTGTGACCTTAATAGGCTATGGGTGAGTAAGGCTGGCATTCTTTTTATTTGTTGCATGTTGTTTTGGTGGTTGTGGGAACCTTTTTAAGTGTAGGCAGCTTTTGATCACACAGAAGGTCTATAGCCTTTACTCATTGCTGACAATTTGACCTCAGTCTCTATTATTTTTTTTTGTTATTTTTTTTTTCCACGTTTTAAAGCCAGTTTGCTTTTGCGCAGGCGCATAAGTACTGGGTATATCCCAGTGATGTTTTGCACTTAGTATCTATGTCTTTATGTGAAATGGAGACAACATGACATTTATTTTTCTTCCTGTTCGGTCTGCCACCCAGTCAGTGTTATCCTTTCATCCATTTGGAATAGTCCAAATGCTGTCTGCTTATACACTCAGTACTCAGCTGGGTTTGATTTTTGTTCTTTATTTTAACATGCTATGATGGAATAACTAAACTGACCTAATCTGAACATGGTGTGATTTAGCTGCTTATGATTTGGTATACTTTTCAAGACAGCCTCATTGTATTTGAGAGCCCATGTTTTGCAAAGTCGTGAAATTAACTTTTTTTCTTCATTTGACTAATACACTATATTTCTTGCATATGCTCTGTTTGCTCTGTATGTAACCTTTCTCTCTATCCAGTTGAAATCAACTCTAATTTATTTGAATAGGAAATGAAACAAACCTCTTTGTACAGTATTTTCAGTAGCAAAGGTTTTCAGCTGATCTTTTCAAATGAAGTGCATAGGGCATAGCCACAGAGCCACTCTAAATGACAGGATAGTGTTTAACTGACTTGAGGCATGTGGATCACCTTTGGCATATGAAAAGCATCACAGTAATGCTTAGAAATAAGTAGACGAAATGAATGAACCCAAAAAAGTTTGGTAAAGTTTGGTCACATAGCATTATAATAAAGTGTAACCTATTCTTTTAAATAAATCAATTTAACGAGGAAACCTTTTTGTATCTTGTTTTCTGTGATTTCTGCTGGGCATCTTGTGTTAGACGTCAGAAATGTTCACTACTGCGACGGATGAAAATGTTTTATACGGCATCTGTTATAATTCAGAAACCACTGGCAGTGCAATTTTGAGTACCTTCACAAAGGGTTAGAACAGCCTGACTATATCAAGTAATACATCAGGGAATAAGAGTAAGACGGGAGGCGTGAACTCAGAAAAAGAGCAGTGTTGTATCAAGCAACCTCATAAATAGTAAAGGCGATCAGTTACACCAGTATTGCTTTCTTCAGGTCAGAATGTCACCGACATTAACCCTGATGATTGTATCAGCCTGTTAACAATTGAAGAACAAATAGGGTCTGAAACTGGAGGAGTTGTGCAAATTTAGTGATCATAAGAAAATAAGTCATAAACATTGGCAAAAACTGGGAGCATTAATTTATAGCTAGCACATAGTAACCCTCTCCCATTATGCTTGGCAGAATTGATGTTTAGGAGTCTGTTTTGGGCTTTTCTAAAGGAAATCAAGCATGTCTTGTACAACTTCTTCCCCGACTCATCTACAAGATAAGTCTGTTTGATAAACTGAAGGAAAAAAAATAACTTTTGTTCTTATGCAAATCTCTTCAAAGTAAAAATGTATGTCGGTGCTTTTTGAATTATTTTTTCTATACTCCCCTACAAAATCATGCAAATCATTGTACAGCGGTTCATTCTTACCAATAAGCCATTCAAGTCACTTAGTAAAAATACAAATATCCTACAAACAAAATATTGCAATACCGATATTGTTCAACACTGTACAGCCATACATCATTTTAATGTAGTTTTTTTCTACGAATATATGTAATTTACACTCATTTTATAGTAACTGTAAAACAGTGTGTCCACTAATGCTCATGTTATTTTGGTAGTACACGACTCAGACCTACGAGTACTTTTTTTTACCTACGAGTTTTGACTGCAAGCGATCCTTTTGAGCCTACGTCATCAACAACCGCCGGTGCGTCTGTCGCGAAAATATGACGGAAGTCCATGTATCAGTGGCGCGTTGTGTTCCCACTAGAGTCGTTTCTATGTTTGACGGAGCAGCGGGTTCGTGGTTTCTCCGCAGGGAGGTGAAGGTAAGCATTTAAAGGCTTCGCTCGAACCTCGTAATGGTGCCTCGGTTCATGTTGTTGTGCGACGCGGCAGAGGGACGCGAGGGCGAGATGAGGCTTAAGGACAGTGAACCAGAAGAAGGAGGTGGAGGAAAGGTATACTGATGCTGCTGCGACGCGGTGTTACAATGAGGACGAGGGTAGCTCTTTAGTGGCAGAGGATACCGAGCGGTGGTGTTTGTGTGTGTGTATATATATATATATATATATTATATATATATATATATATATATATATATATATATAAGCTAAAAACAGATTTTTGTTGCATGTGTCCAGTAGATTTGCCAGTGAAAACGCGTGGATTAGCTAAAGTCGCTTTAACCGGCTCTTGTCTCGGTATTTGCCGCCAACGACTAACGTAAACACGTAGTTGAGGTTCAGCAGCGATCTGGCTTGTTCAGTAATGTTTGAAGGTCAGCGTTATACTCATGCAGCGCTAGCTAATGTAGATTTGCACTTAATAATAGTTGTTTCGTGCGGTCACTAAGGAGCAGACCAGTTTGCACAGAGTACAGTTAAACTTATGCTTTTTTCTGTCTAAATAATATGCATGTAATTATTTGCCGTGTTTCTTTTTACCAAACCAAACTCAATGTGTACTTTATGATTTTGTTTGTTTATTTTACAATATAAGTATCGTGATTTCATTGCAATAATAATAATAATAATAATAATAATAATAATAATAATAATACACTGTATAGATAGTTTTGTTAATGTATAGGTTTAATTTGAATATTTTTGTATAGGTTTTATTATGTTCTGCTCTGAGATATTTATGTTGTATATTAGTGAACGTATTTTGTGTATATTTACATATTTGTAAAGTATTGTATTGGTTGTATAAGTCCTCCCTCCTTCAACTAACAAGAGATGTGCAATGGCTTTAGGCAACTTTGGTGTCTAACAGAGACTTTCACGATGCTCCCATTATAACATTATAACAGGGACACTTACTCTGTACACCGAGTTATGTAAAATAGGGCTCTGTCCCCCGGCAAGTTCCTGGTTGGGACTTTGACAACTCTGAGACTCAGAGAAAACACTCTGACCAAACACTGTCAGATTTCACTCATCATAGACAACACTATTGCATTCCCCTCTTATGCCCATCATAGCTCATGTAACTTCATGTATTATACATTTTACAGAGTCAGAGCTTGCGTTTTTATTTCAGCTTGATGTGTAATGAAACTCCTTGGCACATGGAATATGAAACATCCAATAATACAGAAATCCAGTAGAAAATGAACAGACAAAATCTATACATTGGAAAATGTAGTACCATTTCAGGCTATTCCAGTTTCTCTAGTTTTACAAACAGGGTTTATCATTTCACTTTTATACGTTTGCTAAAGCATGACTTGTCAATATAGCTGTCCTGTCCTCAAAGTTAACACATTAAATGACCTGAGGATTAATAGCATTGCTTTATCTGATGGTTATTGGATAAATGTGTTTCTTATATAACGTGAGTATACCTGTAAAGTTGGTCAGTTGTCATGTATTATTTACTTGTATTGTTGAACTGACTTGGATCCAAATGCGCCTCATTGGCGCCCTCTGCTGTCCTCTGGCTGTTATAACTTGCATTTAAGATTTCATTTTGAGCACGTTAGGGAAGAAAGGAAAGCGAAACTTCTTGCGTGAACTCTCGGACGTCGTGTTCTGCAATAGCTGAACAATTTCCTAATTACTAAAGAAGGCAGTGCTTACAGTCTTTTCAGGCGCGTTTTCCAAACATCGTCCACCTTTGAGCACCTCAGACCCGAACGTAAATACATCGCGCTTCCTGCTTGTGGAGTTGTAGTTTACTTGAATTGATAGTTTACGATGTGGTGGCGGTAGTGGAGTCGGCAGTTTGTTTAAGGTTGCGTTCTAGGTCTTAATTAAGTAGTTTATCCGTTTTTTCCGGTTTTTCCGGACCGAATCTTAGTCTAAGTTGTTCCCCGTTTCGCACCCTACGGGCCTTGCAGGTGATGAAAGCGCACATCTGGAGATTAACGACGTTTTGTCACTTCTGCTTAAAGCCGACTTTCGTTTTTTCGGTATGTATGCTGTTTTAGTGAAACTCTGTTATTGCATTTAAGTTCTTCTACCTATTTATCCTTTCGTTATTTAAAAAAAGTGCACGTAAAAAGTCAAATGTAGTGGTTAATGCACCCTGTATTCAGATATATTTGTTTTTACCATCTCACTGTTATTTTTAAAGACACAGTTAGCAAGATAATGCTAGCTTAAGGTTATTGTTAACCAAAATAAAGTGATAATAAAGTGCATTTTATTTGGTGATACAAGCTAATGTTAATTAATAGTAAATATGTGGAATTTTATGTGTTGCAACTTGTGGATTCAACATAAGTATGTATTTTGAGATTTTCATGCAGAATTGACCAATACAATATATGAATTATAAGACTACTTGTATTAATATCTATAGAAATAATTCAACATTGCAGTTCTGAAAAAGTTTTGTTTTGCAAATTTTGTATAGTGTGATTAATGGACCAGAAAGTCTGAAGGCATTGTGGCAAGCAGATAGAGATCAATGATTTTGCCTGGTCAAAATGGTATTAGTAAAATGAGAGATTGGAATATGGGCCAGACTGTCCAAATTTGATGTACTTATTAGTGATTTCTAAGACACCAAAAATATGTTTTAAAAAAGGTATGTTATTTTAGAAACCATGAATATTTCATGATGCAAAACCTGCTAAATTCTGTTCATCCGTACCAGCAATATAGATTATAATAACATTACACAGGTCATTGCTGCATACTGTAATTGTCACATGCCATATTTTAGTTTTGCACATGGGTTTCTGTTTCTTTTGCACACAGGGTTCAGTTGACAGTCTTGAAATACAGGCATATAAAAATGTTTCAAAAAGTTAAGTCCACATAGCTGTGAAATGGTTAACGTCCTATTTTTATAGTGGTTAAAAGAACTGCTGTACTTAATTTCCATACATTATGCTGCGCATGAAAGCTGTCCAACGTGGTATATGACGTGTCTGAAAACGCAATAAACTGCCTGGAAGTTCGTTAGAATTCATAAATTTAATATGACACGCCAGCATTCCAACCACCCAACTGTGTGGATGTCATTTGATTAAAATATACACACCTTTTTAGTCTCAAATGATGTGGAATGTGCATATGTTACTATTCGTCATTAGCTCACCGATTGAAAAAGTATAGTTCCTCTCTACCTTGGGATTCAGCTGATGTTCCAGAGTAGAGCAGTGGCAGATTGTGTATCACTGCCTCTTACCTTTCTTTATGTCCATGATCCTATCTATATCTTGTGTCACAGGATATTTCACGAGTTGCAGTTGCCTTGTGGAACTGGAGTAGCACAGTATAACCCTCTCCTACTTGTACTGCTCATGCGGAAATCTAATTTCTAATATTGAAAAGAGACTATGTTGTTGATGAACCTTTTTTCCCCCACTACATCACATTGGAAAAGGTGTTCTGTTGAGCTTTGTGTCCAGTGTTCTATGCTAGTGTTATCTTAAATTGGTCATAGTAGGACAGAGTGTCCTTGAGTGTGTCCTTGTCTTTCCCTCCAGTCTTCTGATAGACTGTCTCACTTTTCCCTTCCCAAGAGCATCTGCAAATGCTATGACAGAAATAAGTCCTCCGTCTCACAACAAACATGAATTATTAATCCACAAGTCTCTTCGTATTGAGTTACAGTTTTCTAGTCTGAGACCCAGAAATCTGCACCCTGAATTCCTATGTACATATGTGCAATGAGGATTCCTTTTTGGTATTCTAATATCTAACATTTTCTTTAC
This sequence comes from Distichodus sexfasciatus, assembly GCA_032718565.1. Taxonomy (NCBI): domain Eukaryota; kingdom Metazoa; phylum Chordata; class Actinopteri; order Characiformes; family Distichodontidae; genus Distichodus; species Distichodus sexfasciatus. Next base: position 5,530,207 of record JAVGVS010000008.1, on the reverse strand, counting down.
CAGGTGCTTGTGTTTTGACTTCTGCCAGGATAATTGACAACACTCATCTATGTTTTGTTGCTTGTTTCACACACTCCTTCATACCTGAAACCAGTGGGCAGTGAGCCAGTGCCCAGACTAGAACCCCTTTAGCCCTCCACCCCTGCGCTATGAGCAGAGGTAGAGGAGGGCCCCCCAAAGAGCACCAGCGATTCTCCTTCCCACCTCACCAAGGACAAACCAATCAGGGCTACCCATACCAGTCATTCCCAACTCAACCCAGGGCCAACGCCAACTTTGGCAGATTTCAGCATCCTTCTCCATACTTATACTCTGGCCCTTCTGGAGCTTCTTCTAGAGGTTTTACCCCACCTTCAGGTCCATCTGATCCTCCTTTTCGTGGACCTCACCAACCTCGCGCGTGTGGTGTTTGTCCAAATGGAGTAGGAGGTGCAGACTTTCACCAGCAGCAGATTTTGTTCCTAAGAGGCCAAAGTGCCCAGGCACCTAAATTTAGTGCACACCTGCAGGAAGAGTACCAGAACCCCAACAGACCTCATAATTATCAGACTGAATATCGTGGTGTCCCAAACGTCTACAGAGCGAGAGGTGGCTATAGGCCCGAATTGGTGAAGGACCCACATGTGGGGTACGGTAGGAGACAGCCTGAGCTGGTGTTTCCGCGTGTAAGGTTTCAGCAGAATCCGAATCAAGGAAGCAAGCAACCACAGGACATACGGTTAGACACTAACGTCCCTTTACTGTCTTCAAGCTTTCGTAGTTTGTCACTTGATGAAGATTGTTTTGCTGGAGCAGACAGCTATAACCCATCCTTTCAGAATTCGTTCTTTAATAGTTCTAGTGGAAGAACCTCTGGCCCTTTCCGCTCAGTTAGGTGTTCTCTACAGCTGACCCCTGAAATCCAGAAACAAGTCCTTATTTCTTTAGCTTCACTGGGGCCAAGTGAGACCCTTCAGGCCAAGGTCTTGGCCAAAAAGCTTCGTCTTCCGAAGAAGATTGTTAACCAAGCGCTGTACACACTACTCAGCTCAAACCAAGTTGTGAAACAGGGAGACAGTCCTCCTCTATGGAGATTGCTTAGAGAAGGTGACACTGAGTTGTCCAAAGGAGGTGACAGATCTCAGGGCAGGATCAAATCAGAATCCGGGGTTGAATCTTCAAGACAAGAGTGGGACGTTAGCAACAAGGTAAAAAACACAGACAAAAGCAGTGGAAATTCACCCTCCGTAGAGGCCAGTGGGGATTCGACTGAAGAGTCTGAAGACTCTGAAAGTAGAGACTCACAATTACAGTCTTCAGAAGGGTTAAACTCTGACGACGAAACACCCACAGCACAACCTGAAAATTTCCTCACAACCATGGAAGCGAAAGATAATAAGCAGCGGATCATTCAGTTCCTTTTTGAGACTGGCAAGTCTAATGCGTTGATGATTGCCAAAAACATAGGCTTGCGAAATGCCAAGCAGGTCAACCCTACACTTTATGCCATGGAGAAACAGGGGGATCTCAGTCGCAACTCGGTTACGCCCCCTCTTTGGGAACTGACCCCTCACCGGCGCGACAAGGTAGATCGGCAGCGGAAAGCTTCCACTGTAAAACAGGGGGCGCATCCTCTTGACATGGTGGACATGATGCTGGCTGAGACGAGAAACCTTAGCTCAGAGACTGTTGCTCACTCTGATGGGTCAGGTGTTTCTGGAGAGTTGTCTAAATGCTCTGCAGCAGAGATGAACTGGGAAAACCAGCAAGAGGACAAGCGGGCAGTTGTGGGAAATGGAACGTTTGGTCAACAATCGCATGGCGCCATGGACAACCCAGATCTTAACACGATTCATTTGAACACCAATAATGTCTCGAAGGAAGTCCGTCCAACGTCCTACTACCAAGGGGACGACAGGAACGGCAGTGGGCACTCACAGTGGATGTCAGACGATATCCCAGAGTACCTGAACACGATCCGGTCAGAGGTCGCCGTGTCACTGGCTGCTGCTCCTCCTCCACCACAGAGTTCAGAGGCCAATGTCCTGCAGAAACTGAGGGAGGTACGCAGTAAAAACCCAGTCAGTGGCCTGATGGAATACGCACAGTACCTTGGCCACAACTGTGAATTCCTCCTGCTGGACCAGTCGGGACCTTCACATGATCCAAGGTTAGTGTGGGGGTTTGTTTAGTGAGCAGGGTTTTGCAGTACGTTGTAGTCAGTGTTAATAAAGGTATTTGCAAATGTGACAAAGATGAGCCAATACGATAATAAAAATTTCTTTAATACAAGCAAAGATAAGTTCATAAAAAAAGACATTGATGTGAAGCATAAAACATTACACACCCTCCATTATACAGGACACGCACATGACCAAAAACGGCGGTGCACATTTAACTATATGTATGCCCACTTCTAATTAAATGATTGAATAAGGTACTTGTGGGTAGCGAAGTTGATCCCGATCAACAGTTATGCTGCTGTCATAGTCAGGATGTTTAGTTCAAATACAAGCCTTATTGTGACTAGGCATACCTTTTTAGAATTAATCAGTTTATGCTTTGTAACAGCTTTATCTTTTCACATTCTGTGTGTTGTGTGACTGGATGTGGCAGTGGTGCGTTCATGAACGCACCACTGCTTGATTTCTAGAATCCATGCAAACATTTGTAAATGACAACACATGACCTCCAGTTCCTGACCAGGATATTTTGGAGCACACCTTTTCAACACCTAAACAAAACATCCAAAAAATCAAAACCTCACGTCCAGAACGCTTTCTAGGCGTTTTTCTCAGCACTTGTTGACGCTATTTATGAACAGCGCCATCAGGTGCTTCCGCGTTCGTTCCTATTTCCACGTGTTTCTTTGAGATCGCTAGTTTAGCTGAAAAGATGGAGAGAAATCGCATCTTAGTGGCAGCCTTTGAAGTAGATTCTCAGGTCTTCGAGACGAGATTGGGTGCATGAAATCTTCTCCAGCTGCTCCAGATACGCCACCGTTTGTAGTGAGTTCTTGATCGTGTATGCCCCGCCCCTTCCTCAATTTTGATTCGCTTGCGACAAAGTGACATTGACGAGTGCAGCGCTGTTCTAAAAGTTGAACGGATTTCAACTTGAAGCGCTCCGGGTGCTGCGACAAAAAAACACCCCCACCGGCGTTTTTTCCCGCTGAAGATGCTTAACGCTTTGAACGCTGAAGCTTATTGGATTTGTATTAAAAATAGGCACTGCCAGCGATAAAAGCACGTTTGGTGGACACAGGCCCTTAATCGGCATTATATTAATCAAGCTATTGTACTTATTCACACACTTTTGTTGACTTAAAATTGCTGTATTAAATCCTGTCATGTGTTTTAAAGTGTTACTCTAGAAATACCACAAACTGCAGTTTTGTGTTGTGTTGTTGTAATGCTAATTCCCATTAGCAAATGCCAGTTTCTACCTGTAAGATATTGGAAATTGTTAGGTGTGTTAGTATCAATTAATTTCAGTTTTGGACTAAATCCACTTAAAACTAAGATTTAGTTCTTCTCTTTCACACCCCAGGAAAGTTACACTCTAAAAGTGGCTTATACTAGCACTAGCAGCTTTAGTGGGAATTGTTGGAGTTTTCAGATTACTTCTAGTGTGTGATCTGTGCCTTTATGACAATATTGATACATCTCTCATCAGTGTGGTAGTGATGATGTGATAACACGTTTGTGTTATTGTGTGCTGCTGTCCGCCAGGTTCCGGATGCAAGTGATGCTAAATGGACGGCCATTCCCGGCGGCTGAAGCTTCAAATAAGAAGGTGGCGAAGAAAGACGCGGCTGCCATGACACTCCGGATTCTGTCCAGAGAGCTGGAGGGAACAAGTGAAGAGGAGGAAAGTGAAGGGCAGACAGCTGTGACTACAGCAGAGAGCAGTGATTATGTTGAGGAGACTTATGTGAGTTATTTCTCGTGCAGGACTCTGTGATTTCTTGAAGGATCGCGTAATCCATATGTGTCCTAATGTATGCTGTGCTTTATCGGTTTTGTTCTGGACATGTGCTGTCTCCGTCTCCACGGTAAAGGAGAGCATGGACGGTCAGCCCAAAGCTCTGGCACGCTCCCTTCCTGGTGGGAAGAACCCGGTTTCAATTCTGATGGAACACAGCCAGCGCAGTGGCCACGCCATTGAGTTCATCAGCACAGGACAAGAGGGACCGCCACACGACCCACGGTAACACACACGCTCTGTATTGTATTACTACACTTCTGAGTTCACTCAAGTGACACTGAAACTAAATAATCCTAAACGTAGGCCTGGGCAGTTAATCGAAAATTAATCAGAACTGAAATTCAGAACCGGTAATCAACCAAACCGTGGCCGTTTCTGTTATTTTGAATATTTTCTGAACTCTTTTAGTACGTTTTATTAATTCTGTAAATACTATCTCCAGGGCTTTTTTCCCCGTGTACTTAAAAAATAAATTGTCACATGATGTCTGGTGACTCACATGATGCCCTGTCCAGGTTACTCATCTGTTTGTGTTTTTCACTTACTTTAAAAGCGCAAAGATAAGATATGCACTCTTGCATTAGAACAAATATCTCTGCTTTAATAGTTTAGCTTATTTACCGTATAAACCTTATCAGTGAAATACAAGGGCAAAAACCCTCCGTCAATATAAGTAATCATAACCGAGGTAACTGTTCAATTAGTTGTTTTAAAAGCCCCTGAATGAGCAGTAAAAAGCCCCAACCTTGCACTTTGTTCTCACGAAGGTGCCGAAAGCTCTTGTGTAAAAACACACACACACACACTACAAGCTCACCCCTTTCGACCCCACAATTGCAGTTTCTGTAATACAGATGTTTTCCTGTTCAGCGTAAAATAAGGTTTAAAATTTACACTCCAGCTCATCCTTTCCTCTCTCTTCTCAGTAGTGGGCTAAACTTTTTACCCATCGTGCTTTGGGAAGAGCTATTCTTGGCCCCCCTCTGTCCCTCCGTATTCATCTCGCTCCCGTTTGTTCTGCCCCCCTCTTTCTCTGTTAATAGCCGTCTCTCGAGGCACCAAGTCCCCTCTCCGTGTTCTAAAGTGCGGTGAACCCTTGACAGGGTTAGCGTGTGGCGTGTGTGCGCCTCTCACCCAAATCGTGTCCGATGTTGTGGAAAGGACAAGTCTCGGGAGCTGTGAAGGACACTGTCTCACAGTCTCCTAATAGCTCTTTTACCGATGCGTCGGTACGGCTCTCGACAAAATGCAAAGATGGCTTATTAGAATATATGAAAAGATTAAAAGCAAAAATGGCAACGTAATAAAATAATTGGGAGGCTTGATGTAGTTAAATGTTATATACTATGTTGGAGCGCTTTTGAATAAATGTAATTAGTAAGTTAGAGACATTGCTGTTATGCTTTTTCAAATGACATTTCTATCAATTATCTATATTAATTAATACCATCATGGTTAAGCAACACCTTAATTAGATATGATGAACGTTACTGTAGAGTTGTCACTGAATAAATAATAGCTCTATTTACCAGCATTCAGAAGGATCGTTTTGAACATGCACCCACACAGTCGTGATGAAGAATTCTAAAGCTCTCTTTCAACATGCAGTGTATGTTCCTGTCCTCCATCTCTCTCTCTCTTTCTCTCTCTCTCTCTTGCTCTCTCTCGCTCTCTGTCTTTTGCCTTCTCTCCCCTGCATCCCTCTCGAACTCTCCCTGCATTAGGTTCATGTTCCAAGTAAAGCTTGGGGACACTCTGTTCCCAGAAGCCTCGGCGCCCAGTAAGAAGGCGGCGCGGCAGCTGGCAGCAGAAGAGGCGGTGAAGGCGCTACTGGCCGACGGACGATTGCAGCTCAATAAGGTACAGAGGCCGAGGTGAAGAGAGGAGCGGCAGCCCTCACGGGATAGAGAGGCAGGTGGAGAGGAAATGGGACTTTAGAGAGCAGTCTTGGTACATTCGATCCCAGAGGAAAATATAAACAGAACGCAGAAAAGGGAAGTTGGCGAGCAAACTAACCTACTACAGCCCACGAGACATGGAGGCCATTAGACTTTTCAAGCTTGAAAATTGGTGATGGCTGAATATTTTTGTTCAAAAAGGAATAACTTGAGAGACAGCAGAGCTTAGTATATGTCCGAGTTATCTGTCTTACCATAATGTGATTTAAATGCAACATTTCTCTTTTTGAAAAGGGAATAATTATAGTGATAAAGAATATTTGACAGTAATGTATATAATGATTATTTGTCATTGTGAACACACTACAGTGCACCACGATGAAATGAGACATCTGCATTTGAGCCATCCGTGAAGGAGCAGTGGGCTGCTCTGGCAGCGTCTGGGGAGCAGTGCGTGGGAACAGTACACTGCTCTTGAGTGTCTCAGTGGTACCTTTGCCGATCTGGGAATTTTCCCCGTAATCGGTAGCTCGCGGAGTAGTAAATGTCAAGGTTCAAGTCCCGGACCGGTAAAGTTACCACTGAGGTACTCATGAGCAAGGTACTGACACCAAGCACTGCTCCCCCAGAAAATGCCCATGTCAGCTGCCCACTGCTCCTTTACGAATAGGGCTGTGCCAAAAAAAATTGATACATCAATATATCGCAATATTTCCTTTCACAATATACTATATCGATTTCTAGCTCCAAAAATTGATATTTCTGAGGGGGAGAATCATGCACCACAAGCAGCCTCAGATAACTGACTGGGCACTTTAATTTCTTATTTTCGATCTTATGCACTCTATCTTAACGTTTTGATGGTGTTCTGTGTGTTAAAATGCAAAGACAATTGAGTTAAAATTCAGTTCTGAGTTATGTTGTTTTGGCTGAATTATTAATATAATGTGAGTCATTAAGACCACTCAGATCGTACACACCAACTTGCATTTCAGCAGTTTTTACATTTTCGGTGAACTGTAGAATATCGCAATATGTACCGTATCGCAATATCTCGTGATATAATCATTCATTCATTATCTGAACCGTCCAATCCCAACTGGGGTCGTGGGGGGACCGGAGCCTATCCCGGGAGCAAGGCAGGGAACAACCCTGGGCAGGCGCCAACACGCCACAGGGCACACACACACTCACACGGTCACACACACATTCACACCTTACGGGGCCAATTTAGAGTCGCCAGTTAACCTATAACACATGCCTTTGGACTGTGGGAGGAAACCGGAGCGCCTGGAAGAAACCCATGCAAACACAGGGAGAGCACGCAAACTCCACACAGAAAGACCCTACGGCCGTCCCCAGGGTTCGAACCCAGGACCTTCTCGCTGTGAGGCGGCAGCGCTATCCACTGCAGCACCGTGCCGCCTGATATAATCGTATCGTGACCCATGTATCGAGATACGTATCATATCATGAGGTCCTTGCCAATGCCCACCCCTATTCACGAATGGGTCAAATGCAGAGGTCACATTTCGTTGTGGTGCACGGTGTGTTGTGCTGTGATGTATTCACAATGACAAATAATCACCCGCTTTCGCATATAGTGTACTATAGTAAGTAGAGCTAAATTTTTTTTTGCTTTTCTTGCTGAAGTTGAACCAACTTACAAATACACGTCCCACGCTCATTTAAAGCTCAGTTCTTACTGTCTATCTGTACAATATTGTATGTGCATTTAACATATTTCCACGTAATTTCTTCCCCCAGAGCTAGTCTTATACACTTTTATAGAATGTATTGTGCATTGGGTCGAAGAGCTCTACTCTAGCCTCATAATAGAATGAGTGTCGGAATGGAATGATGAAGAACAGGGTGGCTGTGGTCAGATATTTGGGTCAGTTGATTTTCTGTTCAGTCCAGTTTGATTTAGCTGATCCATTGTGCCAACATCAGTCAACTGTAAGTGATGAAGGCTGAATGTAAAAAGGGCAGAATTGAAAGAGTATGTGTGTATCACTATTAGAAGCAACATATTAGAAGTTACTAAGTGGCAGTAAGTGTAAATGTGTCAGTGGACCACGAAGGAGGCATATGAGTGGACCGTCTTACAAACCTAAGTGGGTGTCATGCAAAGGTTTTTAGATACAGGCCACATTCAAACCCGCTGTACAATCTGCTCAGTTTTCTTTCCGTAACTAAAAGAAGTTCTTCACCACGTTCTCTCCACCAGCCCCAGTTCACAATGTGCCCTGTGGGTGATGAGGATATGCCAGCGATGACGCCGTGCCCGTCGTTGCCCCCACTTACGGCAGCTGAGCTGCAGGCGGCACACGAGGCCGGAGTGGGCGACCTCATCAACCACTTGAACAACAATGCCGTGTCGGGCCTGCTGGAGTACGCTCGCTCACGAGGCTTTGCTGCCGAGATTCGGCTGGTGGGCCAGTCAGGACCACCACATGAGCCTCGGTACACACCCACCCGCACACACACGCACGCTCCCGTATAGGGCCTGGCGTTTTGACCTCAAATCAACATTACGATTAATTGCAACTCGATTTAACCTTGTTTGCAATTAATGAGTGATTTAATTTGGGTTTTCGTAACACAACTTTACCTTCACTGCACATACACCAGAACCTGCATCCGCTGTTATTTTCTTCTGACACATCACATAATTTATTCACTCAGTTATTTACTCAGAATTTCTGTCTTTCAGCTTTACCTATCAGGCTAAATTAGGAGGCCGCTGGTTCCCTCCAGTCTGGGCGAGCAACAAAAAGCAGGGAAAGCAGGAGGCGGCTGATGCAGCGCTGCGTGTGCTGATAGGAGAGGCAGAGAAAGCAGCACGCACAGGAGAGCTCACGCCAGAGGTACAAACACACAAATACCTAGTATCTAGTGTTCGGTCACTAGAAATTACTGATGACCATTAGTAAACAGTGGTGGTAGGGCGCACTTCAAAAAAAGAAGGGCTTCAGATATCAAAAAGCAGAAAATACCAAGTGTGTGTGAGAGATATTGATTTTATTTGTTATGAAAACAAGTTTTTTTGCACATAGTTTGATGCTAATTGAAGATAGAAGTGTTTGTTACAATGAGCATCTTTATTTACTCCCATTGCATTAGTAACATACATGGTCAGTATAAACTACAGCACGTGAAATTTTATTTCATGATAAATATCTTGATCAATTTAGGAGTATTGTGATAATATTCTTGACTCTATCGCCCAGATCAAGCTTCAAACGGTCAGATTTTTGTGAATACAATCAAAGTATGCTGAATGCTTGGTAAATGTGCACTGTCCCGATTAGATCTGAGCAAACACACTCAAAATGATTAAGGAATGACGGTGTCCGTCTCTAAACACTTTATTAATGGTCAGTTATTGACTATGGGACACACAAATGACTGGAACACTTGAATATATTTTGGACATGGACATATCTCTTCCGCCCTATACAACTAACGCTCAACACTACCATCCCAGTGTCACTGCTGTTTTGAGATTTGACAGTCACCCAAAAAATGTCGTCAGTCCATGTCATGGTGCCCTGGGGCCTGAAACTAGCTGCTGTTGTACAGGATGGAGGAGGGGGATGACAAATATTCAATGTCCACAGTTACTGTTTGTATGAAAGGAAGCACACTGAATGCTGTTTGAGAGCCCTGTAAGGCCTGTCCCGCAGAGCAGCCTCCACATACTGTAGGTCTACTTAAAAAACCTGGCAAAGGTTGTCTGCAAATTAGAATTGACAAAATTCTTTCATTGTTGCATTTAGAAGTAAAATCTGTCTATCTGTCTATCTATCTATCTATCTATCTATCTATCTATCTATCTATCTATCTATCTATCTATCTATCTCTTCCTCTCTGTCTGTCTGTCTGTCTTTCTATCTATCTATCTATCTATCTATCTATCTATCTATCTATCTATCTATCTATCTATCTATCTATCTATCTATCTATATTAGAGGTGTGAACCTTCTTTACTAGTTTTACGATGCAATTCAGTGCAATATTGCAATGCATCCCATCAGTTTTTCTACATTACCTCACATTGCACGCAGATTGGGCAGCCATAGTTACTACTGAGATGTTATTTTTAGCTCAAATTTGTATGCCATAGCCAGAAAATCATCAGCCAGTGTCATTTATGATATAATCCAGCGGTTTTTGGTGCACGGTGATCCCCGGGACCACCACTCAGACTGAGCAGTAGTCTGGGGCTGTCCACTGTGTGTATTAACTTCATTATTCATAAAGATTCCCACATCATCTGGAAATGTTTAAATTAAATTTAAGTAAATTAATGTTTAAATTAAATGAACATATTTTTTAAAAGTGATTTCACGATTTGCATGTCACGGACCACCTGCATTGCCGGACCACTGATTGAAAACCCCTGATATAATCGATTATGGTCTGCCACTGCATCGATTAAGAATCTTGCACGGCTGCATCGCAATGCATAGATTGTGATTCATTTCAGCACCCGTAAAATATATGGAAATACATGTATATATATATATGTGTAATATGTGGGCATATAAATATACACTGTATGGTAGCACTAGAATTCAGCAACAGCTATCTGTTTTGCCATTAGAAGTTTAAGCATGTTCATAATGTTCTCCTTGAACACGAAATTGCGAACACCACCGGTCAATCATCTGACACTTTGTTTCACAAGATATCGTTGCTAAACATTTAAAGAGTTGTTAAATTCAGGTTTTCCCCTTAAAGACCATTTATGTGTGGGTAATTAAAGAGTTTTGAAAGTCTGTCAACATTTGCCAAAGTTAAGGGCAAAGCCCTGGAAGTTCCTTTATTGACTCACAGTGTATACATTATTGCAAATCTGCGTGTGTGTGTGTGTGTTTGTGTGTGTAGTTGCCAGTTTCAGGCAGCACGCTGCACGATCAGATCGCCATGCTGAGTCATCAGCGCTTTAACGCTCTCACAGCTCGGATACAGCACAGCCTTCTGGGTAGGAAAATCCTCGCAACAATCATCATGAGGAGAGGATCAGACAGCCTGGGCACAGTGGTCAGCCTTGGGACAGGTACGAACACACACACACACACACTTGTCACATTCATAAGGAGAGCTAACTGACAGCTCGGGCACAGCCTGCCTCTAGGCTGACTGACACGCACACACACACACACACACCACAGGCAGCAGAGCAGTCAGACACGGCATCGTCGTCTGCTAAATCAAGTTTAAAATACACACACTGACATCTTATACACACCAGCACTCCAGAGTTGGCACTGAAGACGCAGTAGTTGGACACTCAGCATCTCTACATGCCCCTTTAAATACACGTGCTACTCAGCAGAGCTTATTAGAATAATATTTACACCCTCTGGTCATCATGCTGTTGAGCTCTTTTTGACAAGCCTGAGGTAAGAGCTCTGAGTTTTCACTACACTGTAAGCTTGATTTTAGAAAACAAGACTTGCGCTGGAAGACTTTGCATCTCTGCAAGTTTGCGTAGCACATTGCAGGGAATAATGGGTCCATTATCTGACATATTAACTAATTAGACGAGCTGTTAAATTCAGGCTGTAAATACATGGAAATATATTCAGATGTTTGCAATATATTTTACAATGCATGTGTAGTTTTGTCCACAGTAAATGTTATGTTAGTTTTTTTTATATGAGGAGTGCATATGTTTTGAACACTTTACTTCAACGTAACCAATAATATAATCTTAAACCTATGAAAATAAAGTTTTTAGCAATAATTATTTTTTATCAGTATACAAGTTTTTCTCTATATAGACTTTTCTTGTGGAATTGTTTCGTTATAGCCTGCAGCTGTGTCTCTAATTTGATCAAATAGCCCAAATGGCGCCCTCTTGTGGGGCATTTTTCACACGTGTTAATTAGGACTCCAGTCTGCTTTAAGTGGCTTTAAGGAAGTAGGTAATAAACTCATTTGGTTAAATAACTAATTAGTGGAGCAGCAGTTACTCTCTCAGCTCCTGCTCTTACACACTGCCCTCTTTTGTGTAATGATGTGTTTTGGGTATTCTCTGTGGCTTAAACTTTACTCTGCCACTTCAGGAAATCGTTGTGTTAAAGGAGAGGAGCTGAGCCTCCGAGGCGACACGGTTAACGACTGCCACGCAGAAATCATCTCCAGAAGAGGCTTCATCCGGTATCACATTACTGCCCGGCACTCTCTCCAAATGCATTTTCTCCATCTTTCTCTCTCTGTCTCCGGCTCAGAAATGACGGGAGTCTCGTTTCATTCTCATAAATATATTAAAGAGAAAAGTAAATTTATATTCACTGCAGCTGTTATGACTTCACTGGCTGTCTGCTCTCAACTTTTGCTGTCAGTCCTTTTTCCTCTCTCTCTCTCTCTCTCTCTCTCTGTTTCTCTCTCTCTATGTTTCTCTTTCTCTCACACACGAAAACACACACACTGACAGTTTCTTTCCCCAACCATCCATTCATTTCTCCCACAGCTTTTTGTTCAGTGAGTTGATGAAACATTGGGAGAGTCCAGATGAGGGCAGCATATTTGAGGAGGCTGGGGACAACAAGCTGAAGATCAAGGCTGGTATCACCTTCCATCTGTACATCAGGTACAAAACACACTGACCCTCCGTTTGGCCATTGCTCATACACAAGCTTCTTTCACATCAGGACTTTGAGCTTGACTTAAACATTTGAAATTCTTCTTTAATTAAGAAAAAAATTATTGTTTTTTCATGTTGCAAGAATAATTCACAGGCTAATGTGTGGAGAAACTATTTGTTGCTTGGTATAAAAAGGCTAAACAACAATAACAATTGTCTCAAAGTTTAGAAATGATAGTTTGATTCCACATATTGATAGAACAATATTGTTTTACACTGAAACACTAAAAAACTCAATGATTATATTACAAATAATGATAAAATTAAATGTAAAAATTATGATTAAAACTAATGATAAAAATAAATACTGATTCTAATCCTGAAACCTTTATTAAAATCCCTGTCTTTTGTGTCACATCAGGGAGTTTTTTAAAATTTGTTCCAGAACATTTTCCCTGTTTAATACTCAAAATTTTTAAGATTTCGTAGCTTTTTACAGACCTAAAATAAAACTAGCCGTGTCCTCTTGAACACTTGCTAAAAATATCATCTCCCTTCAGCACTGCTCCGTGTGGTGACGGCGCTCTCTTCGATAAGTCCTGCAGCGAGTCGGCCGAGGTCCCGGGCTCGGCTCACGCGCCCCTGTTCGAGAACGGCAAGCAGGGCAAACTCCGGACCAAAGTGGAGAACGGTGAGGAAGTCTCTCGACTCTACCGACTACATCAAGCATCCTCCGGCGATTGCTTGAAAGTCGGCGACAGAACATCAACTTTAATTCCGTTGCACACACCCTGGCCCTAATCAATAGCAACAGATGAATGTAATGTTCTCTGCCTGTCCCAGTCTTGCTTTGCCATAAATTGGTCATCAATCTGGAAGAGGTCTGTACAGAAAGCCAGCCAATTAATTCACACCCTGACCTTGCTACATCAACCAAGTCTTAGGATATCGACTGCCTCTTTAAAAGAGAAAAATGGTCTTAATACTTGCTTTAGAATAGCTTGCAGAGAAGTTAACTTAGCCCAGTGGTTCCCAAAGTGGAGGCACGGCAGGGCAAATCAAAGACATTGAAAATAAGGTAAGAGTGGCAGTGTCACAGCTGCAAACCTGATGTGGCCTAGGGGTGTTGAAATTAATCTTATAATCAATGCATTGCGATGCAGACGCGGACGATTCTGCATCGATGCAGTGGCAGGACATAATCGATTATATCATAATTAAATTGTTTGGTGATTTTCTGGCGGCGGCATAAAAATTCTAGTTAAAAGTAGTTTCGGTAGTGACTGTGGCTGCCTGATCTGAGTACAGCGCTGCGCCGGGTAGGAGTAACTCTCACTGACGGCACTCACTGCATGCGCGGCAGCCGAGAATGGCGGAGAGAGTAAATTTCACGTAATAATATAATATTGTGCGCAAACTGTATTGTTTGTTTTTTTTCTGTCACAATTGTTTAAAAAAGTTTCAAAGCCTGTTTTGTGCGACGTTGAAAAGAATATGTTAAAAAGTAGTGTAGGGAATTTTTTATATGTTAACAAAATTGATGTGGAAACTTTCATTTTTTTAAGACACAAAATAACAAAGATATTACCAAGCTTAGTCCAAACGTCTACTTAAAGTAACATTTTCACTGCGTCTTGACTAGTTTTGGGACGTAGGCACGTGTTCGCAGAAAATGTCATTTTAGAGCACATTTTAGTGACTGAGAAGTTCAAATAAAGCGATGGAAAAAGGGGGGCAAAGGGGTGGGAGACTCGAAATATTGGGTGAGGAGAAACGGCAGGTTGACTTTGCATGGTATCTTTTCGTCTGCCTGCCTTCCTTCCCCTTTTCTCACTCACCGACTCTATACCGTCATCTTGCTTCGTCTCCGTTGTTTCTGTTGCCGTCGTAAAACCCGCCCCACCCAGGCGAGGGCACCATCCCGGTGGAGTCGAGCGCCATCGTGCCCACGTGGGACGGCATCCAGCACGGGGAGCGGCTCCGCACCATGAGCTGCAGCGACAAGATCCTGCGCTGGAACGTGTTGGGCCTGCAGGGGGCGTTGCTCAGCCACTTTCTCCACCCCGTGTACCTCAGCTCCATCACCCTCGGTAACGAGCAGCTACGAACCTAACCACAGCTTCAGACCTCTAGAGGAGAATCTCATGAAATCATATTTCCCTGCAGGTTACCTTTACAGCCACGGCCACCTGACACGAGCCGTGTGCTGCCGCTTGGCCAGAGACGGACCCGAGTTCAGCAAGAGCTTGCCGAAGGACTTTGCACTCTGCCACCCTGAGGTATTGGCACACGGACACACGTTTATTTCTCTCAAACGTTCTGATTCTTTTTGTGGGAACCTTACAGCTGTTTATCACGTCCTTAAGCAAGATTGAAGATTTTATATTTATCACAAATATGGTTAAACAAGTACAACATGGAGTGAAGTGTAGGGTACAAGAGCTTAATCTAAAGAATAAAAATATGTAGAAAAATATGATTCCAGAATAGAATAGTCAGTTATATTTCAATAAAATGTATTTTGTTAAAAATTAAAGGACATTGGGCCTCATTCATCAATATTTTCACCAGTAGTTTTTTTTTCCCCTAAATTTGTTCTTAAGAAGGATAAGGCATTTGAATAGTGTATAATTATCCAACTGTAGAAGAAAACCCAATTAGCTACTGCTTTGCACAGACAGTCTTGTGTAAGAGTGCTCTTTGCTTTAGAAGAAATCACAAATAGGAAAACATTGGTGAATGTCAGAATCTTCATGAAAACTGTGATTATAGGGTTTTAAGTAGAGGTGTGCGATGATATCGAATTATATTGGAATCAGCCGATAATTGCTTTTTTTTTTTTTTTTACGCATCGGGCCGAAGCTTACATTTGCCGAATATTTTCAGCAGATATTTGATGACTCATTTATTATATGTCGGAAAAGTAGCGCTTGTGCCAGTCATGTCTAAAGTCTGAGGTGAGATTTTATACGGCCTGCACCTTCTGTCTTAAAATTAAGTAAGATGCTCTTATCATACTTTTCTGTGCGCTAGTAAGCGTCTCAGGAAATAGCAGGGGTTGTAGCTTAACAGCTCTCTACAAGCTAGGTAGTGCACATGGCGTGTCACACGTGCCCTATTTGACTACACCACACAGGGCGGGACGTGACTTTTTCTTCAAATGTTCTGCACTGCGCTTGAAATGCTCCGCCCTGCCTCCACTCTGCTTTTGCATTTGCTTGACTTGGTGCTGTTTAGAAATGTCAAAACTATGGCGTTAATTTTGTGCCCAAATTTTGAGCACGCAGTGGAACTTTGCCGAGCAAAATATCTTGTCTTCTTATGCTCAACTCTGCCTGCGCTCGACTCATCGAATATCGACGTTGGCCAGTAATTCCCATACCGTGCATCCCTAGTTTTACGAACAAATATCTTCTTACGGATGATTAGTGTATGAGGCCCAGTGTTCTAAGTAGTAAGAATGAAATATGTCTGAAATATCAGACAAAGTCTAGGTTGAGAAAGTAAAAAAACTGGACAGAGATTTGCCTCGAGTCAGGCGTCTTCCAGCTTCTGCCATCTTTGCAGTAGTATATCTGATAATGTTCAGTAAAAGTGAACTGAAATGTACCAAGGAATGACATTATCTCTGTGTGTTCCTCTGTGTAGGTGGGCAGGGTGAGTGTCTATGACTCAACGCGCCACACCGGGAAGACTAAGGAGTCGAGTGTGAACTGGTGCCTGCCCGACAACCTCACTGTGGAAGTGCTGGACGGCACCAAGGGCAAAGTGGACAGGTAAAACCACAGCCAATCACAGGCAGTGTAGACCTTTTGTTCAACCTTTCCATTGAATGTTTTTGTGTTCAAATTTAGTCTTGCCTAAAACATTGTGGTTGAAAAAAGATAGCTTAGTGACCTCACCCAATGCTAGAAGCATGTTCGCCTGGTCTCTTATCACCCTTTCTTCTGTTAATGAGGTCTGGTCTCTTTAGTTAATCGAAACTGAAATTCCAAACCTCTAATCGATGTAATCTTGCCCGTGATGATTATTGAAAAATTCTGTTGATACTTTTTGAAAAGGAATTCTATTAATACTTTCCTCAGTTTGTGTTCATTTACTAACCCCTTAAAAACATGACGTATATGTTGTCACATTACTTCACCCCAGTCTGCATCTACATTTGTTTTTTCTTCAGTTATTTTAAAATCACAAAGATTTAGGACGAAATTTTTTTTTTTTTTTTTTTCCATAAATTTATTAGGGATGCACAATATGAGAATTATCGGCCGATGTCGATATGCAGTGCTTTTCATGCGTATATCTGCCTTTACCGATAAATGAGGAAGGCAGAGTCAAGTGTGTAAAGACTCGGCAAAGTTCCACTGCATGCTCAGAGTTTTGGCACAAAATTAACACTATAGTTCTGACATTTCTAACACAGTGCCAAGTCAAGCTAGTGTTAAAGCAGAGTCGAGTGAGGTTGAAGCATTTCAAGTGTAGTGCACAACATTTTAAGAGAAAGTCACTTCCCGCCCTATGTAGTGTACCGGGTTAAATAGGGGACGTGTGACACTCCGTGTCCACTATCTAGTGCATAGAGAGCCGTTAAGCTGCAACCTTGACTATTTCCTGAGATGCGTACTACCACATAGAAAAGTATGATAAGAACGTCTTACCTACCATACTTTTAAGTGCGGCAGTACATGGCTTGGGACACAGCCCATATGCGAGCTCACATTGTCACAATTGTTTATTGTAATCAAGGTAAAATGTTCAATGAGTCGTGATATTGATTTGAGGTTGTGTCACTCAACCCTACTCTGTCTACCTGTCTGCCTCTTTTTCTTCACAAAATTTTTCACATTCTAACTTCTCTTTGTCGCCCTTCGTAGCCCCAAGCTGGAGGTGTCACGCGTCTCCAAATCCAACTTGTTCCGTCTCTTCCGGGAAGCGTGCCGGCGCTCCGGACGGGCCGACCTCCTGGCGCTGCCCTCCTACGCCCAGGCCAAGGCCGCCGCCTCCAGCTTCCAGGCGGCTAAAGCGCAGTTCTTCCAGGCGCTGACTCGGCACGGCTACGGCGCCTGGATTGGGAAGCCACTGGAGGAGAAGAGCTTCGAGGCAGACGAGCCGGCTGGGGCCAAGGCCTTCAGAGGAGAGACGCACAGCATGAAAGCATAGTCGGTGACACAAGGCGGGGGGAGCTCTGTGAAACGAGTGATGAAAGAGGACAGGCGAAGGAGAGGGGGAGAGGGCCAAATGGGGTGAGCCTCAGGGTGGGTTACTGAACATCAGCCCAACGTGACGGTGCAGAAAATGTAGTTGCTATGGAGACCGGGCTGTAAATCAGACGTGATGGTGTGCTTTTCAAGAATGCCATTATGTTTGACTTCAGGGTGCTGGTGTTACGTCCCCAACCACAACTGAGCCTCAATCTACATGCTCAGAAATTCGACCAACTGGCTTTTATTAACCTCGGACGGTTGCTGTTTTTACCCCTTTCTCTCACTCACTCACTCTCTCCTTCTCCTCTTCTCTTTCTCATGTTTTAAACTCATTAATCCACATTTTTCGGTTTCAAAAATCAGTTTATAATTACTTAATATACAGTAGGTTGGAAAAAATCTGCCCCTTTAAAATATTCTCATTTTCTTGTTTTACTCCTACAAAGTAACCAGCGAAAAAAATTCCAGTTTTATTTACTCAACGCAACTTGTAACATTCAAGTGAAAAATAACTACAGTTCAGAAAAATGATGAAAAAAATCAAAAACAAGAAACACTGACTAATAAAGGCTCGCCCTTGTCACTATTTTCTTCATCCATCTTTTGCATTAGTGACAGCCAAGATACTTTATCAACTTTGCACATCTATATTTGGCCGTTCTTCTTTACAGAAATGCTCAAGTTCCATCAGAGTGGATGGTGACCTTTGGTGAACAGCTGTCTCCAGATTATGAATATGCTTTAATTCTACACTCTGACCATGCCACATAAAGATATTTTCTCTTTTCCTTCAGCCGTTGCACGATCAGTCTTCCATCTAGTTTGGCGGGCCCTAGTAGTACCACACACTTCCCACTGCTTCGGTAAGGACTCCCAGGGATTGATAAGGCTTTTAAATTTATTTTTGTGCCTATCCACAACTCTGTCCGTCAGATCTTTTGAAAATGACTATCATGAGTTGCACTACTAAACAAGGGAGTGCTCCAGGAAAAGCTGCTTTTAAACTTAAATAATCACACTGATTACAGTTGATCAAGGTGGAACCATGTTGTGTAAAAGGTGATTATTTAGCTTTTATATTTTTCACTAGGATGTTACCGGTTATCGAGTAAATAAAGCTGGAAAAAATATTTTTCTGTTTCCTTTTTAGACTGTAATGCAACAACATGGGAATATTTTGAAGGGAGTGATTCTGTTCTTCTACCCACTGTACTTTATAAATGCAGACAGCGCAGTCTTATTATTTCACATTGCTTTCATGTTTATGCATTTTGGCTGCTAGGTTTAGGAAGGGGGTTTTGTCAGCGGCTCCTTGCTCCATCAAAACACTTCTTTGTGTGCGACTGTCGTTCATCCTGCCTTCCTTTTCAAAGGCTGCACTGAAGCTGAGCTGGGACAGAGTCCAAGTTTGCCGGCTTCAGGTTGCCCAGAGTTCCCACGGCCGATGGCGATTCTGACTCAGCGGCTTCCAGCAGCTTCCTCCTGTTCAAACAGTCGGTGTGACGCTCGAGGAGGCTCGCTCGGCTTGCTCCCGTCAGGTTTAGAAATGTATACATAATGTACGTACAGATACATACACACACAAATGTATATATAGGTTCTCCTCACGGTGTGTGTGAGTTTATATATATGTGTGTGTGTTTATGTATATGTATATATTGTATGTATATATTTTATAGGTATGCCCAACTTTTGGATGAATATTTACTTTCTAATGCTTGTTTTATTGCTAAATATTTTTTAAGAATAGGTATTTGTTTCATTCGTCCTGACATTGATTTTATTTTTGTGCTAGTACGGTTGGAAACATTTGACAATTATTGTGAGGGACACACACCCACCCACACCACCTACCCACCTCCCTGCATTTCCTTTGTGGGAGGAATGTGTTCCTATTTTATTTTCTCATTTTTCAGTCCAGTCAATGAAACTAAACAGATGTCACTGATGTCACTGCTAATTATGTGATCACCTCAAGTGAAATTACAACTTAACTGACTCGTGAACAATCCGATTTCAGGTGTTTACCCCAGGATGATGATTACTTTGTTCTAATAAACATTCTCTTCAGCTGTCATTATTGTGTGTGTTTGATTTTATTCTGTTTGAAATCACTCTCCTAATTGTCTTAATTCCACGCCTTGATGACTAATGGAGTCGTTTTGTTTTGCTGGAATCTTGGTGGAAGTTTAAAACCTATGGGGAGACACGTTTTCAGTGTCATCTATCCACACTTGGCAGCTCTCGTTTATCTTTCAGTGCGTGTCCCTGTCACTAGAGGGCATCCACACCTCAGATCAGCGAAGAGCCTGACATCTACAGTAGACCAGTACAGCTCTCTGTGGCTTACTGCCAAAGCAACCCTGGAGGCTCCGGTGCCTGATAGAACTGCTTTGACTCAAATTACATTTACATTTCATGGCATTTAGGAGATGCTCGTATCCAGAACAACTTACATTTCCAAATTACAGGAACATTTTCAATGCATCTGCTTGCGGTTAAGGGTCTTGCTCTGAGGCTAAAAGGGTCCCAATGTTAGGAGAAGCTGATTAAACTTAACTATGTTCTCAATAGCGAAGCTGCTTTTTAAACGCTGTAGCGTGTTGTTGCAAATAGTGATGTCCGTTTCCAAGAAATACTATTTTCTCTCTTTACAAAGACAGATATTTTTAACTACCAGGTGTCTGGTTTTGAACGCACATCGCGCTCCTGGCAGCTGCGAAATGAAGTTGGATAATGGACATAAGAATCCATTGCCATATTTATCAAAATGCATGACTTGAATAGAACTCACAGGTTTGAGGGTAACTTGCGCAGTCTGACGAACAAAAAGTCTCATTTCAATCACTGAAATATACGAACATTAAAACAACGTATAGTTTTACATTCTTCTTGTAACTTTGAGTATCATACAGCACATAATATGATTGGATGAATTAGCTTTAATGTAGTTAGCTATTCTCTTTAGTTTGTAGTCTATCTAACCATTATATTAAACAATAACTTGTCTGTAATTTAACTCCTTTTAATCCTACGTAGCTGGAACAGGTAATGTAAAAGCACCTTCCCCAACACTGGTCCATAACTGAGTATCATGCAACTAACCCCTCTCACTTAACACTGAGTTCTTAGTTCAGACTCTCACTTTAATCAGCCGGCAACAATACAACAAATCTTGCCGAAGCCCTAATGCAAGAATTAGTCCATTGTCTGCTTCCAAACACAGATGAAGGTGAAGGAAATTATCTCCGTTTGAGGTCACTGGTAGAAGCTTTCCCTGAATCTGTAGCCATGGTTTAAACTAGAAACTCACAAGGTCCGCAAATGCTGTTTTCCTAAACTCTGGGACCATGTTGGCCTGAGCTGGCCAAAAACCTTCCAGAGTGTAAAGTGCATTATTACATCCTCCCTCTCTCACCTCTTTAGAGAGCAGAGTGCAAGTGCTGGAGAGTGCGAGGACACTAAGTTAGATGGAGAGAGTGAAGTATGAAATATTAGTCTGGTCCCAGAGCCGTGTAAATGAGTCGATCAATGCCTGGAGATGAGGATGAATGAGTTCTTTTCTGTATTCCCTCGTTCCCTTTGCCCATTGCTTCTGGAGTGAGGCCAGAGGGGTGATCTCAGAAGAAAGGGGGGAAGAAGAGAGGAGGGAGGGAAGGAGGGAGGCAGGAGATTCTACAGACAGCTTGACTTTGTGAGAGCTTTGGGGTGGGGCTGCGGATCTGTTTGCAGACTCACCATTCAAAGACATCAGTGTGTTGGAACGTGGCACTAAAACACAGCCATGCATTCCCATGCACTGAGTGTATGATCTCTTTCCAGTTGACTCAGTTAACTGATATCAGTCTCTCCAGGCCTGGAAGAAAGACTGACAAATGCAGTAATGTGATGTGAAACGTGTGTGTGAGACAGACGCACACACATACTGACCTCCATGGGCTTTCCCCTCAAAACCTCCACCTACACACCAACTGTCACAGCACAAGTGTTATGCTGTATTTATCATTTCCGTGCAGATCCAGTACGTTATGTAACGAGACTAAAAGGTGCTTCTATTCAAAGTGCAGAGTATTTATGTGGTTTGTTTCATAAATTTCAAATAAATCACTTTCTGTGTGGGAAGTTCAGAGGTACTGCTGAAATACAGTCCTTATCAATACCAAAAGAAAGAGTGCACTGGATTTAGCCTTAGCTGCTGAATGTCAGGGTCACTTCTAATGCATACAGCCTATTGTGTGCTTCAACACATCGATTCAGCAACTTATTTGTGTATTCAAGCTGTTCAATAATTTTTTTCTAAATAAATATTCCATGTTGCAAGATATACCTCTGGCTATATCCTAGAATATATAAGCTAAAAACATGTCTTTCAATCTAATTACTTACTCTTAGTAGTACTCTTTTTACTGCTTATTCAGTTTTTCACTACTATAACGTAAATAATGGATGAGGGAGATTTTGCTGAATTACCTTATGGTAGAGTGCAGTGTTAGTTTGTGCAAATTAATTACTTAGACTTATAATTAGTCTTAATGGGACATTAATGGGTATGTTGTTTTAATTTATTTATTTTTCAACATCCAATAAATTATTCAACCTCAGCATGACTTGTCATTAATGTTAGCTCTCACCGGCCTGACTTGAAATGACTCACGACATGAACATTTTCCGGCCAAGTTCAGTTCATATTCTGCAAATATTCCCAGTAATCTACTTCACCTGTATATTTTTATCATTGAACACATCCCCCTAAGATGAATTATATATTATGTACCAGTTCAAATTGAGAAGTTTTGTGAAATGTGCTTGTGATAACCCAATTGATAGCCACCATTTAATTGCCTTGAGTCATGTCAGTAATACTTGCTGTAGGCCTGTAACTAGTCTAATGTATGTAGCTGAGTCTCAGAAAGCTATTATAGCAAATTAGTCGCAATGGACTCGTGGCCTTAAAAGCTTAAGCTCCAGTATCACAGCACCAAAATTGATGACTGTTCAGACAGCTTGGCTGTAATACTGAAGGAACTGGCTAAACACACTATTGATCCTTTACTTTAAAGAGTTTAGCTTTCTTGGACCAAGAATAAACAACAGGAAAAATGAAATTCCAATGGTTTTTTCCACATGCAAAATGACACTTCTTTGACCCAATGTTCACAAATTAGCCTAACGATAAACAACAATAAACTACATTTGTATCATATCCAGGCGGCTATTTCACCTTTCTTGGGGGGGATCCACTATTATTATATATTCCACAGCACAGTAGCCACAATCCAAAACAAAGCAGTTTATAGAAATTTGTCAAAAATGATCAGTTATAAAGTCTGAAAACTATTGACTTCAACCAATTACACTGAAAATTGGCTGAAGATTGATTTACTTTATTAATACAAGTTCTGTGAAATAAAACCCTGGGAGCTTTTACTAGAGACTTTACTCTTTCTTAAATGGAAAATTGTAAAAGTATAAAGTGGATAAACGCACACTCTAATTTGTAATCGATTAGTTCCGTAAAGGAGGTGAAAGAAAGACATCTCAGTATTTCATCTGATGTACATCAATGTGGTTGGGGGGAATGGCCTGTCTCTGGTATTGAGATCCTAGAGAGCCATCTTTGAGATAAATCTTGCATAAATCTGCAGCGTCTGCATATTGTACATCTACAAAGTGCCATTATGGGAACCTTAATTCCAAGAATGCTAATGCAGCTAACACTTAACAAAAGCAAAATGAGCCATGCTACTTCCTCCACTGCCTTTCATTCTTCATTAACCACATTAGAATTCTCAGGTTGTACTTTTGATTACAAATGTGTTCTACATCCCTGTATACATTTATTCAAAATTATGGAGAAAAAAGTAGCATTTTCACTGTGCTTGCATAGTTTTGGGATACACAGACCAAACGTGAAATGGATGATGTGAAATTCCCAGGTGTACCAAACGGCAAATTTGAACTTTAGATTAAGTTGTGTGCACATATTGTTTGAACTTTTCACCAAAGCACAAGCAGTTTGTACAACACACGTTACTTCATAGCTGTTATTTATGTGGTTTTCTCCAAATTAAGTCTGCAGGGCGGCATGGATTTTATGTGCAAGAGCAAGTTAAAAGCCATGATGGTTAAAAATAAAAATGTATTTTAAATAATTAATCATGACCAATTGCTATGAGAAAGGTGATCGTTTGTTTTATGGATACCCAGACATATCTTGATATGTACAAAAATATAAAGATCCAGTGATTTTATTTATTGACTATCGAATAAAAGGACAGTTGTTAATATATACAGCAACAATCTATACAACACTTGTCACCAGACAGTAAACCAGCATTACAAACAGTGTTTTTGACAGAAAACGGTGAAAATGACTTAGCAAAAAAAGATAAATTAAAAAGCCAAGTGATGTTCTTCACCAGAAGCAGCTTTTGAATCTTATAAAAGGCTGTAGAATGTGTAGAATTAGACTTTTGTACGAATTTGTTGAGTCTTGAAGACTCCTGCTGCTGTCCTGTTTTATGAATGGCAATTAAACTCATAATTGACCTCACTGGACCACCGGGCCAAGGGAGAACATCCCTGAAAAGAGAAGAAACAGATGGGAAGAAAAGAAAGATGGCAAAGGAAAGAGAGCATATTAATAAGGTTTGAAACAGAACCAAGGTGTCAGAAGTGTGAGAACAGAGGGAGGAGGAGAACATGCAGGGTGATGAGGCCGATGCATGAAGCCCAGGCGCAATATCTAGAAGGAGAGAGTGGAAATATGGGGAGTGAAAGAAACACTGAATTACAGAGAGGTGAGATGAAGGGAGACGTGGAGAGGTGAGCATGGGAGAGATGGGTGATGGACTGGTATTTAGCTACTGATCTCTATATAGCAAGCTAACCCTGACCCCTGCACTCCTTCGTTTAGAGAATTTTCCAGAAGTTGCAGGTGCCGAGGTGAGTAATGAGGGGTCATAAACGCCCCTGGCTCTTTCGTAGAGGTCAGATAGAGAACGTTATAAAAATACACACAACACACACACACACAAACATAAGCCACCAATTAATTTTGTAAGAAAGAGACCACCGAAGGATGTGCAATATTCGGTATAGAAGTGTGGAAAACTAGCTGCTAGGAGCAACTTGACCTCTTCCTCAAACAGAGATCAGCAAAAAAGCAAGCCTCCTGTAGCTAGAACATTTAGCTCACTGCTTAGTAACCAAGCATTTCAGAGCCCCACGCTGGCTCTTAATGCCTTTAATCGCTCACACTTTGGTAACCGTAGAGACCGGGAAGAAAGGCCACAGATTGGAGTGCAGAGGCACTTGCGGGAGTCGGGCCCTGCTTTATTACAACTTTGTAACTCTCACAACTCTGTTATTCTAGAGAATTCCCTGCATTTTGCCAACACTGTTTGTGTTGCTGTGAACTGGCCTTGTCATGTTTGTGAGCCATTTTAAAGGGGCAGTTTGCCCAAGGACGCTAATGTGGCTAACAATGAATCAAAGTTAATCAAGGCTTTTAGCATAAAGGAAAGTCATGTTTGCTAGAAGGATGGGAATGGAGATGTAGAGGACAGAGACTGTGAGTGTGTGGGCAGCAGGGAAGTCCATTAGGGAGAGAGGATGAGTGTGTTTGTGTTGTGTGTGTACACTGCTGAAAGCGATAGAAAGGGGTGCCGTGCTTGGAATGGAGTAGGAATATGCTCATGATTGGTATATAGGAAAGGAAGTTTGGCTCAGGTGGTGTGTGCGTGTGTGTGTTTGTGTGAGTGTGTGTGAGTGCATGTGTTATTAGCGTCTTTTCATCAAAGGTTAGGGTTGTTTGCAGGCAGGAGGTTTTGTTCTGCGTCACTGCCTTTTCAATTTAATAGGATCTGTGGGAAAGTCTTACCTACTGCTGGACTCCAACCGCACCAAAGATTTCCCTCTCTCTCTCTCTCTCTCTCTCTCTCTCTCTCTCTCTCTCATTACTATTATCTCTTGCTGTCTCTCTCTTTTACTATCAGTAATTACTTTCTCTCAAATGTGAAGGAAATGCAGAATATTAAATAACAACACTTTTATTATTATTAATATAACAATTATATACATATTATATAAAATGTTAATTTTATGCTAAGCAATTTCTTGATTTACAAAGTTGTTTCCCGGAAGATGAAAATGTGATCATCCTTTCTCTGTACCGCAGTTTACAGTAAGGCTGCTGGTTTTTAAATGGCAGCAGGCTGTGCCCAGAGGGAGGTGGCCTTCCTACTCGGTTTTATAACATGGAATCTGAACTTTAGCTCAATCATCTCCCCAAGGCTGCCCGTTACCACTTTACTCCTGCTGTATGAATCTCTTTTAATGTAAACCCTTCTGCAGAAAAAACAGCATAGATCAGCATAGATTTTACACTGGCTCCTGATGTTTGTCTATTGTCAAGGGTACACAACACTCTGGGTTTCTCTTCCGACACAACATCAAGGCTTTCTAAAACACAGTTCTAGCTGATCATAAAGGAGTGTTTATGGACTTCAGCTAAAACTAGCTTGCTGATTGTGTTTAGTGGGGACATGAACCGGCCTGGAAGTGTGAAGACAAACATGCTTCCTCTCACTGAGATATGAAACCTGCCACTGCACCTTTTCGAAGTGCTGGTCACGTATCACCATAGGGCAGCTAAACACACTTGAGGGAAAGCTAGCACTGGCCATTTCTGTATATGTGAGTTAACTGTAGATTGAAGAGAGAGAAACTAATCCATCCTTCCCACCCAGGAAACAACACCGCTGATTAGATCTCATCCTAGTGATAGGATGCAACCATCTTAGTCCTGCAAGACTTATTTCAGGTGTTTTGTTGTTGAGGCAAGATGCAGGTGAACTTTCACAAACACCTTACTTTATCTGTTGAAAGATTGTTTTTTGTGTCCCAGTTTAAGCTAAACCATAAAAACCCACAGAGCAATTTTAAATGTATAGCTGTGATTTGACCCTTGATGTTGGTTTGAGCTCTAAATTATTTACATTTATGGCATTTAGCAGATGCTCTTATCCACAGGCTTAGGGCCCCCAATGTTGACAGTTCTAGTTGATGGTTGAGGAGTTTACCTACAACCTCTTGGCCCATAGGTGAGTATCAAAGCACTATGCCACTCTACATAACACCCTGACAAGCAAGTTAAGCTCTATTTTGGAAGTGCATAATGATGTCCAGCAAATGACCATCATGAACCATCTCTATGATGCCTATTTATGCTGTTTTTGTTTTTGCATGATACCACATACATGGATCTCTAAAACTGTATCACTTATGGACACTGATCAGATTTGCAATGTGAGTGGATGCCAGTTATTGATTTAATTCATAACAGAACTAAATCTAAATGCAACAGGCATAAACCTTTACTCATATTGGCCAAATGCTTCAGGTTTTTGTGTCAATGTATGGGCATAAGACAAATTTCATCTCATATTTTATTATATACAGACAGATTTTAATAATATTTTATTAACCACAACGGGAGGTTCGAACAGGCCTTTGCATGTGCAAAAGGGTGTTCGTCAAGGTTGCCCTCAGTCATTTATTTGAGCTATAAACCTGGCCAGTACCACTGATTTTATTGCCACAATTCATAGTTGCAGAGTCAGCTTAAACTGATGTTATCACAGTGATAGTGGGGATGGGTTTCATGTGCAGGTACTACAGGATAATGTATGTGACAGTGGAAGAGTGTGGGAGGAATGACGGATGCCAATATAGGGCTGAGGTCCTTCTACAGTCGTGCCCTGAGTTTGGAAATGGGCATTAATAAAAGACACTAATATGGCTAACCCAATGTAACCCCCATCGTATGGCCATTTAAATGAAGAGCCAGGAGGGAAACCTGGCAGGACTGGGCAGAACTTACTGAATTCTGAATTTTTCATTAACGGGCACCTGGCAATGCAGTTTCGCACATTGCAAAGCGACTGCTGTTAGTGGAGGCAGGTACAACAGCAGGGGCACCTTGATGACGTTCGCTTAGCCTGGATTAGTATGGTATGGTAGATGGTATTTTCAGGATGTATCGTACGTTGTAGTCTGTTGTTAATGAGAAACCTTTTGGTCAATGCAAGAAACTTGAGACTATATACTGAGTTTGTGGACTAGAGGTTGCGCAGGTAGGTCTGTGTGGAGGTGAGTTAAATTAAGCTGATGTGTTAATGCCTTTTCAAAGGTCAAAAAGGTAAAGTCTGCTGTTCTCGCCTTCATTCGCTCATTCTGTTAACACACCCTAGTTAAACCCTCTACTTCCTTTCCTCTCTGTTACTCCCCTTTATCTCAGATTTCCATCACCCATTTCTCACCCTTGGTTTCCTTTATCTCCACCAAATAGGAGCGAGAGAGTGAATATTGACGGTGTGTGTGTAGTGAGTGTAGGAGGGTCAGTAACTGGGTGAAGGAAGGGAATAAGAGAATTAATGTTTGAGGCAGCAAGTGAGGGAGGTAGTGAGCAATAAAATGGGACAGAGTGAGAGATGGAAAGTCTGAGGCACAGTAGTGGAGGAAAGATGATAGAAGGAGAGCAAGACATACAAGGAGTTTAAGTGAAATCAGTGAGAGGGAGAGGGGTTGAGAAGGATTCAGAGGGACTGAAGAAATGAGAGAGCTAGTAAGAGAGGTAGTGAATGATGTTGGGATTGAGAGAGAGAGAGAAAGAGAGAGGATTCAGAGAGGGAGAAAACAAGAGTGTTAGTAAAAGTGATAGAAAGAGGGAGATACAAGGAGTTTCAGTAAGTTAAGGAGTGAATAAAGGTTTGAGAAAGAGGGATTCATAACCCCATGTGAGGAAGGAGGCGAAACAGTTTAATCTGAAAGTGAGTGATTATTTGTCATTGCACCACACACAGTGCACCACAAGGAAATGTGACCTCGGCATTTCACCCATCCATGAAGGAGCAGTGGGCACCGGGAAGGTACCTTGCTCATGAGTACCTCAGTAGTAACTTTACTGGTCTGGGATTTGAACCGAACAACCTTCAGATCACGGGACGAACGCCCAACCGTTATGCCACCAACTGCCCCCACGATAGATGAAAGGAGAGTGAGAGATACAAATAGTTTGAGTGAGTTAAGGAGTGAATGAGGGAGGGTTTGAGAGAAAGGGATTCAGAGTCTAAGAGGGGAAATGAGAGAGTTAGTAAATGGAGGAAGGTTGAAATGAATGCCTGTGGTTCCAGGAGCTGCTCTCCACGGCCCTTATTCCATCTCTTTAATGCGACCTAATGGTCTAGCGGTGAGCAGGAGATCTCAGCCCACGTCACAGAACATTCACCCGCACACCGAGTGAGTCTGGCATCCCTACTGAATCATAGAGGTCACTGGGTTTTACCACACCTCCCCACTGAGCTGAAGTTTAAGAGGCATGTGGGTTTGTATGTGTGTGTATTTGTGTGTGTATGTCACCAAAAGACGGATGCCGAATAGGAGGAGAGCAGTATTGCTGAGGTCACATTCGTGGAAAATTAGGTGGGTTTGCTTTCTCATTTTCTGCCCACTGAGTGATGTCAGAATGCTATTGATTAGCACTGGTGTGTGTTTGTGTGTGTGTTTGTGCATGTATGTGTGCATGCATGCGTAGTGGGCTTTGAAACCAGTATGCAGTCTGAGCATCTGTTTCATAGTCCCATGAATCAAAATTACAGGGCCTACAAAAGAAAGAAAGAGAGAGAGAGAAAGAGAGAGAAGTTGGGGGGAGAGAGAGAGGGAGATAGTGGGGGGATAAAGGGCAACGGGGGTAAAGAGAGGGCACAAAGTGTATGACGGATATGTTTTGCACCCCTCCCACTCAGAGTGCTGGACATGTGCTGTGTGTCACTCAGAAAACAGTTCCATCCAGTAGGGAGGAGGAAGAAGGAAGCAGTAAACTGTCTGTATACTCTGGGGTTGGCATGGTAACTGTTCTGTGTCTCTGCTTCTTCTGCCATTTGTTCATATATATATTCACCGGGCCAGTGTTTTTCCAGGCTCTCTCTGCCTCTCTCTCCCCCTCTCTCTCAGCCTTTCCCCACTGATGCCGTTTTGGAGATGTCCTTTAGGGATGTGGCTAACCTTTTCCTTTCACAAAAGGAACAAAAGCACTCTTTCATGCTCTATCCTTCCATCCCTGTGCTCCCAGTCATTTCAGTCTTTCCTGACATCATGAGAGAGAAAGATCAGGATGTCATCACTCTTACTCCTCTTGGCCCCCTCATTTTCTCATTGTTTCTACTTTCTGGAGTTTATTAATTCATGCCCATGTTCCCCAGTTTCTACCTTTTCTCTTATTCCTCTCACATAATCGTTCCCAAAGTGTCTTCCCTTGCTCTTCTACTGTTCCTCTATCGACAGTGGCATGAGGTTATGTCACTGTCCTCCAACCTTTGACCTTTCCATTCATGCATTCAAGGATGGTGGCCTACTGTGACTCTGAACTTTAGTATTCTGACTCTGTCTGTTTGTCTCTCACTCTCTCACTCAGTAAACAGATCCCCAAATACACACTTACGTTTGCATTTCTCTCTCTCTCTCTCTTAGCTTTGTTCTTGCTGCCCTGTGTCCTGTCTCTTATGCCTTTAATAACATCCACTCTGCACTCACTGTAAATGCGTCTGGACTCAACTCCCGGAAGTGTGACCCATCAGCTGCAGCAGTACATCACCATGACTACTGCGCTGGATGAGGTGATGTCACTTGGGTAACATATGGCAGGTGCAGTAATAGCCCTTAAATCCTAGAAAATCATCTCCAGACAACACAGTGATTTCATTTTGATGCCTGTCCAATAACATAATCTTGCCCCGTGACTGACGAGGAGCTTTATAACCTCAATAACCACTAGCGGCCAATAGTTAAGTAGGAAAAGTATTTCACAAGGCCATTAAAGGTAAATAGTCTACAATGACATGATAGTGTTAAACAAGTTAACTTAAGGACAGTTCAAGGTAATCCAATTAAATCATTAATGAAAGCTAATTGCAGTGCCCTGCAGAAAATATTGCACATTTTTTCTGGTCCCATCTGGGTCCCTAGTTTTCTAAAAGTTAATAATAATAATGAATCTGTATGGTGTGCTTTGTTTCTACTGCCCCTTGGCAAACATTATTTAATCCAAATGGAAACCACTGAGGTTTCACTTTCTTTTTGTACATTTTAGGGAGTCTAATGTAAAGCACCCAATGGACACCACTAGACCATTTTAATTTGATCCATCATGTAAAGGATCCTTTCACGTTTTTCTTATGATCTGTATTATTTTATCTCCAGCATGTTGCTTGTAAACTCTACAGATATGAAAATCTGACATCAGCAAGTCTTTTTCTAGTTTGACTTTAATTTCACCCATTCAATTAACTAACCAATTATTAGTCCAAGTCTGTACTGAATTTCAAACAGAACAAACAGGAGAACAAAACGCTAACATAGACTTTGACTTGATGAACCTGGATGTCACAGCCCTGCTTATTTCTGAATGTTGCTTCAGAAAGCCAAATCTGCTACTGTTATTTACTGTAGGTTATGAACACATAATAATGCATTCTTTGCAACGCAAAATTCTCATTTAATCTTTTTATTAAATGAGAGAGATTCTGAAGATTTTCTCAAAACCTGAGTTTAAAAGAGGAGTGTGACATCCTGGTACATTAAGTCAAACGTTGTTCTGTGCCAGAGTTTTGTTCTTACTGTTTAAAATTCAATGCAGACTAAAATGAATAATGTGCTCACCTGTGCAGATGTTCTTATGCAAGAACAGTCTTCTTGGAACAACTGTTTAAGGGTATTGCTCAAGGATACAATGGTGGTAGTGCTGGAGGTCGGATTTTAACCCACAACCTCCTGACAGGGGGCGAGCATAATAACACTAGACCATCACCACCACCACAGAACAGGACAGGTAGAATGAAAACCTGACTGAGTAAAGACCCGTGTTGAGAAGGTTACTTTTAAAATGTATTCCACTACAGATTACAGAATACATGCCCCAAAATGTAGTTTGGAACGTATTCCGTTAAGTTACTCAATGTGAGTAACGTATTCTGAATACTTTGGATTACTTAATATATTGTCATGCTTTTTACAACCACATGAATGTAGCAATCACATCCTGCCAATTCCTGTTTGTTTTTCTCTACCAATTGGCTGTTAAGCCCAAATCTCCCTAAATAGACAATATGTTTACTGTAGAGGAGCAAAGACGAAACTTCCGAGTAAGAAATGCATTCCTGCCCGGGCACTGCTGGCTCTGTTGTGCTGGCTCCGGAGGTCCGTTGTGTAACTGACGCCACCAACATTAACAGGACGCTTACATTAGAGCCTCTTATTGCGTGTTTTGTTTGGGTTTCCGGCAATGCGTGGAATTACCAAAATTAGAGAGGGGATAGAGAGGGGATAGCCTAACATATGAAACAGGAAAAGACTGCCGTGTAATCCATTTATTTCAACAAAGTAACTGTATTCTAATTATCACCTATTTAAACGGTAACTGTAACGGAATACAGTTACTCATATTTTGTATTCTAAATACGTGACGCCGGTACATGTATTCAGTTACTCCCCAACACTGGTAAAGACTTGCATGTGAGTCAGCTAAAGAGTCAATATGAGTCGCATTAGAGCCATGATCAGTCATGATATTTTGAAGCCTTATTAGCACTTGCGTAACTTCCGACTGAATGCTGAAGGCGGGCAGTATAAACAGGGCCATTAGACTCGCTTGAGGTAAAGGAAGTGCATTAAGTTTGCGCATTCTGTTCTACCCGGACGTCGGCGGGGCTTTTAGCGAGTGGTTTGTATGTAATTCGCGTGTAGACGCAATTGATGTAGACGCAATCAGTGACCGCATCAACCGCCAGAGACACGACGACTGGCCAGTTTCTAAATGCCATTAGACTCCGACTGACTCGCACTGTCAGAAGTGTCTCCAGGATGCCGGAATGTGCTGATATTGAGTTTTCAGACGTGGAATGGACGATTAGATATATTTGCACAATGGACTTTGATGACCAACGGAGACTCTGTGGCTAAAGTGATTGTTAACGTACGATTTGCGCAGGCGCACTGAGCCTCTACGTGTGCGTGTGTTTAAGAGCGAATGAGCGTGCGTTTTTATATTATCCTCTTATAAGGAGTGGATCCATTTACTAAGTATGTAAACATGACAAGTTTGTCATGGTGAATATGATATTGTTGTTGGCCAATCAAACTAAATTATTATTTACCGAAATTATTTTAGTTAATAACGTTAAATTCGAGATGATTACATTGGGCTTAAAGTTGAGTTTGTGCGTTTCATGTGCCTTGTGTTCCTTTGTTTGTAAAGTTTTAAAAGGAAATATGAGGAAATAAGCGCTGCCGCCTTACAACGAGAAGGTCCAGGGTTCGAGCCCCGGACCGGCCGTGGGGCCATTGTGTATGAAGTGAGCATGCTCTCCCCATGTTGGCGTGGGTTTCCTCCGGGTGCCCTGGCTTTCTCCCGCAGTCGAAAATCATGCAATATAGGTTAATTGGCGACTCTAAATCGACCCCGTAAGGTGTAAATGTGAGTGCGATTGTGTATGTGCACTGTGGTGTGTTGGCGCCTGCCCAGGGTTTTTCCCCGCCTTGTGCCCGTAGTTCCCGGGAAAGGCTCCGGCGCCCCCGCGACACCAGTTGGGATTAAGCGGTTTGGATAATGAATGAATGAATGAATGAATGGAAATAGTAAATACTACTACAATAATAATAATAATAATAATAATATAATAATAATAATAATAATAATGTAATATAAATAAATATAAATATAATGTAATAATAATAATATTATATTATACATATTTGTATAATTAAGAAGAACCTAGAACATAAGTAGTAGTGGCAGCTGTAATAATAATTATTGATATTATAATTCTATAGAGAAAGGGGTGCAGACGCGTGAAACTGGTAAAGCAATCTCTCTCTCTCTCTCTCTCTCTCTCTCTCTCGCGCTGGGTTTATCCAATAAGAGGCAGCAGTGGGAGGAGCGCGAGCTGAGAGCGCGCGCGCGCGAGGGAGAAGTTGGGAGAAAGAGGCAGAGCGTGAGGGTGAGAAAGCCTGAGGTAAAAACAATGATTCAGAAAATAATGATGTTGTTTCATCCTTACCAGCAGGCTATTTTGTTTCGTTTAAGCTGAGAATACGAAGTCTGTGAATGGTGGCAATATTTCTCAAAACATTTCATGTTATGTAGTCCTCAAAATCTTCTCCGCTTTGGCTACCTGTTTGGGGAAAAAACAAACAATCTAAAGGTTATTTTTGAACGACACGACAGCTTTCGGAAAAGGGAATATTTTTTTTGCCTTTACAAATAAGCGCGTATTTATATTAACGGGGAGAAACGGAGGAGACAGACTGCTCCCATATAATAAAACGATTTGCAGTCAAAACCTGTCGGCAAGGAAACGGACAAGCAACGATGGAGCGACCGTGACAACATGAAAAAGAAAAAGTGTGCAGGAATATTCCGTCCCTGCCGTCGAGTCCGCGTCTGAACGGGGGAGATCGAGACAGACAGAGGAGAGGTAAGAGATGTACGCGCAAGAGCGATAGACGGCAGGAGGGAAGGTGTGTGGAAAGAGATGCTGAGGAGAAGAAGTGAAAGATAGACGCTCAGTCTGACGCTCTGTATTTTTCACCATATGATGCGATCCAAATTCTCCATTTTGGTCTCCCTCAGTGTTAGTCAGCTGCCTCACATTTGACATTTGCCACAAGTCAGAGCTGTGCTGAGGATTTGGCCGCCGCATAAGTTAGTGGTTGTAGGTCGCTTACAGATTCAGTGTTTGTGTGACAGAGATTGCTGGAAGCAGTTAGAGGTTGGGAGGGGGAAAGAGAGAGGGAGAGCTCAGAGAGTGACAAGTAGATGTTTTAGGTATTCAGATGTTCACCGTTCCTCTCCTCTTCAATCTACATAGTCTGACAAGAGTGTTTGTCAAGAGGGGTATATGAGGCTTAAATTTGCTTGAAATCGTAACTCAGATTTCTCTTTATTTTGCACATTCAGTCAAGAGTGTTTAGAGAAATATGAAGCCTTAGATTTGTAAACTTGTAAACTGTCATACTCTATATTGCATGGTTAATCAAGAATGTTTAGAGGAATACAATGTTAAAATGGTTAAATTTTAACTTCTAACCATACCATTGTTATGTGGGAAACATTTAAAAGGAATTTATATCAAATCTCGATCAAATCCAATCCAATGCAATGATTCCAACTTTTCTTTTTCTACACAGACACCGTCCAACTCTCAACTAACAACTCTGCTTTCTCCTGTTGTTCCTTCATATTTCATATTTGTTCAGTATCTTGAGGGGAAAGCCTTGAAAATGACTTTCGTTTCAACCTCCCCTTCTTTCAGGAAAGATTACAACTCTTCTTTTTCTGTCTCCCCTTTTGCCACTCCGAATAGAGCTGAGGAAGAGAACACACCCAAACCTGCTGGAGTTCCCCGGTTGCCATGGATCCCCCTCCCTCATTGAGTTTGGCCCTTCTTGCCGGGAGCGAGGAGGAAGATCAACGCGCCCCCCTCCCGCTGAGTGGTATCTCCCACACCTCCATCGCCGGCAACTACCCCGGCCCCAACCACTCCAACCACACGGGCGGGAACAGCAGCCTGGAGCGCCTTAACGGCACACCATCTCCCACTACCCCCAGCCTCCCTCCGGCCTCCCTGCCCAAGCTGCCCCTGGCCACCACGCCCCAGCTGCCAACCCCTATCCCCAATGCGCTGCACCCCACCAGCACGCCGCTGTCCTCTTGCCTGGGCAGCCAGCACAGCCTGAGTGGTGAGGCCTCACCCGTCTACAACGCCCTCTTCTACTCCTCGCACTCTCCATCAGCCGAGAGGGAGCGGGAGCGGGAACGGGGCTGCAAGCACCGGCAGGCCAGTCCACTTGTCCACCGCAGGGACAGCAACCCCTTCACGGAGATTGCCATGAGCTCCTGCAAGTACAGTGGTGGTGTGATGAAGCCGCTGAGCCGACTCAGTGCCTCGAGAAGGAACCTCATCGAGTCCGACAGCGGCAGCGACACCAAAGAGGGTGGGGCAGCGTCCGGCAGTGGCAGTGGCGGGGGACAGGGGACGGCACCCTCCTCCTCCTCGCTTCACGCCCAGCTGCAGCCGCAGCACCCGCCGGAGATTGTCATATCCTCGAAGGAGGACGCCCCATACGGACAGGTCTATGAACTGGAACCGTCAACCAATCAGATGTCCATCTACCACCAGAACCACACCCTCTCAGAGAGCAGAGGAGCTTTGGGGATGAGCGGAAGCGGAAGCAACGGACGGCGCGGCGGGGCAGCGGGAGCCACGGGCAGGACAGTGTCAAAAGCTCCTAAACGCAAGAATCAAAATATCGGCTACAAACTGGGCCACCGGAGGGCATTGTTCGAGAAGAGAAAGAGACTCAGCGATTACGCGCTCATCTTTGGCATGTTTGGCATCGTTGTCATGGTGATTGAGACAGAGCTGTCCTGGGGTGTCTATAGTAAGGTGAGCCATTCGCTGAGCCCAACTGGATGGGCTCAGAACCGGGTGTTATGACTGGATGAATGAATGGACCAGGCAAGATTTTGACTGGGTTTTGGTTGGACAACTTTTCCTGTGTGATTCTGAACAGTACGACAAGGGTCATGTAGTTGACCTTGGTAATAAATACTATAGGATGACAGAATGAGGATGTCATGACAGTTGAGAGTGTGCATGTGAATGTGTGTGTATTTATGGCCATACACACATAAATACATCCATGACCCTGTGTGTTAGGCAGTTAAGACAGCCACTGGTGATGAATGGTGATGGTGCTTTCGATGGTGTGTTTAAAGGCAGGTATTGAGTGTCTGTATGTATATGCAATGGGGAATTTTTGACAGCTGGAATAGAGCTGTTCTTGTTTGGGAGTATATGTGTGTCTGTGTGTGTGTCTGTGTGTGGGTGAAGGTCCCTTAAAGTGTCTCAAGTGGTGAGGACCCCTAATCTCTAAGCTTTGGCCTAATAATTATGGGTATGTGTGAATAAGAAGGACACTCTTTAGATGTGCTGTCAAATAGTAGCAGTATAAAAGTGGCTGGTGTGTGTGTTAGAAAAAGAGAAATATTGTCTGTCTGTGTGTGTTTCTCTTTTACCAGGATGTACCTATGTATAAAAAAGCCCCTGATATTGATACTTACATATTAACAAATGATCATTTTCATTATTTTATATTGTAATAAAACAGTAATGAATTAGTGAACATTTTTGCAGTATAAAAAGCAGATCCAAAATCCATTTATTAACTGTGAAACTTAATGTTATTTTATGTGTGACTGTGTGTGCAATTGCGCATGATATGCATGAAAAGCTGTTCATTAAGAAATGCTGATGCGTGAGTGTCATTTGCCGTCTTTAGCTTGTCATGGTGTTATGAAGTCTGGCTTTGGGGTTGTGTGGTTGTGTGTGTGATATATATATAGGTGATATTCGAAGTTATTTGAGGGTGTTACAAATTTGCTTTCTCAGGATAGGGCTGTAAGAAGGATTTATGTCCATGCATGTCTACACACTGAGGACCTATTTGTGTGGATACCACATTTAAACTTAAAAATATTTTTGTTTCTTGTTAAAGCCATGCTTACAATATATTTTAATTAAAGTATGGTAATTTATAGCTCAAAACAATCAGTTTAATTTTTCACACATTTAATACAATCCCACTTATTTTAGGGCCATTTTCAATAGTTTTCACAGTATTAGGACCACAATAAGAAAAGAAAAATCATTAAATATCCTTATATTTTGGCAAAATATGTCCCATTGCAAGTAGAGTGTAAGAGTAGAATGTCAGCTTCCACTGTGTTGTTATTCCATCTGTCCTGCAGCGGCTCTCCCGCTGTTCTGTAATGTCTGTGTACACTGCAAATGGATACGGCAGGGTTCCCACCTCCGCTTTATTTACCCTAATGCTGAACACGCCACTGACTAAAACAAAATTGGTCCTCGGCTGTTTCTTAATTTGGGAATAATACAGCGTTGGTTTATCAGGAGTTTACATAGTTCCTCTCTGTGGGGTCACCTTGCAACAAGCTCGTAGTCGAATCCGGGGAGGAACAGTTTGGAAAATTGTGCCTAGATAAAAACCTGCTCCTTAAAAAGCTAGAAGTAGAGGGTGACTGAAGTGAGAATATATCTTGGTGAAATTAGTGGATTTTACAACGAGAACTTTTCCAGTGGGGGAACTTAAAGTAAACATTAATATTGCTTAGTGAGAGTTTCTCTAGTTTTAGTCTATTTTATAAGCAGACTTAGCTTTAGGCTTAAAAGATATGGCTAGCTGAGAAACCCTGGTATGTGGAATACTCTTTTGAATAGTGATTACATCTCCCGTAGCGCAAAATATCACAGAAAGGTAGAAGAAAACCTTGCTCTAGCTGTAGGTACAAGGCAGCTTTGGGCTGGCGTGTAGTGTGGCAATGTTTTGAAATCTCAAAATAACTCAGTCTGAAACTACAGCTGTGAAACCATGTCTCTCTCGGGTAAAAACCTCACTACTTCATGCCGTTCTTTGCGATACTCTGCTTTTTTGGGTACTACGAATGTTTATTTCCACGAATGAGACGTTCGGCTCTGCCGAGCCCTTGCCTGGCGTCTCCTCTCCGATTCATGCAGAATGCCCATCATAGTTTCCAGCTTAAGCAAGTGGAAGCTTCCCCACCCATGGGAAATCTAAACTCTCCCACCCATGCCCTTGATGGGTGGCATCAGATGCAGTTCTGAGCAAAGAAGATGCCAAAGAGCCTAATTAAAATCTGCTCAGAGTTGCAAAATGTCGATATTTCCCGCCTAAAGTGAATGAAACAATTTTACATGTGCTCATTATCTTTTATATAAAGTGTCATTTCACTTCTTTCTTGATAACAGCAACGCAATGCGTCAGTAGCATCCTGCTCTGTGCAGTTCTGACTTGTTTGTGAGCGTCTGTGCACATCCGCTGCCGAGTGTGTGTGTGTGTGCGCGCGCGCAGGGTCGTGCGTGTGTAGCCCTTATGCCGCAGGTGGTTAAGATGTGCCTGACATTTGAGGGTGTGTGCTGGGAATTCTGGCCCGCTTCCACTGTCTCTCTCTTACATGTCTGTCCACCTTTTAGCCCAAATTTTATCGCCCTCTCCCTCTGATGCTTTCTTCCTCTTTCTCTCTGTCTCACCCACTCGTTTTTCTCGGCTGCTCTCTTTCTCTCTGAGGATTCCTTTCCTCCTTTCTCTTGATAATTATTCTTGGTCTCTCCTTCTCTCTCTCTCTCTCTCTCTCTCTCTCTCTCTCACTCTCTCTCTCTCTCTCATACATACGCTGTTAGCTGTCTTTCCTCTTAGAACTCCCTCCTAAATGCTCTCTCTCGCTCCCCATCACTTCCTCTCTCTCTCTCTCTCTCTCTCTCTCTCTCTCTCTCTCTCGGTTATTGTAGTAGGCGGCGAACGGGGGAGTGTTATTGGAGAGGGAGAGAAAAGCGAGTGAGCGTGAGGAGAGACGAAATGAAAGGCTGTAATAAAATCTCTTTATTTGAGATCGAAAAACGGCCGAGTGAGTCAAGCTCGCACAAGAATAATGGCGGTGGTGATTGTATACCATTATAGCCATTATAAAACAACACAAAGGGAAGCTGTTGGTGCCACGGCGCCTCACGGGCCAATTAAAGGGCTTTTCTCCCGCTACCTTAAAGACGAGCTGTTGCACTACCCTCTTATGGACAGAACCCATCACACTCTTTGTCAGTGATGAAATGGGCATTCGTCCATCCAAGGTGAGAGGCAGGGAAGGAGGGAGAGAGGGAGGGGGATGGTGAATAGGGGAATGTGAGAGGTTCTTTAACACTCTATTGATTATTGATAATTATCCACCCATGTACACACGCTAACCCTCCCACACACACACTCCAGCTCCTGATGAGCACTTTTATTACACTGCCTGAGCTGTTTGTGGTGGTCAGTGTGTGAGTGTGTCAGCTGCTTTTGAGGGGAAGGAGACAGGAATTTCCTGTTGAGATGGCCTAATGTCTGTGAGGGGATCCTTACCACTTGTCTCTCTCTCCTCACTTACCTTTTTCTTACTCTCTATAACCCTCTCTTGCTCTTTCCCCATCGTTCTCCTCCCTCTGTCTCCTTCTTCACTCTCTCTCCCTCTCCTCCTATTTTAGGTAGCGGTGTGGGCTTGTTTTTCTGCACCTACTGCATGTGCGCAAATTAGTGAATGCTCTGTATAATGAAAGAGTGTGTGTGTGCGCGTGCGGATTTCACGGTCGGGCTTCCTTAGGAGATCCCCTGCTTCATTCACACTCCCAACACATCCCCCTTCTTAAAATAGACAGGTAAAACCAGCCGAAGTGAGGGAGGGAGAGGGAGACGGTGGGAAGGCAAAGAGAGAGTGATTCATAGGCGGTAATACAGGAATACTGTAAGTCACACTTTCGAGGGTGTCAAAATCTCTTGTGCACTTTCTCATGTCATTTTCACCAGAGTTCTGTCTCTGGAACTCCCTTTCCACGATCAAGCATTAGATTTTATGTAAAAATAAAAGTTAATTGTTTTAAATGTGTTGCGGAAGCACACCTGCCAAAAATCAGAAATCATGTCGGATATGATGTAAACCGGTCCTCTGCTCTTGCTCGCTTACTTTAGTACCTCTCCTACATTGTAATTATACTCACTGGCGTGTAATTACATTCCCCTAAACTTGTAGGTGCGCTTTATAGATGCATAATCACAGACTGTAACCCTTCAGTGTCATGCACAACAGGGCTGCACGATTCTGAAAAAAATGTTTATCACAGTTTTTTTTTGCTTAGGATTGAGATCACGATTTTCTGGCACAATTTGTTTTTAACATTTTAGCGTTTATTGTAATCAACCTGCAAAAGCGTGATGCAGTGTAGCAGAAAAGTAAGGGGGGAAAGGGGGGCTTAAGATTCTCCACGGAAAGTATGGCATTATTTTTGTGCTGAAATAAACACATTTTTCCAATATGAGGCCAAAAGGACAGACAAGAAGACAAGTTTGGGGTTATTTGAACATTTCCGGTGTAATGTTGATGTGTATTCTATCAACTTCCATACAGTACGATTCATGTCGTGTAATTCAACAAGGCGGCACGGTTAGCGCTGCCGCCTCACAGCGAGAAGGTCCTGGGTTCTATCTAATATTGTGTTTTATTCATATTTTCTTCCTCCAAAATATCTTTAAAGGTTTTTTCTCTAATTCTTTTAACACTGTGGTGCACTGTGTGCTGTGCTGTGGTGTGTTCACAATGGCAAAAAAAATCACTCTCTTTCACTAATCTAGAAATAAGATCGCATGGAGGGGTGAATTAAGATCATGATTTTATTGCGATTAATTGTGCAGCTCTTGCCCTCCTACTACCTTATTTGCTTCTGGTCAGTTTTACAGCACTCTAGTTCTCTGATCTTTGGATCATTTCGTTACATGATATGCATTTTAAATTGAGAGGAATTAGGATTTGTTAAGACTGGTAGTGATTTCGATACATGGATGACTGAAAAATTTGGCCCATATTCTTTTTTTTCTAGAAACAAAACACAAAGATTTTAATTTTAATTTTAACAGTTGTTATCTTTAGGATGTCTTGTAATGCTTTGAAAAACATTTTGATAAATAAAATCAATTTTTCATTTGGCATTCAGTTTGCATTCACTCTAGAGCTGGCTACTAAAACACGAGACACCATAATTTGACATGGGCTTATCACCCAGCTCTGGTGAGGCACTTCAACTGAGCAGTGACACTGACATGCTTGCAGCATGTTCCTGTGTGCATGTGTGTTTTCAAGCACAGCATGCTTTTTTTTCAGTTTTTCAATGTAAGGGCTGGGTTGAGTGTAGCTCCATGTGTAAAAATATCCAGTGAAGAGCATTGTTCTGGTCAGAATGTGAGAACTGATGTTGGAATAACACAAACTGTCTGTGACAACAGTTGAGCTACAGATGCATTATGGATGTAAATCACAAGATTCATCACAATATGATATATCGATTCAGTGGACAACGTTTCGAAGTCTGCCAATATCACAAAGTCTGCTACAATACAATTTTGATTAAATTCTATTCAGTTCAGGAACCTGTGATTGATAAGACAATATCATATGCTGATTGAACACAGCATCACTACCAATCATATCAAATCACAAAAAGCAGTAAACTACATTTTAGCATTTTAGAATGCCAAGCCTTACTTCTGCAGTTATTTTGGTGAAAGTAACTCGGAGTCGTGTAATGCATTAGAATTCAGAGACAGTCATTTTGAAATACCTGTAACTAGTAATCTATGGGGCAGTCGGTAGAGTAACGGTCAGGGAGTTCACCCCGTGATCAGAAGGTCGCAAGCCCCCGACTGGTAAAGGTACCATGAGGAAGGTACTGTCCCCAAGCACTGCCCCCCGGGCACTGCCAATTAAAAAAAAAAAAGCCCACTGCTCCTTCACCAATGAGTCAAATGCAGGGCTCACAGTTAGCTGTGGTGAACTGTGTACTGTGCTGTGCTGTGGTGAGTTCACAATGACAAATAATCACTCACTTAAAATATAATGTATTACATTTTGGAAGTAACTTGCCCAGCACTCTGAGAGATGTAACTCTCTGTAAATGTGTGAGGTGCTTGTAGTAAGAAGGCGCTTATAATAAAATGTTAATAATAAAGTGCATAGATTTGCTTCACGCTCCATTTGGTGCATGGAGGAGGTATAGAAGGAGTCTGCAGGCCTTCCAGTCTCCCACTGCCACAAAAACTGCCACAAACACCTGACAGAGCCGTGTGTCACCACTCACTGGCCAATCGATACGCCGTTGTTTTCATGCCCTGATCAGTCCCGCCGCCCTCTGGGTGGTGGCCTGATTGCTAGGGTGACTGGTGTGTGTACGTGTGCGTGTTTGTGTGCGTGTCGATAAAAGAATGTGCACCTGCTGCTATGGATACGGTTGTAATGTTTGTGTGTGTGTGTGCGTGCGTACAAGAATTTGCACCTGCTTTTATGGATACTGTGGTGTTGTTGCTTGTTACTTGTGTGTGTGTGTGTGTGTGAGCATGCATGTACATGTTTACTTACTATTAAGGGGACAAAATGTCCCTACTAGGACGCAAGAAGGGAAAGAATTGATTGTTATCTGTGTGTTGTGTGTGTGTGTGTGTGTGTCCACTCCGCCACTCCAACTTCAAAGTAGCAAGGAGGAGGAGCATATTAATTTTAATGGGCTCTAGTTAATATAAGAGCTTTGTGTGTGTGTCTGCACATTTTCTCCTCTTTCCCTCACTGCCTCCAAGTGTGTACTGTAATTGGGTTTTCAGGAGTGTAATGGTGTATGTCTGAGTGTAATCAAGTGTGTGTGTACATGTCAGTCAGAATGTAATTGAGCTAATCAACAGTGTGTGTGTGTGTGTTCGTGTGAGTGTGTGTTCATGTGTCGGGTCAGGTGGAATTTTTCGGTTGTGTTGTAGGCTCCAAAGTGTCGTAAGTTACGACAGGAATTGCTGTTTTTCTTCCTTTTTATTTCTTTCTGATTTTGGTTTGGGCAGACAGTCGCTGTGTAACAATACATCAATCTACATCGATTTAATGATCAACGAGCCCATAGCACCAAAGGAAAAAAGAACACAGACACAGAGCAGACCTCATCTGTATCTGACGTTGTCTTATATTGATCGCTCCTAAATTGAATCGAATTGTAGAAGACTTTGTGATATTGGCACACATAGTCATTTTCTATTCAGCTGATGTAAACATATTGTGATGAAACTTGTGATTTACACCCCTACTAGACAATTCTTTACAGACACACACACAGCACGTCCATTACACATTGACCTTGCGAGCACCTGCAGACACTATAGCCCATCTGCTGTCATGCACCTTCTCTTACAGTCATCATTTCTCTTAATCATTCATTATCCGAACTGCTTAATCCCAACTGGGGTCGCTTGGGGACCGGAGCCTATCCCGGGAACTTAAGGGCGCAAGGCGGGGAAGAACCCTGGGCAGGCGCCAACACACCGCAGGGCACACACACACTCACACATTCACGCTCTCATACACAGCTTACGAGGCCATGCTTTTGGACTGTGAGAGGAAACCACAGCACCCGGAGGAAACCTACGCGAACGGGGGCTCCACACAGAAAGGCCCCATGGCCAACCAGGGGCTCCAACCCAGTGCGTTACTGTGCCACCCCCTCCCCCATATTATAGATTTTTTGTTAAAATATGTCTACGAGCCAGGG
The DNA here is from genome assembly GCA_032718565.1 of Distichodus sexfasciatus. Taxonomy (NCBI): domain Eukaryota; kingdom Metazoa; phylum Chordata; class Actinopteri; order Characiformes; family Distichodontidae; genus Distichodus; species Distichodus sexfasciatus. The sequence goes on along the minus strand of JAVGVS010000008.1, from coordinate 5,486,280 downwards.
CTGTACGGTATTGTAAAAAAATGACATTGCAATATTTATTTTTACTGCACCACATTTTTATTCTGATATTTTTGAAAAATACATTTACCAAAAGACTTGAATTATTTGGAAAGAATGAATCATTCTCGAAGGATAGTTTTGATCTTGAATGTAAGTGTATATGCATAGAAATAAAAAATAATAATAGTTTTGAAAAATCGACTTTGTTACCGTCTTTTCGTAGACTTAACATTTCAGTAAGTGATGCCATATCTGACAGATGTCTCTTGTAGATTATTGTTTAAAAAATGAGAACAGGGTGAGTTTTCCTTTTGTATCAAGAATGAAAAAAGATGCAGCATGATCTGTATTTGGTTTAATTTATCTTACTTGACATTACAGGCTCTTGCGATGTAACTATTGCACAAGTGCACATTGCGATGTCGATGTTGAAACAATGTATTGTGCAGCCCTATAAGGAGATCCACTAAACATGTCTCTGAAGTAGTTTGCTGAAAATAGCGCTCAGATTAGGCATTTTCGCCTCCTTTTTACCCCTCTATTTCAGTCCCTTTCGGAACAGGCTGTTTCTCAATAGTGTTCTTAAATGCTAATGAGCCGCTGCTGCCCGCTCCCCACTCCGGAACTGGGGCGTAGACAGCACGGCGGGTGTTTACCTACATGGTGGGCTGAGGTTCTCAGATGTGATGTAGAAGTAGGGGAGAAATCTAAACGGCTCATTTAAGGACACGATTTCTGACATTCGTAAATTAATACTAACACAATTCACCATTTTTGATCAAACTTACAGTGTGTGTAGAGGCTGTACAGAGCCAAATGGATGTCCAAAGAACAGATAACATGATTTTTAACAATAATATGGGACCTTTAAAAAAATGAATGAACGGATGAAACATGGATTAAATGATTTTTCTCAACCTAGACGCAGTCAATACTGACAGGGAAAACATTAGACATGTAGCTGATACACTTATAGATACCATGCCTGTAGCACGAAAGTGGTCAGACTCCATTACCTGAGAACTACTCAGCCAGCAGTGGTCCTGTGGTAAGAAAACACTGAGTAACGATTTGGACAATGGCAAAACAAACTGTTCTTGGCCAGAGATGGGCTACAAACTGATCCGACTCAATATGGTCCTTTGTAGTGCAGCTATACTGAAGCATTAACAAGCTTTTTTGGGGTAGAGCATTCCTCTAAGACATTCACATCCGTTCACGTTGCTGTAGAAAAAGTGATTATTTTGTGCAGTAATTATTTTTGCCTGTGATTATGTGTCTCGCTTGCCTGGTAAATGAAAATATCTACAGGGCACAGTTCAGTACAAATCTGTTGAGCAACATTTTGTCTGTGAGTGTATTTGGATTCCCTTTTACTGTGTGTTCAGCCCAGTAGTGCTTAGGAAAAACAAACATTGAGGTGAACGTTGACGGCTCATTACCCTGTACGGATTTGCTTTCCCCCTCAGAACCAATGAAACCCCATTTTTGGAGTCCAAGTGTTTGCACCGTTTTTCTGGCTCAGTATGTGGTAAAAATGGATTAGTGCTTCTCTCTAATATTTGTCAACATTTTATTTTCATGTTTCCTTTGAAGTCTCACAGCTTGACATATGATGAGGTATTTTGAACAGATGAGCCAGTGCAGGCCCCGAACTGTTGATTAACATTGGTTAAATGATGGATTATTCGATTATTTTTTCTAACATTCATTGATTGCCAAAATGTTCATTAGTTGCTGCACTACCTCTCTTGCTCTTCAGCAACAGTACAGCTTTTGGCAGCGCCCAGCGAGCAGTGCTTGCTCCTGAGCATATCAGTGGTACCTTTACTGGTGCAGGACTTGAACTGGCAGCCATTTCAATCACAGAGCCAACTCCAAAAAAACGTTACGCTACCAACTGGCCCCTAAAAATGAGAATCATACACCTCGAATGATGAGCCTCAGCACCTTTGCGGATACGTGTGCGCGCATGAGCATAGGCATATGTTCATGCATAGGTTGGTAGTGTAATGGTTAGGACGTTCGCCGCGTGAACAGACGATCGCCAGTTTGAATGCAGGGGTCACATTGCATTGTGGTGCACTGTGTACTTTGCTGTGCTGTGTTCAAAATGACACATAATTACTCAGTCTTCTCTTAAAATGGTTTGTGCATCACATACGTTAAAATGATCTTATGCCAGTCTGCGTGACATCCACACGTCTATGTAAGTTCTCAGTCGTCCAGGACATAGTATTCTTGAAGTCTTGAATACAGGACAACTAGACTGAATTAGGCTTTCGGTTTTGTTATCGGTGTCAAATGTTTAGCTCAGTCTTACTTTCTGATTGGTGTATTAAGGTGGTTGTGCCGTCTGCAGGTTCGCATATACAGAACTGGGTGTCTAGTGCTCTCTAGCAGGACTTTGGAACTGTTTTGAGGCTTGCTTGCTGAGTTTAGCTGGTCATCTTGTCCTTCCCAGCATAGGAACATTGCCCGTTAGGGACCTTACAACAGCCAACATTGTGGAGCTTAACAAGTTGAGCTTAATGAGGATTTTCATGAGTTTATATTTTACCAGCTCATGTTTTTGTGTTGTGATTGTTTTTTTGCTAATTCATTCGCAAGCAAGCAAGCGTATAAGTTATGTGTGTGTGTGTGTGTGTTTTGAGGAAACTGCAAAGTGGGGGGAGCTTGCTGGTCTCAGTGGATAACAGGGATGCATTAAGCGTGTGATTAGTTTGGTCTGTAGGTTGGTCTACTGGACTGAACTGAGCTTAGAGAGTTGCTCTGATAGACGTTCAATCATGCATTAACAGACTGTACGGCTTATACACACACACGCACCCACCCACCCACACACACACACACATGCTTAGGTCCCTATAAAAATATAAAATCTGTGTCTGTGTGTGTGTGTGTGTAGAATTCTGTGTGTTTTGCGCTTGAGTGTGTTAGCACAGCTTCACCAATAAACCAAGACATTAAAACAAGAGGAAGTAATTACATTAGAATCACAGATGACTCTAAGTACGTGTTTGTGTATGCGCGCTTGTGCGTGAGTGTGTGCGCGTGTGTAGCTGGCAGCAGATACATATAATGACTGAACGTGTGTGCGTGTGTGTGTGTGTGTGTGTGAGTGTCTGTGTGCATCATCACAGATGAGTAGGCTCTGTGCATTCAGATGTCACAGAACATTCACTACTTTAAGAGGAATGAACTAAGAAGGAATGAATAAGCAAATGATGCAAGTAGTACGAGAAACGGAGGCGAGACGGAAGACAGAAAAAAACAGGAGGGATCATGTGTGTCTCTGTCAGTTTGAGGCGAATAGATGGGACTCAGACGGCTTCTTAGCTCTGCATGGTATCTGTCAAAGTCTGGATCAATAACCACTAATCCATCCATGACTTCCTCTCTCTGTCTTTTTTTTTATATCTCTCTCGTTCTCTCTCTCTCTCTCTCTCTCTCTCACACACTCTCACACATACACACACACAGTGCTCAGACCTGGTCGCTTCTGTTCAAAAAAAAATCTTTTGCCAAAAGAACTTCAAAGGTTAAAACTGCAATGCAAGTATGATCATTTTAATTTAGGAGAACAGAAATAAAGGGTTTGATAAATGACTGGTCTGGCAAAAGACAAGCTGAAATGGCTAGATGAATGCAGCGAGAGACAAAGAGGAGGCAAAAGAGGAGAGATGAAGGCTCAGACTCTCAGCCTTGAGTGCCAGCCGTTTGGCAGGACATTCGGGCCCATAATCGCCAGACGCCGCAGCCGGCTTACCGATTGGCTGGGAGACCTGCAGTAATTAGGAAGAGTAGCCATCTTCTTTCACAGTGTTCAACCTTTTGCTGCTACATAGTTGGGGAAAGAGCCTCATTTATGCACCCAAACCCAAGATCCTTAAAGAGGTCCTGCTTCAATTAACCGTTCCACAGATGTAAAATGGGCAGCCCGGTGTAGTCATAAAAAGACTCTGAAATATTGTGTAGGGGAACAAATCTTGATGAAAGTGGTTAAAAATGAAGGATAATGGCTTCCATTAAAGAGGCAGGTGAAACACGGATGTGCGGGAAAGCTGCTGATGGTGACTTTGCCGCTAATGAGTGTGAAACAAAAAGGTGAAGGCTCCTAGTTAGCATATGACAGGGCTTCTGGCATGTAGATGTGGGGACCCCTCGCCCTGCCCGGTTTGATGTGTTTTTTTGGTCTCATCTTAACCGCTATTTATCAGACCTTTATGGTGGATGAACCGAGCTGAGCTGACATCAGATGGGCTGGGGTGGAAAATAAGTGAAAGTGCACAGGGCAGTAAATGAAACCCCTAAACCGGTTCTGGCAAATATGAGCAAACAGCAAACTGCATATGCTTTGTTGAAGACAGCTCTAGAATGAACATAAAACTGTTTATACGAGATTCATAATCATAATTTCCATCAGACCTTTATACTTTATCATATAGCCAGTAATATGGAGTTGTAATAACCTAGTGTTAGGATTTTGACCAAGAGCTCAAGGGTTCAAATCTGACTATTCTTCCTCCAGCACTACTATCTTGACATGCTTACCAAGATCCTTAACCCCAAATACTCCACTGCTGGATAAGAGTGTCGCCTGAATGCCCCAAAATTTAAAGTAATATATCTATGAGAAACTGAACTGAACTGAGGTTTGGTCATGGGTTCTTTCTGTGTGGAGTTGCATTATGTTATACTGAGTTTGATTAAAAACATGATAATATCAAGCACATAAGGAGAAAAAAGCTTGTGTACTCTTCAGATGGATATCTTTGATCAACTCAGCAATCTACTCAAGAGCTTCTGAAGCTGTAGGAGGTGGACCATGTTAAGCCATTTAAAAATATTACCAAATAAAGACATGGAGCCTGTGCAGAGGGCTGCCCAAAAATATACATAGATGTCATTTCTGATAGCGGTTATTACCAGTAGCAGTAACGATTCCTCAAACTATTTTCTCAGCTCCAAAAAGGCTCGGCAGCTTTCTGCACACGCCTTGCAGAAAACACTGTAGTTAACATAAAGCCCTGCTTTCACAAACAAAGCATCAGAATACCAACCACATGTGCCTTGTAAATGACTACATCCTTGATGCTGCACTGACAAATTGAGAAGACGGTTGTCAGAACATTTCTGCATGCCGTTTTCACCATAGTTTGTGCTGAAGACTCAAAAAGGCTTGGAACCAGAAAGTGGGCTGGGAATAGATCGGACCTGATGCTGACGTGACTAACAATGAATAAAACCAAATAAGGACATGAACGTCGTTTACTTTTTTTTAACAGACAAGCATGTTTGCACCTCTAGATTTCTTTCACCCTTATTTAACATACTGCAAAGATTCAAAGTCCTAATCATTTTTGTTGCCCATAAATCCAACTTTTCTCTCTGTACTTTAAGAAAAGAGTATCAGCACATTACTCAGCATATGGCATTTAGCAGATGCTCATATAGAGCGACCATTTTTCCCATTTCAGTAAGAGAGCGACTTGGGCTCAAGCGTCTTGCTCAGGGACCCTATAATGGTAGTGCTGGGGTAGTATTTGAACCCACAACCTCTTGGTCCAGAGGCGAGTATCTACAAGCAAATCAGCTAAATACTTGAATGTATCTTTCTCTGGTGTTCGTCTTTGCCGAATAACAAATTTGGCTGCATTGCAGACAATATTAATCCTATCTAAATGTTAGTGTTTGTCAACAGCATTCAAGCAGAGCATTACGTAATGTCTCTGCTCAGGAGAGACAGCAAAACTACACTCGATTTGGCCAAAGCTCTCTGAATATTAATCAAAAATGTTCTGAACTGTTAAAACATGATTGAAATTAGTTTGGATCATGTTGGATCAACAACCGAAACCTCCGGGGCTCTGTTTTAAGTTTTGAGACTTATACATTTACACCATTTGTCAGATGCTGTTGTCCAGAGCAAGATTTTGTCTCCCTGGAGCCAACTTGAAGTTAAGTGTCTTGCTCAGGGGCTTGAATTCACCACTCCTTAGGGAAGTACTTGAGGTTATACAACATGCCCACTTGTGGATGCTGCTGCTACACAAGCAGCATACGGACTGTCCTTGCATTCAAATTTCTCAAAAATCTTGGGGATTCCACCAGGTGGCAGTGCGCAAAATGAACACAATGCGAAAACAGGGGCCGGTTTTGCTGGACTGTTAGAATGAAAATGTATGAGATTATAAGAGATGTATTAGTTTGGTTGTAGCAGTGTCGAACATTTCCCTCAGACAGAAGTGTTTTGTTTTATATTCAAATTGTATTAAATAAACATATATTTAAACATAAAATGTAAAACTCTATGCAAAAAATAAATACAAATATGTACAGTTAGCACCTTTAACAGGGAAAGCCATCGAGTGCAAAAATATGATATTTTAAAAAATATTTCATAATATAATAGGCTTGGTCCCGGGATAGGCTCCAGTCCCCGCGACCTCAGTTGGGATTAAGCGGTTCAGATAATGAATGAATGAATCTGGTATATCATTTCAGCCCATTAGACAACAATGCTCTTTTCACGAACCAAAATGTGACCACACTGCCACCCCACATTTCGTTGGTACTGCAATTCGTGCATGTGTCGTTTTAATTTCCGACAACGTGCTCAGAGGACGCGTGAAAAGAACACGGGTAATGTTCCAATGTTGGAGTAGTGTCAGGCATCCCACCCCTTAGTCCGTAACCAAGTATTCAATGACTAGACCAACAACCACTACAAAAATAAACACTTACTAGAATTAAACTGGCACATATACGAACCATATAAAGTGTTAACTTAGAACACATGGCAATGTGTCATCCTCTGCGATTCACACAAGGAGTTTCAGCAATATCTGAAGCTATAAAAGGCTTTGCAGAATTGTATCCTCCCTCCTGTGTTGATTGCACCGCGGGTTTTTATTCCGCATCGCAGGTGGCGTTTCCCCCCGATCAGTTGACAGAAAAAGAGAATGGCGGGCAGATCCCTCTGTGCCGGGCCAAGGCCCTGCGTGGGAGGTCGGATTGTCAGTCAGCTCAGCAGATCAATGGTTGAACATCTGGTCTTGTGGTAATTTTCACAAATTATTACAAACGACCTATTGGGTAAGAATCAACGTTGAGCAAGTGTATGTTCTGGTTAGATGTGGCTTCAGTCAGTCATTCGTGAATTATGTGCTTTAAATCAAGAGTTTGTGGCCTGAAGATGAGTTGTGTATCGGTGAAAGTGTTTTTGCCGTCAATAACACTGGCAAAAATACCTGCAAATTGTGGCCGGAATTTTCCAGAAAGCTGCTATGTGGAAGACATACGAGCTCAAACCCACTGACAGGCACGTGCTTGATGGGAAAGCGGTTGTAAAGCAGTATAAATCCACAATTATCCATGACAAATAACAAAGGGCTTCAGATGTGTGTGTGAAAAATGTCCTCAATTAGGAAACGTGCAACTTAAGACGCTAACAGCAGAGGGAAAGAGCCGGTGTGAGGGAGAATGAAAGATGAAGGGGGAGATTACTTTTATGGGCCCTGTAGCCGGAGGAGTTTGCGAGCGTTGAGTGCCGCAAGCTCCCCAAGCAGCCGTGCCTCAGCGCCTGTCTGCAGAGTAATGGCTTCTGTACAGAGCTTTAAATTAGACCCACAGGTGGCCATTCTAATATTATCTGGACTTCAACTGGAAAGCTGCTGGGCTTGGACAGGAAATGATGTATCACCTTCGCTTCTGTCAGATGCAGAGATGCTGGATGGCCCAATCTGGGTGTGTGCGAGTGTGTGTGTGATTTATTTGGGCTCCAACTGATATGTGGTGCAGACATCACTGTAAGGTTTATCAAGATGAGACCAGGGCAATCATACAGACTATCAGAGTAACCACAGGATGTTGTGTGTATGTGTGTAGCATCTGCTCGTTGGTGTGTGCATTTGTGTCTGATAGACTGTGTGCTTAAGTGTAAGAGAGTTTGTGTGTACATGACTAACAGTGTGTGTTGTGTTTTGCAGAGTTCCATGTATTCCCTGGCGCTGAAGTGTCTTATCAGCCTTTCTACCATTATCCTCCTCGGCCTCATCATCGCTTACCATGCTCGAGAGGTGCAGGTAAATTCTCAAGCACAAACACACACACTGCTACACTGCCCACTAAGTCCACTTTATCGAATACTGTCATTTCATCTTCTTCATTTGGCTGTACTTATTAGGGGGCGATACCACGGATCATGTTCTTTTTTTTTTTTACTTATTTTTTACATCATTTAGCAGACTTCCATTTTCCTGGTTGCAAGGACGGTCTCCCTGGAGCAACCAGGGATTAAGGGTGGCAATATACCTAACGCTACGCTGCTGCTGCGCAAGCGCTGTACTCACTATACCTGCACGAGTACTTTTTCTTCATCTTGAGGATTCCAACAGGTGGCAGTGTACACTATAAAAGCGTCCAGTTCGCCATAAAGTGACAGAAGAAAAGGAAGTAGTAGAAGGCGACAGTGCAAGAATACATCGGCCGGTTTTGCTGTGAAATGAAAGGGAAGAGATGTTGAAGATAAAAATTATTTGTATTCGGATGTTACGAAGGTGCAAAAAAGACAGCGAAACCATTCAGCCATGTTGATAGTAAACAACAATGCTGACATCACGTACAAAAAACTTCAACGCACTGCCAACCCAATTTTTGCTGGTACTGCAACTCGCGCACGCGTCGCGTCAATTTCTGATGACGTGCTCAGTGGATGCTGAGAACGCGTGGTGACCATGATGCGTTCTGAGTGTTAAGTATATCTTGGCCTTAAGGGTCTTTGCTCATGAACCCAATGTTGGTAGTGCCGGAGGTAGGATTTGGACCCATGACCTCTTGGTTCAGGGGCGAGTGTCCCAACCACTAGACCACCACCCACCCCAAATCATTGTTCTCGTAATGATTTGTCAAAAGTTATACACTATTTATTCAGGCTTTGGACCAGTGCTGGGGTATAGCTAACAAATTCATTCATTATCCGAACCGCTTAATCCCAACTGCGATTGCATGGGGACGGAGCCTGTCCCAGTAACTATGGGCACAAGGCAGGGACCAACCCTGGGAAGCCGCTAACCCACTGCAAGGCACACACACACTCTTACAGCTTACGGGGCCAATTTTTAGAGTCACCAATCAACCTATAGTGCATGCTCTTGGACTGTGGGACCCCCTGGCGGAAACCCATGCGAACATGGGGAGGGCATGCAAACTCCACACAGAAAGGCTCTACGGCTGACCCGGGGATCGAACCCAGGACCTTCTTGCTGAGAGGCGACAGCGCTAACCCCTGCGCCACAGTGAAGGAACTGGCAGACGTGGCATTTGATAATCAACCATGCAAGTCTTTAAGTATCTTGTAGCTTGAACAGCTGCTGTTTTAAAGTCTCTTCCCCAGTACTGCTTAGAAATCGGTACTAAGAAATAATCCCGACTGCCTGGGTTTGACTGTAATCAGTTTGTTGCCATTTAAATAGTTTCTGACATTGTTGTGCCATAGCGTTGTTGCTGGAGTATTTTGGTATTAATTGTATAACACACGACACTGTTCATAGGTCACGTGATTGTATTCTGCAGGAGTGTTTGAAATACTTTGAGACATGAGGCATGATGAGGGTGAGATAATAAGGTTAAACTGACAAACTCTGACAGTGATAAAAAGTGAAAGATTGTGGTGACCTTTATGCCAAATGCTGGTCATTTCTCTCTTTTTTGAGCGCGACCAAAAAAGGTTTCCCTTCCTCTTGGATGCACGATACCGGTCGGTTGATGACGGATGATGTAGTGCACCTTCCATGTCGTTTCAAGGGCACTCTGTACAAATGGCGCAAAATTTTCAACTTGAAATGATAAACACGCAAGGGGCTAAAATCTTTTAGGCACTGTGAGTGTTTGTGTTGCTCTGTAGACGATGGAAAGAGACAGAAGGAGACAGTTTCAAAAGGCAGTGGCCGAACATTCCCCTTACATTGCTTTGTGCTGGAAGCAATTAGCAATGCTGCGATGCTTTGAACACAGACAGCAGACAGAGCAAGCAGCAAACAGATTTCAGAAGCAGCTGAGTTTGGAGCCCCATGTCGTCTACATCATGGCTGACGTTCCTTTTCCTAACTGCACTGGGAAAATACACGCTGCTCTTAAATCTTCACATTGTCCTTTTTAGCTGATTTTTTTGTCCTGAGTCATGCTGCCTTTAGTGGTCGTGGTGGTGGTGGTGTTGATGAGTCACGCAGATTTGGAGGTTTTGCCTTGAGCAAGAGGCCAGTCACTTTAGCATAATGCTAACAGGAGCACTAGTTTTAAAAGAGAGAGAGCAGAGACATGGAGGGAGTCACGTAGATGTGCACACATAGACACATGTATACTTTTCCTCACTCTCTCATTTGCCCACACAGACTTTACTGTTAATTAGGGGCGCACGTTCTGGAAAATCTCATGATTCAATTTGATTCTTGGACTCATGATTCGATAAGTGATTCATCATTCAATACATAGATGAATTTGTTTTCAGATTGCTGTTCTGAGTTACTTTTCCCATTTGATTGTGGCAGATAAACAAAAAAATCACACTGAATCAAATCACTTCCTTAATGCTCACACCAACACATGTGAGTGGAGCGTGAGCTCAGAGCTGAGCGCGGAGCTGAGAGGACGGAATTTACTTGGAGCGTTTGTTTTTTTTTATCTGAAGGTTGGAGCGGTGACTCTGTCTCGCTCCAATTTCGCTCCAATACCGCTCATACCATGAGTCTGAGTCATACCCAAATCACCTGTGCTTCAGAAATTATGAAAACTGTAGCACCAGAGGCCAGAATTGAGCGAAGTGACTTGATGCGAATTTGAGCAGAGGAGCAGGAGGGGCAAACAAACATATGAGTGGGTAGTTGAAATTCTCACCGCTCAGTTCCTCTCACATGCCCTGGCTCACACGAAGGAGGTCTATCTGGGCATATTTCGACATTGCGCCATCAAACTATAGGACTGGTGAACTGAACTTGTGTTGGGGGAAAAAGTTAACTAATGCCATTGCGTTGAGTGGCAATATGAATCGATTTTTTTGGAATGCATGAATCAGTCTTGAATCGACAGAAAAAGAATCGTGATTCCATTCGATTTGATTTTTTGCACACCCCTACTGTTAATGGATGCTACGAGAATGCTTTCATTGATAAAGCACACTCAAGCCCCTTTCACTGAGTTAAATGTCACATATTCACTATGATTCACTGTTGTTCACACTTACACAAGCTACACCATACAAATCACACACACACACACACACAGAGTATATCCCTATGAGTCATGTCACACACAGACACAAACTCAAGACACGTTTTACAAAAGATACACATCCGTGACATATGGATAGACATTCAGTTATTATGAATGAATAAATACGTCATGAGGGAAAGAAAGGAAGAGGAAGAGAGAGAAAACATTGTATGGTAAAGAATTTCTCAGTTTTGGCAAAGACAACACAAGACATTCTGTCTAAAATAAAAATAACTGGTATTGTCTTATTAAATTATATTATATATTATTGATAACCTCTTAACATATTAGATAACACAGCCACTCACACAAACACATGCAAAAGCATCTTGTCATTGTGTTTGACCCCCAGATTTCTAATATATGGAATAAAAAAATCAGGCTTCAACAGTATGTACCACTGTATTAATAGTATTTCATCTTGCCAGGAAATGGTAATTTCTGTGAATGTGAATGCTGTAATCATAGTGTATCATATTGTAAAGATTTACTCCAGTCGTAGGAGGGCTTGTGTGTGTGTGAGTGTGTACGTGTGACTGTGAGCTGCTTTAGAATGATGATTTCAGAAGCAGGAGAGAGAGTTGATTCTTGTTTAGCAATCACAACAGCCTGCACTTCTGTAGAATATCATAGATCATCAGTCTCTCTCCATCCATCTCTCTCTCTCTCTCTCTCTCGCTCTCTCGCTCTCTCTCATTCACACAACAATAGCACACACAGCTGTTTTTATGTACATTTTCTCCTGACTCCTGCTTCCCGTCTCTCTCTATCTTTTTATTGTAAATTTTCTTCAGTGTGTGTTTTCTTTCTGTATCTCTTCTCCCACTTATCTGTTTATCGCTCCCTGTCTTCTCTCTCTCTCTCTCTCTCTCTCTCTCTCCGTCTGGCTTTGCTCTTTTTCCATTCTTTTCTTTCATCTCCTCTTCATCCACACTCTTTCTCTCTCACTGTCTTGTGCCCTCTATACCTTTCTCTCTTTCTCCTCTGCTGCCTGTAGCTGATAAGCACACACACACACACACACACACATACACATACACATACGCACACACACATACACGTCTGTGACCTCTCTGTAACACAAACAGGAGCGACGTTGATAGAACAAGCTTTATCTCAGATAAATTTTATTTATGTCTTTTATTGAGGTCGAGGTGTCAAACGTATGTGTGTGTGTGTGTGTGTATGAGTGTGTGTGTAGCTGTATGCTGGTGTTCCAAAATATGTTTCTGTAGTTATGAATCTCTCTTCCTGGGACTTAACTCTTCCTGGGCCAGCTCACTTTTAGAGGGAGGGTGTGTGTGTGTGTTTGTGTGTGTGTTTGTCTGTGCGTGCGTGTGTTTGTGTGTGTGTGTTTGTGTGTTTCTGTCTGTGTGTTTGTCTGTGTGTGTGTGTTAGTCTTGTAGTCAAGACTGCTTAAACCAAGACCAAGACACTACCAAGACCAGAGGGTAACGAGACCAAGACAAGACCAAGACTAAGACCAAGACAGACCGAGTCAAGACCAAGACAAAGTCGAGGCGAGACCAAGACTGAGACCGAGACCGAGACCAAAAAAAAAAAAAGACTCCCTCAACTTTTGTGTGCTGTTAAGGACTGACATGACGGGTACTGACTTGGCCCAAAGTCATCTGACAAAACAGTTAACACCTCCAACAACTGTCTAAAGAATGGGAAATATGTAACTGATTTCAATTATACTTAATTTGTAGATGAAATTGTAACATCAAATTGAAGATACACAATTATAAACTTGAAATTGCATCATGTCCCATTGTAGTAGTACTAGCCAAATTACACCGTATGATATCAACTTCCCTGAAATGGATTAGGCCTGTTAAGTCAACACAACGTGATATGCAGATGTTATTTAAAAGTCAATGGTCACATTTATTTAGTCAAACAACAGCAATTTAAGTAAAATGCTGTAATCAAACAATATAAAGACATGCGCACACGTCACATGAATCAAATGCAAACTACAAATACTACAAACTGCACATCAAACTGTGCATTAATAAGAATAAGGACAAGGGCTTAAAAGATTCTGACATCTTGCCGATAGCCACTGATAGAGCTAGCTACCTGTACTTAGCATATAGTTACACTCTTCACCAGAAATGTTGTCTGCAGAGAAGCTTGCAAAAAAAAAAAATCTGTCCCTAAATAATGTATACCACGTGTGTGAGAAGAACACGTGATAACAATAATACAATAATACAATACAGTACAAATACTATAATACATATACATGATCTGGTCATCTGAGGTTGGAAAGGTAGGTAAAAGAGTTTGCAGATGGGTAGATGGCTACTGGCTAGCTTACCTTTCAGGGTGTTTACGCTCCAGGTGCCTGGTGAAGGTTGAGATAGTCCCGGTGTTCTGTCGATTTATGCTGCCTTGTCGAAAAATGCTACCGTAGCACAAATCGATAGCAGAGGCTATTGATTTACGCTACCGCATCGAAAAATGCTACCTTATGGTTTCCTTTTTAAATGGTGTATTTCCCATAACAGTATATGTTTCACAGAAATATAATACTTGTGTAATTCTTTTAGTTAAAAAGAAAAATATGTGGAGCATATATGTTGAACCTGTGCTGCAAAAAAACGCTTTGTGTTCTATGAACGCCAACTTTATGACTGAAGAATTCGCTGACATTATTTTTGCAACTTACTGACTAGCCTACTACTGCTGACTTTACTGTAACTGACTGACCAGGCTTACTGCTCACTGTGATGCTGGATCTAACGTTTAACTAGCGCTACACTTGCGTATTTTGATTGGATGAGCGTCAATGTCTGAATCACAACAAAATACATGTATGCCATTGATTGGTTGCATTTGAAGGGTTGCATTTGAAGCGCGCAAAAGGCGAAATAATAATAATAATGTTGCATTATCGAACGTTACGTTGTGTGTCATGTTAGCTCCAAATCTCCCGACCACTATGTCGATCTGAGACAGCAAGACCAAGACAGCAAGACCAAGACAAGACCAAGGGATCCGAGACCAAGACAAGACCAAGACAATAGACCGTCGAGACTGCGACAAGACCAAGACCACGTAAAAGTGGTCTCGAGACATCCAACTCTAGTGTGTGTGTGTGTGTGTGTGAGACATGACCTGCTAGAATGGAAATGAGAGCATAGATAATGAGAGAAGACGAGGCACATTTGATTCAAGGAAACTTAAGACAGAAGCATTGGAAAAAAGACAGACATGACAGAGGACAAGACGGTGGATACTGTATGTAATTAGTTATTGATTATAGATTTGTACTGGAAAAAAATAACAGAATCACATAACAGCGAATGACGAATAGCACACTCTCTCCGCCCTGATTGCTCCCCGGCCGTCTCTGAGGGTCCATATGTGCTCAGCAAATAAAAGTAAGAGTTTAAGTAAGGGGCCTTCAGGGGCCTCACGGCTTCTCTCATAAGACCTGCAGCTACCACCGGCTCACAGTCTGAGCTCAGCTTCCTCTTCCTCTTCTCTCTGATCCTCACAGAGTGACATTAAAAGAGATTCATGATTTCACGGCCTCGACTAAAGCCTATTAAAAGATTTTGGTGAATCATCTCTGTTTCAAGCAGCCAATTTTGTAATTGTCGTTGATTGCAAGGCGGGGCTGGAGAAGCGTTTTTGGAAGCGGCTTGCACAAACTAATTTTATGATGAGCATCAGTTAAGACGCCTCGTCTTTCGAAGGTAGAGCAGACATTGCATCAGATTCCTCCTTTATGTCACCTGAATTACAGCCTGTCTGTTTAGTGGCACAGTCACTTTACTTGTACTGCCAGACTGTTAAAGTGTTGGCTAGAGATACACTATAAAAGTCTGCATGGCAAAACTTTATATTTTATGCTTTTAAAAAGGGCTGCAAGGATCAGTCGACATAATTATAGTTGATTAAAAATTTGGTGACACTTAATTTTGGTGTTAACTGCAATGCAGTACAAGAAGTGCTCGGGGCAGTATTGACCCCATTGTCTGCAATGACTGCACTCTGTACTAAAGAAGAAGAAGGTGTGACGTTGGATGCAGACTCTGTAAAAGCAGAGTTGTCATTGTACAGCATGATGCTTGAGTGTCTAAAACACAGCGGCCTGAATGGGTACGTTCAAAGTAGAAGTAAACTTTATTGTCTTCTCTACTATATATAGCTAAGTAGTAAATCACATCACTTTATTTGATTCGTTGTTTTTACAACGTTTGTGGCTGTGTGTCTGTGTAAAATATACAAGTTAATGTTCTTTTATAACTTTACCATGCTTATTTCAAAATTTCTGACATTTTTGGAGTAAATTATCTTATATATTATCTATTATCATATGGAGTAAATGATATTAGTCTAACCTGGAAGTTGCAACCTACACATATATTATTTTACAATTATGGGATTAAAAGACTATGGTCCACAAGTCCACGTTGCCCTTATTTGCTCTGGTCTGTTTCCTCTAATCAGCAAATTGAATCAGGTTTATAGGTGTTGGAATATAACACATGGAATGGCTGCAGTAAAAACAGAATTGCAGTTCTATATTAAAATATGGACTGTTTTCTTATTTTTCACAGAACTGCAGCTGCAATAGCTCATAAAAGAATAGAAACCTCTACATTTTACACTGGTGAAAGAGAGACTATGCAATATAGTTACATGTGGAATTCTAACTACAATTCTGGTCCTAGAATTGTCTTTTTGCATTGAATGTGCATAAGATCTGCAGCAGTTTAATATGACAATTCTAAACAGGCAATCTATTTAAAAATAATTGTATCTTTAGTGTCTAGACTACACTAGTAATATGTACAATAATGTTAAGAACACATGCAAATCTAAAAAAAAATTACAGTCAGTAATGTGTGCAAACAGCTTTTCACAAAATTACAGTCCGCGATTGTAACATTTAACGTCAGAACGATTTGCTGATACTTTCTAGAAGTTTTATTCTCAAAGATCAACTCTTTAGCCAGCTTGCTATAATATTAGTGTGGTAATGTCTGTGTCAGTCTTGGGGATGATGTTTGGAGTAACCAAAATTTCAGTTATGTTATCCACTTCCCCATTTTTTTTGCTCATGTTACTCCAGAGCATGTCAACACACTTGATTTTACAATTTAAAAAAAACAAACATTTGGAGACAACAGTCCACCACGCTGAGGGAGACGCTGCTATTTTGAAATACTTTAATTGCTTGCATATTATCTTTAAAAAAAAAAAGATTTCTTGCGCTTTAATTTGGGACAGTTGGTAGCTTAACCGTTAGGATGTTCTCCCCGTGATCAGAAGGGCACCAGTTTGAATGCTGGACCAGTAAAGGTACCACTGAGGGACTCATGAGCAAGGTCACCAAGCACTGCTCCCCCACTGGGTGCTGCCCATGTTAGCTGTCCACTCCTCCTTCATGGATCAAATGCTGTGGTCACAATTCGTTGTGGTGCACTGTGTGCTATGCTGTGGTGTATTCACAATGACAAATCACTCACTTCAATTTGTATTATTTAATGAATTTATTTTTATTATGCATTAATGACATGTTTTAATCTTACAATGATTTTGAAGTCAAGCTTAAGTTTCAAATTCATGTTTCATGGGTCATCATTTAAATTTGCCACTGGAACAGAGACTTTACCACAGGGTTACATTCACAGGTGTGTAGACTAGAGCAGGTGAGGTGAAACATGCACCAGAACAGGAACCATGCTCACAGGAAGCAGAGATGCACGGCATGACAAAATTAATAACTGACTAATCAACTAATCGAAAACAAATCGACAAATTAGTCAACTACCAAATAATCTTTAATAGAAGCTCTAGTTTTAAATGCTTGTATTTATTAGGTTTTGGTTTTGAGGATGAGGATTAGGCCTTGTCTACAGGATTAAAACACATCATTAAGACAAGGCTATTGATTAAAGCCAGAGAGGGGTGCTGATGGTTATTATTGATCTCCTCAGAGTAATTGATCAGCTTTAGATTGTGTTTCATGGGCCTCAGTAAAGTGTCAGTATATTGATCAGACAATAACAGATTTTCAGCATGCTTGTCATCAGTTTATCAGTAAGTCATAGTATATTGCCTTTATAGGAATACTGCCATAATACCATCTCCTCTCTTAATGAGGACCTGCATATTGAATAAATATTGGTGGGTGATATTGTGCAATTAAAGTACTGACACCCAGCTGTGTTGAAATACAGCATCATGGGTCGGAGAGTTGAATACGGCCTGAAAAGGATTTTCCGTGCCGCTTGACCTTTTGCCAAGAGAAAGGCTAAATCTACGTCTGTCGACACATATCTGTAAATCTTACTGTAGTTCTTACCCTGGAGCTTTTTAAGAGCAGTGGTTGACCTCGTTTACGTAAAGCGACTTGAGGTTGAGGCCCTTGGTTAGGGGCCCAAAGGTAGCAATTCTGAGGCAGTTGGTAGCGTGACGGTTAGGAAAGCGACCCACGATCAGAGGGTAGTCGGTTCAAGTCCTGGTCTGGTAAAGGTACCCGTAAGATACTCATGAGCAAGGTACCGCTGCGCGTCTGCCCACTGCTCCTTCGCGAATGGGACAAATGCAGAGGTCACATTTTGTTGTGGTGGACTGTGTTGTGCTGTGCTGTGGTGTGTTCACAACTCTGCCTCATCCTGTCTACGATTGCATCTGTGTTTCATTCAGTGGGTACTCTTTCATTAAAAAATACCCCAACTTTATGCATATTTACAGTACACACTTCATCAGTGAGCTATGAGGGCAAAAAACAACCCCCAAAATCCCTTAAACAAAGTAATAATAATAATAATAATATTATTAATATTAATAATAATAATAATAATTATTATTATTATTATTATTATTATTATTATTATTATTATTATTATTACAGTAGTAGTAGTAGCATAGAAGTAGGTCAGCTTTTGTCGCTAATCATTGTAATATGAATTTAAATGATAGGATATTCAATAATTATTGCTGTGTGTTAAAGTGATATTGATTATTTGAGGCTGTAGGAAAATATGAACATTCTTATGTATCTACAAAAATAGGAGGGCCAAAGGTACATGTCTCTGTGTTACTATTATTATTATTATTATTATTATTATTATTATTATTATTATTATTATTATTATTATTATTATTATTATTATCTGAACCACTGAATACCAACTGTAACCAGCGCTTATCCCAGAAATTTACAAGCCTAAGGTCGGGAACAACCATGGGCAGGCGCCAACACACCGCAGGCACATACACTCACACAATCACACTTACATTCACACTTTACGGGCCAATTTAGAGGCATCAATTAACCTAGTGCATGCCTTTGAGGAAACCGGAGCACCCGGAGAAAACCCACGCGAACACGGGGAGAGCATGCAAACTCCACACAGAAAGACCCTACGGCCGTCCCCGGGGATCAAATCCAGAACCTTCTTCTTCTTCTTCTTCTTCTTCTTATTATTATAATTATTGCTTTTCCAGGAATAAGCAAGGGTCAAAACATCCTAAGGGCAAACCATCGGTCTAGAGCCCGTATATGATCTCAGACAGACAACAGCAAAATCTATGCAACAAGGAGTAGTGATGCAAATAACCTATCCAAGACTTCTGCAACACCCAGAAGAAAACATTACTGATTGCAGAGTTAAGCATGAAGTCTTAGGTGTAGGTGATAACAAGCAGGGAGTCATGCTTGCCAATCCGGAGTGCTGAGTCTCCCGGGATGGCATCTTCTTCCATCAGCCGGGGATTAGTCACACTATCATTTTTGGACGAAGGTTGTTCAGTAGTGATATGTTGATTATGAGTAGACAATTGGAGAGTATCAGTTGCTATGGGGTGGGTGGTGGTGGCCTGGTGGTTGGATATTCGCCCATGGAGGTTGTAAGTTCAAATCCAGCTCCATCCTACTGCTAAACCGATGACCGTCAGGACCTTGAGCAAGGCCCTTTAACTCTTACGTTGCTGCATGGAGACTGCAATTAAGAAATGTGAGTCTCTCTGGATAAAAGCATATCTTAGAAATACTGTAAATGCTGTGTAGTATATTGTGTTTTGTAGGATGTTTGCCCAACTGGTGATGACTTGAATCAACGGTCACTCTTAAGTAGGGCCATAAATCATGATACTGTCAACGTGATACTGTATTTATATTATTATTGTCAGTGAACAAACAGACATTGATACCACAATGTCTGCCACGATTGGATTTGGTTTTGATTAAATCCAGGAGCCATGGTCGATATGAGACAGTATCATATACTTATTTAATGCAATCATTTCTGTTCATATCACCACAAAAAGTGCTAAACAAAAAATAACGTGACATTTTTTATTCCTGAGCTAAACTCAGTAGCCTGTGGCCAGATTACTACAAATTTTGACTGAACCAGCTGACGCTCTGTGCTTGCTAGGCTAGGACGATGTAGCGATGTCTGGTCGACATTTTGATTTTAAATTGATGCTTGCAAATTGGACCTCATTCACCAGCAAGCAGTTCATTAAAAGAAATGTGTTCTAAACCCAGTTTTCAAAGATTTTGATGTTGACCAACACTCTCTCGTTTGGAGATCTTAGGTAACTACAGAATCTATATTACACTAATTAGATGTGGTGTGGCACGGTGGCGCAGTGGTTAGCGCTGCCTTCTCACAGTAAGAAGGGCCTGGGTTCGATCCCATAGGTCCTTTCTGTGTGGAGTTTGCACACAGGTGTGTGACTCTGGTTTCCTCCCACAGTCCAAAAGCATGCACTATACTGTAAGTTGATTGGTCACTCTAAATAGGCCCCATACGGTGTGACTGAGAGGGTGTTTGTAGGAGTTTGTGTGCCCTGGCGTGTTATGGCTTCCACCCAGGTTTGGTCCTCCCCGCCACACCCAGAAACCTGGGACAGGCTCCAGTTCCATCGAGCCCAGTAGGGATTAGGTGGTTCAGATAATGAGTGAATAAAAGAAAATGTTGATGAATGAGGCCTACTGAGGATTGACTCGATGTATCGGTGTCGATAAATGTATTGTTGCACCCTACTCTTCAGGCCCATATTAATATTAAAGTGCCCCTATTACGCCTTTTCAAATATGACCTTTCATGCTGTGTGTCACGTAGCTTGTATAGAACATAAACTATCTGCAAAGTTACAGACGCCGCAGTGCACGATAAATGAAGTTTTTGTCTATCAAAAGAAAGAGTCGGCTCACATTCGCCTAAAACAAGTCGCCAGCACCAATCTTTTTCTGTTACAGCCACATGTCATGAAGTAACATATTTGCATAATGTCTGCCCACGTTCTACGTCGTGAACAACTTGCCCGCCCACAAACAGTACAATTTCCACGTGGATTACATCATATGTCAAGAAGACGCTGTATCCTCAAGCGCCAGAGAGTAAATTGTTTTGATATGCCCTTCCGAAGATGACCCATAAAAGAATGAGTGGTTAACATTCATTTTTTTCAACAACACTTCAGCAGTACAATTCCAATCTACCAATTTTGTTAACATATGACACTTACCACTGAGAACGCCCTGTCTAAGTCAATGCTTAAACAGTTTCTTGTCGGATGTGCCACTTCAAATCGCTTTCATCATCAGACTGCCTTAATTCGATAAGTAACGAGGCCATCTTTACTATGTATTGACAGGTCTCCAGAGCCATCATTCAGTTATGGCAATGGGCGTTTCGCTTTTCCGACACACGCCAGAAGGAAGACCAATCATAAAAGGATGATCATGCCCCATCTGACATTCAAATCACAACAGTGAGGGCTCACGAAAGGAGGGATTTAGACAGACTGATTCTTCTAACTGCTTCACACGAGTTGTTTACTTAACTGGCTTTAGAAAAATGGGGTAAAATTAAATCTATTTTTTGGAGAAAAAACTTAAGTGTTGTTTGACCTTGCATACAAACCTGTTTTAAGAGACTCCATAAAACAACATAGCAATCTTTAAAATGGCATAATAGGGAAAATTTCTTTGAAGTCTCAGTAAGGTCAAAAATAATATTGCTCTGAGTTCCTCATATCAAAGAAATAGTTGTCACTAATCACCTTGTCAATTTTGAGCGAATAAAACATTGCTACATAGGTCAAATTAAGCCTCAAAGTGGTGAAAATACAGGCGGTACTTTCTATGCTTGGATGCTGTAGGCATGTTGGCTCAAAGCGCTGAAGCACTGGCCACTACTACAGAGCCCCTACCCATCGACTGTAAAACACATGCTTGCACATGCACTGTTAAAAGATCACCTTAAGTCGTGCAAACTATGTGTACCCTCCTTGTTGTGTCTTTTGTAATATACATTTCATTGGAAGGATGAACACAGCAGAGGATAGTGAGTACAGTCTGGGGTAATACGGAATACAACACGGGATAACATCAGGGAAATATTTAAGCAGGAGGACAGCAAGGAAAAGGCTAAAATGACAGAGGAACACAGAAAAAACGAGAGTTGACAGATTAGAGCAGATCATTTGCTAACTTACATTTTAGCATGCATTACGCCACTGCTATAATTCACATCTGAGCTAGCTCATACGTGTTCTCATGCATTTGCTAATCATTTGGAGTTCTTTACAACAGGTTAAACATGCACATGTCATATTTTACTTTTTATGACAACAAAATAGCTAAACTTACACTTGGTGGTTTAACGACAGCTGTCGGCGGTGTGGGAATAGAGATATTAGGAACTGCTTAGGACTCTCTTAGCGAACTTGCCCCGACTAGCAGGTAGGCTACTGACGGTATACAGGTGGGCAGGGCCAGAGCAGTAGATCTGGTCAGGGTTATGCTAAACATAACCTCTCCACATAAGCAGGCAGCGTTTTAGTCCTATCTTTACCTTGGTGGACCTACCATGAAAAGCTGTGAAAATCCGTTAAACTGCATAAATTCCGTCAATACACCGCATAAGATTTCACTAGACCAAGGATTTGTTATCACCTTGGATGGTATACATCATGCTTTAGTCTAAGTATGGATGCATTTTCACTAGAATATTTTACATCTAATGCCGCTCACCAAGATGAGATCTTATTAGGACAACTCACTCATCAGACAACCTGGAAACACCCATCCTAAAGGTCAGTCATCAAACATACTGAAGAAGCCAGATCTGGGATGCATGGAGGAATCGTGATGAGTCAGTGTTTTCATAGAGGAAAAAGTGTTAGTAAGAGATATTCTTCCTATTACCAGAACACTACTTTTGGACACTTTCTTAAAGTTGCACAGTGAACTGAACAGAAGTGATTTAGCAGCCAGTGTCTGGCACTAGCAATGAGGCTAGCAAAGTAATGAGCTGTAATTATGGGTGTCACTGCAGCCACCGGCAAGATAGCATTTATTCAGTGTTCATCATCCGCTTGGCAACAGACTTGGTCCTTATGAGGAAATGTGCAGGAGGACATTTCCACTGTTTTAGTGAGATGCAGTATGATGAGTGTGTTGTGAACAGTGTGTGGGCCAACAGTGTCTCTCTGTGCCCAGATGTTTTTCCTTCTGTTTGTCCTGCCTCTACAAGTGTGTGTGTGTGTATGTGTATTAATCCCTTTCTGACTGGGATGTGATGACTTTTGTTGTGCTGGGATTTATTAGGGCATTTCTGGTGCCTGCCCCCCAGATCTTGGGGCTTTTTACTTCTGAGCCAGCCTTGATGGGGTACTATGTGTATGTGTATTTGATTGTGTGTGTATGTGTGTATGTGTGTGTATGCTACGAGAGAGAGATCAATACTAGTTGCAATGCCCTGGGGTGCCCTCCTCCTTATCACAACAGAGGTAACCTTGAAAGAACTTAACCCATGAAAACAAAACACATTTTCCTTCTTCTCTCTCTCTCTCACGTCCTGTGCTCCTGTTTCTGTTTCTTTATCTCTGTCCATTAATCACTCCCCCCACCCCCAATTGCTTCACCTTCTCTCTTTTCTCTCCCTCCGGTCTGTAACTTTCTCTCCTAATATTTCCTAATTGGCTCTGGCCTTATTTAATTGGAGGTTCTGGGACTCTCTCTCTCTCTCTCTGTTTCTCTCTCTCTCTCCCTCTGTCTCCTCTCTCCTATCTCTTTTTTTCTCATTTCCTGCGTAATGCCGGAGGAAGGTGCCATGGTCCAGTCAATCATGTTGGACCAGATTACCTCTTCACTAATGGAATTTAATTATTAAGCATATCCTGGTGGCAATTCAACCCAAAAAAGGACCGAAAAGACCGATAGGAAAAGAGGGAGGGAGCGAGAGAAGGATGAGTGGTAGAATAGAGATGAATGAGAGGGACTGCATGCAGAGGAGAGACGGATGATGACTGAAGATGCAGCTTTATCTTCTGTCCCTTTTGGTCGGGTCACTTCTCTTTCATGTGCCCGCAATCAGGGAGCATTTCTAAGACACGGCTAACACGAGTCAGACAAGTGCAGCTGTGCTTTTGCATGGCAGACAGTGATGTTAAACACACACACAATAATACAATTCATTGATCCCAACTCCTATACACCCACACAGTCAGAATGAACATTCTCTCTCTGTCATACTCACCCACGTACACACACTCTATTTCTTCCTCACATTCATGGCCTTCCTCAATCTTTCCTCCCTCTCTCTACTCCTGCTCTCTTTCTTTTTGTTCTTTCTGCTCTTTTACTATTTCATTCTCTCTCCATTTTCCCAGTTTTCCATCTCTCACTCTCTTTCACTCTTCACTCTCTCACACACACACACAAACACAAACACACACAGACAGTCTCTGTATTACCATTCGTGAGGTCTTTCCATAGGCTCTATAATGACTAGGATGTATATAATTTTACACCTA
This sequence comes from Distichodus sexfasciatus, assembly GCA_032718565.1. Lineage (NCBI taxonomy): Eukaryota > Metazoa > Chordata > Actinopteri > Characiformes > Distichodontidae > Distichodus > Distichodus sexfasciatus. Next base: position 5,462,208 of record JAVGVS010000008.1, on the reverse strand, counting down.
CACCTTACAATCAACCCCTAATCCTAACTCCCCAGTAAACCAAAAAACATCTTTTACCTCTTCTTTTTAGTTTCTCAAATAAACAAGCACATTTCCTTTTCTAAATCATTTTCTTCATGGGGACTTTCCTCAAATGTCCCCAATAAACCCCCAAAAACAGATAAAAGGGATTTTAGGGGACAAAAAAGTCCCCACAATGCCATAAATACATGGACACACACACACACACACACACACACACAGTCATTCTCTCTCGCTGGGGACCCTAGACTGCTTGGCTGGTCTTCGATGTTGTCGCCTAGGCAACAGTCACTATGACGAGGTTGGCTTTCTAGAAGAAAACACACACACATTTTATCATGCAACATGTACAGCACTCTCAGCCCCACAAACACACACACACACACACACACACACGTGGACACACACATTCACAACATATGTATGACTGCAATTATGTGTGGCATTTAATTTATAGGTGTATACACATGCACATACACACACACACTTGTAGTCATGCATCACTGAAACAACAGTGCTTAAAGTCCTCCTATAAATGTCATTAAGACCTGTTGAGACGTGTGTGAGACCTAGGATTCAACCTCAGTGAAATAAATCCCAGAATGAGAGTGCATGTCTCAGTGGAAATCAGTGCAGCCACTCTTCCAGAACTTCCATAACTTTTGCTTTTCTTTTGCTGTGCATATTTGTGTTTTGTGTGTGTGCAGAACAGAGGAGGGGAAAGCCCTCTCTCTTTCTGCTCATCAGCTAAACAAACCTCTTTAATGTCGTTAAACGTGGCTAAAGTGGCGAGTGTCCGCAATTAACTTCCAGTCTCCCTCACTGGAAAGTGTAGATATAGCCTCTGAACTGAGAATGCAATAAATGAGAATACATGTGAAAGAGAAAGGGAGGGAAGACAACCTGGAGCGAGACTGTATGTAATATAACTGTCTCAGCATATTACAATAGGAGAATTATGTTTGCATATTCCTCTATGTTTGGCTGCTCTGAGAAGATGAAAAAGGCTCCACAGCGTGTTCTCATCAATCTGTTTTACATCCGTCGCTACTGAGAACATGCTTCAGTGTTCTCCCTTTCTTATTTCATAAGCACTGTTTAACATATTTGATTAGTCCAATTGGAATTATTAATTTGATATTCAAAGTGCCTATTAAAGGCGAACGGATGACTTGCCCAGAGGGGTGCTTACGAATCTCCCCCCCGGTTCCCTTTAATTTTTGGGGAGGAAGGTCTGCTTCTGATGAGAGCAGTTTCCCTGCCAGGAGTGCACCAGACTTCCCGTGGTGGTAGGTAGGTAGAAGCTCGGTTTTCTCCTGTTTATATCACCTGCGTGTCTTTCTGCCGCGTGTTTGGAACAAAAGCACCCTTGTTAAATTGAAAGTGTGTTCCTGTAATATGAATATCATAAAGTGTGAATTAGTTTGTGTCAGCAGTCAGATTAAGATCAAGTGCACTAAAAAATACTTATTGTTAAAACAAAAATTGATGTTATGGGTCTGTTGGGTTTAAATAATGAAAACCTGAAGAAAGTATTAAGTTGCTAATTGGTTTGTCCCTCAATGAGAACCAGTGATGCTTGTTAGATACAGATTTTCAAACCTTTGTCTGTTGAATATTTGAGTTCTTGAATTAGCTTAGTTAAAAATGGGCATTGCATCAGTCTTACATAAAAATGTTATGCGTAAAGCCTACGCTGGGGGATAGCTTTATTTGCATGGGATATTTAAAGTTCATTGTTGCTTCAACATGTGGGCCAGAACAGTAGACACATTTCAGAAGACGCTTTCAAAACGTAAACACTTTTTCCAAAGTTCATATTTTATCTAAATCTTTAAACATAGGCCATTTGCAGCAAAGAGATGAAATGTTGGAAGAAATTGGTAAGTTACTCTGACATTTTTTCTGATATTCTGAGCTAATATTTCTCTGTTATTTGTCCCCTTGAAGTATCAGGAAAGATCAAACATCTCATACCAAGCCAGCATCACATGCTGCAGATTGTTTTAGTGAAAGTACAGCACACAGTGCACCACAACGAAATGCGACCTCTGCATTTGAGCCATCTGTGAAGGAGCAGTGGGCGCCCGAGCAGTGCTTGGGAATGGTACCTTGCTTATGAGTACCTCAGTGGTACCTTTACCGGTCCGGGATCGAACCGACGACCTTCTGATCACGTGGAGCAAATACCCTAACCATTACGCTACCAACTGCCCCTGACCCCTGCCAGCAGTTTTATACGATTTCCAGCATTGGAACACTGCCTGAAGATACCCACCGATTCCCATATCAGGACACACCCGACTGTCTGACAGGCCTTAGAAAAATCCATAATTTTTTGTTCAACGCTACAGTAATTACTCATGCAGTTACAGGTGTTATTCATCCTGAGAAACCTTTCAGCACCTAAATTAATTCTTTTCGAAGAGTCAGTGTTCTCTGGGCTTAAGTTAGCGATTATTGCTACAGGAAAAGAAGGTTGGGGAAAGTGAGGAGCCTTCCTGGTTCCTCCTAACAGACTCCCCAGTTTCAGAGATTTGGTGCTTCCTGCACCAGCACCCCGATTCTACACTGTTAATTAATTAATCAGCTCTGTTGTAGTTAGCACGACTCGAATGCGTGCTGAGCAGAGGTCCACCAGGACATGGATTGGGAACCGCTACCATATGGTATAACTGGTGTTTTTTGTGAAATTGATTTTTTTGTCGTGCAATATGGCAAGCAGTTTTACTACCAGAATAGTCTGTTTCTTTAGAAAAAGTAATCTTTTTATGTTTTCAAATAAAGCTTTCTGGTCCCATTTATGGATTTTAAATTACGAAAATGCTTGATTTCTAAGTTAATTCATTGTAAACTTGAGCCAGCCGAACTGGAGAGTTTTTTGGATTGATCAATGTGTAAAGTGTTTAAAAAAAGAACTAGCTCTGAATGGGGGGCTTGAAATTAATTGCATATTCGATGTATCGTGATTCAGACGTAGACAACTCTGCATCGATGCAATGACAGACCATAATCGAGGTTTTCTGCGGCGGCATTGCAGGAGATTTGTGACGTGCAATCCACTTTCACTACGGAAATCACTTTTAAAAGCGTTTTTTCATTTTTCCAGATGATTTGGGCATCTTTATGAATAATGAATTTAATGCAAATATCTAAAAGTAATACAAAAAAGACTGCTTAGTCTGAGTGGTAGTGCCTGGGACAGAAGCAGTTAAACCCCCTGAATTATATCATGACATTGCTTGGTGATTTTCTGGCTACGGCATAAAAATTCAAGTTAAAAGAACAAAAATTGATGCCATGCATTTGTTGACCTAATAATCGTAATCGAATCGTATCATGAGACCAGTGAAGGCTCATGCCTCTAGTGTATCCAATGAGAAAATAATACAAAGTTGTGGAAAACTGTCTGCTGTTTTGATTATAAGTGTGATAATGTGACTTGATGACATATTTATTCAGACACATCTCATGATTAGTAACAAGCGGTGAATTTTAAATGGATTTGGGGCTAGCTTTCAACATGCTCTCTTCTAGAGTTGTTAATTTATATTGCTGTCTTTTTAAAAAATTCAGAGAAACATACAGGAAAGTTTGCACTGTTAAAAAAAGTTGCCAAATTCTGAATTTACAGCTGAGAGATTATATGTATAGATATTTGGGGTTTTATGGAAAAAGTCACATGGGAAAAAATGGTAGTACAGTAATTACTACTGCAGTAAGCACAGTGAGAACAGCTACTATCAGCACTATTGCTTATTCAAAAATGGCAAATATATAATAATAATAATAATAATAATAATAATAATAACTGCCTGTAGATTGGGCTAATTAGCATAAGTGTAGTCTGTCTTCACACACCAACATAAACACCCTCCTTAGTCAGTGACTGTACTTTATAAATTTGACCCCAGCCCTTAATAACTCTCACCTTCATGTCCCTCCTTCCAGCTCTTCGTCATCGACAACGGGGCGGACGACTGGCGCATCGCCATGACCATGGAGCGGGTTTTGCTGATTGCCTTGGAGCTGCTAGTATCTGCCGTACACCCCGTCCCCGGCGACTTTAAGTTCGTGTGGCGAGCCCGTCAGGCCTTCACCTACATCCCCTCGCATGCCGAGGCAGACCTGGACATGGCGCTGTCCTCGCGCTCCATGTTCCTTCCTCGACTCTACTCATCGTCACACATGCTCCTCCACAGCAAACTCTTCATCGATGCATCCTTCAAGCATAGGAGCCCTCAACAAGGTCAGCCAATGACAGGAAATGGGGACAGTGGTTGGATCTTAGTGAATGTTGACTTTTTTAGTGCTTTCCACTGTTGAGCTTGACTAACTTACAAGCAATCTAACATACTAACTTCACTAAGGTCAGAGTAATTACTTGTAAAATTCTTAAACTATCTTTTAAGTTTTCTCACCAAACACAGTTGTATGCATTTGTTAGATATTTTTATTGTCTTCAATTTCACTATTGCATGAGCTTATTGTTGGGACTTCACAACAACCTGTACATTTACACGTGTTTACATTTTTACAGCATTGAGCAGACACTCTTATCCAGATCGACTTCTTATTTCAGGAATAGTCTCCCCAGAGCAACTTGGGTTAAGGGTCTTGCTCAGGGACCCAATGATAGATGTGCTGGATGTAGGATTGAACCCACAACTTCTTGGCCCAGAGGCGAGAATCCTTACCACTAGACCACACATCAAAATAAATATTTTTATAATGGATTTTTCTGTCTGCCTTTTGCTGTGAAAATTTAGTAAAATATGTTTTGTGAGAACACTAAAGGTCCCATGTTAAATAAAACAGAAATGTATGGTTTGGTGGTTTAATGCTGCTCAACCTGGTTAGAGGTTCCCAAACACGTCAAAAGCTTGTCACAATTTGTTTTGGAAAAGTCTAATGCTGTGTTCCATTTGCCATTGGATCTGAGATTCGGATTTCACTGTATTAGTAATACAGTGAAAACCGAATTTGATGCGTCCCATTTGCCACAGGAGAGTTGAATTTTTATAACTTTTTATACCTTTCCTTCATTCATTCATTCATTATCATAATTCGTTTATTATTCATAATCCCAAGTGGGGTTGCGGGGGCGCAGGGCTGAACCTATCACGGGAACTTACAGGCATAAGTTGGGGACCAACCCTGGATTTTCCGTCTCAAGTTATTGATCCTGTTCGTTTTTTTGTTCGGGTAACTAGGCCGAACAGCTGTCGTTACTTCCGACTTCAGCCCCCTCAGAAAATCCACTCCGCTTAACGGCAAAATGGAATGCAACATGTTGCCGACCATCTAAAACCAGCTTGCTCTACCACAGAGTATTTGTTTCAGTAGCAAAACATCAGTGGCATGATTAAGGTGAGAAAGTCTGTTAACCTGAGGTCACGATGCTAACATTATTTATTACATTACTTATTACCTGGAATGATTTAAATGTTTCCTCATGAAAATTCCACTGAATTTCATTTATCTACAAGTCGAAATGCTATCTGCTGGTATGAACAGATAAATAGATGCACAACTGTGAAATTTGCAAAGGGACAATTATCAGACCCATCTATCCATATTCAGTGAATGATAACACAAGCCTGTGCAGACTCTAGACATAGTTAGGTTAGAAAAGAAACTTAGGACAGGCTTGGCCATAAACAGTGTCTGGCTTTGCCTGCTCAGGGATGATGGGAGCCCGTGTTAGATTAGAACTGTGAAAAAAGCAGAAACAGAAACAAAAAAGGAATGGCAATAAGCATAGCAGGTGGAAAGGACGTGACGGCCACATTCCAATCCACACACTGGGAAACCAATTTGCTGTGTAGTGTGCTAGTTTGGGTTTTATGGAACATAGCCGTCACCTTTTTTCCTGAGAAGTATCTCCAATCCACCTGCTCTCTTCATTAGCATTTATTTTTCTTTATGCATGAGGTTTTTCATCGTTACTGTATAACGCAGGGTCCCAGCCTCTTCTGAATAATTCTTATAGATTCCATCTCATTTCAAAGAATGGCAGGAATCTGCCCCTGCATGGTAAAAGGAACAGCTATAATGATGCAATGCAGTTATCAGGTGCTCTGTCTACTCTAAGGCTATGAGAATGTGGACAAGATGTAGGGATGGAGAACTGGGGGAACACGACTAATTGGGATTTCCTGGCCAATGTTGTTACTGAGATTGATGTCATGACTAATTATTGGCAGTGGAGTCTGTATTTATGGTCTATATTTTGTCAGATTTACTGTGTGCTGTTCCTTCCCGAAACTAGATGAAAAGTGTTTCTTTACATAGTGATCTCTTTACGTAATTAGATTTTGATAAGTGGGATAACCCTAACCCTAACTCTTTTGTCTTCTACACAGTCACTAAAACTGTCAAATTTAATGATACCTTTAAGATGGCCTACATCTGCCTACAGACACTTTTATTATGGATGCCTGATAAGGAAATTATGCCGATATCCGATATTTCCATGCTTGCATCTGCCGATATCGATACCGATGCCAATAAATGAGGAAGGTAGAGTCGAGCCTGGAGCACAGGCAGAGTAAAGGGTTAGGGTTAGAGTAAGAGAGTTGCGCACCCAAAAGAAAAAATATTTTGCACTGAAGTAGCCTGTGAATTTAGCACAAAAAATAGCACCATAACTCTGGGACATTTCCTAATACAGCCGCAAGTCAAGTTTAATGTGGAAAGCGAGGGTGCGTAGGGAGGAGCATTTCGAGTGTAGTGCGCAACATTTTAAGGAAAAGTCACTTCCCGCCCTATGTAGTGTGAAATCAGGCACGTATGACACTCCGTGTGAACTAGCTAGGTGCATAGAGAGCCGCGGTTACAACCCTGCTATTTCCTGAGATGCATACTACTGCATAGAAAAGTATGATAAGAGCATCTTACCTACCATCAGGTGCGGATTAACACACAGACTAGATATGACTAGCTATGCCTAGAGGGTCCCACATGTGCCAGCCTGCCAGGGGGCCCCCAATTGGCCAGTAAAAATATGAGTTCATTAAAATGAGCCCGGAGGCTAGGGCTAACAGAAAATGTAGCCTAGGGCCCCATGTACACCTAAATCCGCCCCTGCCTACCATATTATTAAGTTCAGTAGTACGCAGCTCAGGACACAGCCCACGTGCGACGTCATATTCGCTTCATACAAGTCGTGTTAATAATAATTAAGTTTGTTTACAAACAACTCCACATTATGCAAGCAGGGTTGACAGCAAAAGACAAGAAATTTTGCACGCCATGCGTTTCGTAATTTTGACTTTGGACATTTCTAAGTAATAAGCGCCACTTTCGTTTGGCTATACAATAAACTGGCTATGGAATATTACCTGCTGAAAAATATCAGGCAAATCTAAGCATAATGTAATCTATTCTGGTATAATTCCAATATTATCATGCATCCCTAACTTTTATGATTGACATATTCCATTAAGTTCAGTTGCAAAGTTGTTGAATCTCTGAGCTCTAACGAGAGGTACGTTGTTGCATCAATAATAGGGGTGAGAAGGGAGAACATTCACACATTATATGGTAGCTGTAGTTTAGTAAATTTAGAGAGTTAAATGATAGACTTCTGGAGCTAGGTAGACGCCAGATCAATATCCTGAAAATGTTTATACAGTAATAGCACCAGGTCGTGGGTCAGCAGGCAGACTTTAATTGAGTTGGAACTTTTTGCTTTTGCCGTTGGAATACACATGATTTATGGAGGGGTGAATATTTTCCTAGCTAAGACTGATTTGGTGATTGATGACTGGGAGCGGTTTCAGTACGTTAGCTCTTGTCAGACACCTCGTTGAGACGAGTGATTGATGGTCTTCATCGGAGCGCGTGCTTGTGTGCAGTCTTTAAGAAGTGCTGATAAATGACCGTCTCGCTCAACGGTTCCGGCATGACGGATGCAGAGGCTATCCTTAGTAGCATCTAAGATAAGCCAAAACAGCACCTGCCTCTGTTGGGTGCTGTTTTCTAATGCAGACTCACTGGTCAGACAAGCAATACAGACTCTACACCTATTCATTTATTAGTTTATTTATTATGTTTTTTTTTTTATTTTATGCAACGTGGGTGAGTTTGACTTGTCTTCTATAGTAGAGACTGGAGGCTAGTTCAGGATTTAAGTTTTTTTTTTGTCACATACATCGCTATATAGATTTTGTGAAATTAATTGATTGTTTCTAAAAATGTCCAAATTAAAACAGAAGTTAGAATGTAAAAATGTTTAAAAAAAAAAAAATATATATATATATATATATATATATATATATATATATATATATATATATATATATATATATATATACATATATAGTATACATATATAAAAATTTTGAAAGACATTTTAGATAGATATAGAACAATCTTTAGAACAATCTGTAGAGATTTATGCTACAAAGAGTACATTTTGTGCATATTGTGGTAAAACTATACATGTAAACTGCAGTGAGCCTTAGTCTGGTGGATTCTGTCCTCATTTGGACTTAAATGAGCAGATGGACGAGCAATTTGTGGAGAAATGTTCTCTGCAGGTGAGAAAAGTGGGTTATGATGGGGAAGCTCATAAAGTGTTTTGTGTCTTGTGTGTGTGTTTTCTCACTAGGTGCACTTTAATACGCGGTTTGTGATGAAGACCCTGATGACTATCTGCCCGGGCACAGTGCTGCTGGTCTTCAGTATTTCTCTATGGATCATCGCGGCCTGGACTGTCCGAGTGTGTGAGAGGTGAGAGAGAGTGAGAGAGCGAAAGAGGGAGAAAGAGATGGGGAGGGGAGGAGAGAGAACGTCAGCTAGGGATGTGGTGAGAGGGAACGAGCACGTCTGAGTATGAAAGAGAGAGAGGGTGAAGTGAGAAAAAATGGACACTGAAGTGGACGAGAGAGACTGATTTCTGAGCTGTCTGTCACATCAGGGGCCCATCAGTGGTTTTTAATGCCTGTCATGGGATTCGAGCCCCCAATCCTATGGTTACCAAAACATGCTTTTAGTTGCTCAGAACGCTGCGCCTCCACCACAACTAGGTCTGATCAATTAATCACAAATGAATCTAACCTAACAGAACCTTTAAGTGATGCAATCTTCCCATGTCAAGTTTTTAAAATTATTTTTAAAATTCTGTTAACAATATTTAAATAATGTGCTAATACTTTCCCTAGTGTGTGTTCATGTACTGTTACCATACAAACACACTTTCACGTGTTGTGATGCGACCTCCGCTGTCCAGTCTGCAACTACATCTGTGTGTATCTCCTTCAGTTGTTTTAAAATCACAAAGATATGCACTCTAGGGTTCATTAGAAGAAAAATCTCTTATTTAATAGCTTTAATACCTCAGTGAACTATGAAGGCAAACAAAAAACATACACAAAATAATTGTTCATTAATCGTAATCAAGATAAAATGTTCAATTAGTCATGATACTGATTTAAGGTCATATCACCCAGCAATCCTGTGAATATTCCTTGAGGTCTGCCTGCTGTGGAAAATGCAGGCATCGACCCCGCTAACCCTTTCACATGCTAAGCAAGCGCTCTCCTATTTGAGCAAACTCCCCTTCGGCTGTAAGTGCATCCCAACTTGCCGTCAGCAAGCCAATCCCGCGGCCTATTTATACCCTATTTCCTGCGTTGCCACTTATAAAAAAAGAGGGATGCAGCAGGCCCACAGGCCGTCGCGTGGGCATCCCTGCCTCTACCCACGGAGTTGCCATGGCAACATAGCGTGTGTGTGTCACACCATAGACGTGCTAATTAGAAGCGGGAGGATTTCCCCGAGTTGAGTTTGAGTTGTCTGCTTTGGCGGCAGCAGTTCCATGGCAGATGTTTTGGACGGACATCCTACCAGGATGCGAGGAGCCGCCCTGGTTTCATCATCCCTCGCTGTCTTCCTCGTCCTCAAGGTGCAACTGCCCAGGGGCTTGGACAAGACGCCAGAAAAACGGGTCAGAGGATCCGCTAAAAGGCGCAGAAGCAAAAGCTCCCTTTTTTTCTTGTCCTTCTTTGCTTTAGGACGAAGAGAAAGATGAAAACCCTCATGCTTTGCCCTTATGCAAATAAAGCAAGTTGCATAATACACGTGAGAATAGGAAAACAGGATCTGGTAGCTTCATTAGTGGGGTAAAGGGATTCCCCATTCTGCCTTTCTCCACACAGCTTTCATTCAGCAGGGAAATTAGGCATTCAGGGGATCTCCCTTCCCTTTGAATTAGGCGTGTAGCACATCTTAGACCCACATATTAGTTTAGGAAACACTGATGTGCTTATTTGTGTTTATACTTTCTATTTAAACACACTGATCCATTTTAACTAGTCATCTCTGACCTTGGAAGCATCCCAACGTTTTCTGTAAGGTTGTGAGGTGGTTTTGCATGAGATCTTCAGAATAATGGGTCTCATTCACCAACCAAATTTATTCTTAAACCCCTCTTACGCATTTTTTACAAAGATTCTGGCATTCACCAATGCTTTCTTATCTGGAATTTGTTCTTAGCTAAGAACAGAATCTACGCACACTCACATTTGAGTGATGATAGTTTGCTCAAAATAATCGGTTGTGACAGTTCTGTTAATTGTACAGTTTATTAAATGATAATATTTTACCGTAATGTATTGGTGGCCTTTTAAAAACAATCTTAAAATGAAGAAATTATTACTTAAATAATGTATTATTTAATTAATCCATAAACAGTAATGTACAATGATTAATAATTAATTAGTAATTATTATTATCTGTTATTATTTATAACACTTATTTTATGGTTCATAACCATATTTTATAGTTAATATATATTATTTTCATGGTACAATCAGCAATCATGTGGATTAAATCCTGGCTTGTTCAGTGATTATGACAGAGGATTAACATCCAATTCGCTTCTACGTTGAGTAAACGCCAAAAGAAACGGCAAAAGAAAATACATTTAAAAAAACAAAACAAAACAAAACAAAAAAAGACATAAAAATAATACAGTAGACTTTATATTTGTGGACTTTAATTTGTACTAAGTGTTTTGTAGAATAAGAACACTTCCTGTTTGTGCGGGTTGTAAATTGTTCATTTTAAGAGGTTTGTAGAGTCTTTTCGTTGTTGTTTATTCGTTGTAGTTTTTAAATGAATGAAATATTGCTGTCTACAGGTTTGGATTAAACAGTGCATTTTAAAGTATCAAGAACATGTCATTTCACTGCTATTGCCATTTACTCAATGTGGAAGCGAATTAGACGTTCATCTTCTATATGTTTATTTGTAATAAGGCGACTATCAGATGCATGCTCCTGCGACGCGGTGCTTTTCTCGGCAGCTGTGCTGATTTCGCCACGACAATCGTCTGTGCGTCTCTTTGACATTCTTCTCAACCTGAGTTTTTGCACACATCCCTACAGTCTCATGCCCTTTTTGGGGGCATTTCCCTATGCTAATTCAGAAAAACTGGCATGTACTTTCAATTACGAAGACGTGGGATTCATCATTCTTAGGAACACAAGTGTGAACAGTTTTGCTGCTTAAGAACACGTCATAAATCTGACGTAGATTATGTTTAGCGAATATCTTAGGAACAAATGTAATAAAATTCTTATGAAGATATTAGTTAATAAGGCCCAATGCATAAATGCCTCATTGCTCTTGGAAGAGACCTCTAGTCCTAATTTTTAAAATAAATAAAGCTGTACAAATTACACACAGATTTGTGAAGAAGAGAGAAGCCTTCTGGATACTTTTAGCTTGTAGAATCTGGGGCAAAACTTCATGAATGGCACAAGGACATGGATGGGATTTTGGTCTCAGCTGCAGATGGGTTTCGGAGGGATCCAGCATTTGCCAGCAAGACTCTAATACACTGTAAGCATCTCTCCTTCTGTCTCTTTCCATCTCTTTCTCTCACTCCCTCTTTCTTATTCTTCCTCAGGTATCATGATGCTCAGGATGTGACCAGCAACTTTCTGGGAGCCATGTGGCTAATCTCCATCACCTTCCTCTCCATCGGATACGGAGACATGGTGCCTCACACGTACTGTGGCAAAGGAGTGTGTCTACTGACTGGAATTATGGTTAATAACACACACACACCAACACTGTATAGAAAAGCACTGTGTGTATAACAGCTCAAGTAGATTTAACCAACACTAACAAATTATTACACTGCTCTATTAGTTGTTATGAAAACAACACCCTCAGTAACATTTCCGTGTAACTTAGTTAAACTGAGCTCACATGGAGCACTCAGAAAAATTGCTAGTTGTGCATTTGCTGGTATCATGTAGCCATTTTCAGGATTACACTGTTGGAGCACAGACAGAATGTCTCTGTTCATGTGAGCTTTTTGCTTCTTTGTGTCTGGCTTTCTTTTTCTGTCTCTCTCTCTCTCCCTCTTTGCCTGTCTCTCTCTCTCTCTCTCTCTCTCTATGTCGGATGCTGTCTGCCTGAGGGTGGCTCTCTGTCAGGTGGTGTGCTGTGGAAGTGCCTGTTTGTCCTTGTCTAGGTTGTGTGTGTGTGTGTGTGTGCGTGCGTATGTGTGCGCGCATCTTGAGAACGAGTATTTATCTGGTTACTTTCCTCTCTGAATGTTGTATGGCACAGCATGCATCCTTTTTGTGTGGTGGCTCATAGATGCTGGCTGTGTGAGCTCTGCTCATTCATTCTGGTTCTTCGTTTCTCTGCTGCTCTGCCAGACACTTAATTTACACACAGGAAAAGTGGGACAGGAACAAAAATGGCCTTTATATGTGTATATATATATACAGTATATATATATATCTCCCTTTGAATTTATGTAAATTTACATACATGCATACATGCCAACACTGTAGGATATATACAGTGTATATACAGTATATATATTTTTTTGTTCCTTTCTCCTGTTTATTATATATTATTAATATTACTGTGTCTATAACAGAGCTGGAATCGAATTGTTTCACACTCTTCTTCTATTGTACTTCATAAAGAATTGACTACATCAGAAGTGTGACTACAAGCGAGTGACTGCCAGGCATTTTTTCTTCATGTTCACCTGAGTGGAATTTCTAATATTTTTGTTTTTGGATCAGTTCAGAAGCCAGTGAATCAAAATGTATTTGAATGAAACATGCTCTCTCCTGTTTACTATATATTATTATTATACGCTTTCAAGCACACACTTTTTGGACACAAACACATCCGTGTACACACACACACAGACGAATGCGCACACAGACACGCACGAGGACGCGGCGTGACATAGACTCTCCGCTTCTTGACTCTGCCTCACTCCCACACACACACGTAGACCTACATAGATCAAAGAGATCCTACTACTCAGAAATCATTCCTCAGAATTCTCGTGTTCCATCCGTTTCATTTCTGCGACTTGGAAAGGTGGGTAGCCGGAATATGTCTTGAGAGAATTGAGAGTGAGATGGAGAGAAAGATGGAGGGAGAGAGAGATGGAGAGAAAGAGAGAGCTTGATTTCTTTTCTTGTTGAGAGTGATTGTAATGACTTTCTATAGGTGGAATTATGGGACTTGTTGCTATGACAACACTGAAGGCCAACTCTGTTGGAATATACCAATGCCCTCGGGGGGGGCAGGGGGAATTGGGGGTGGGAGTGGGGGGTTGAGCAGGGGTTTAGGCTGGCACTAGGATTTGGGTGGCAGAAGGAGCCCAATGCCAGGCAAATCTGTTTTTTTTATAAAGACTTGAAATAGTATTCAGATTCCAGCGTTCTAATTCCGTCTCTCCCTCATCCCTGTCATTCTTTCTTTATCTCCCTCTTTTAAAAACAGTCAGAAACACTGCAGTGCAAAAATCGTCTAATGAGCTGTGGTAATTGAGTGCTAAGGTTCCCGTGGCATTTAGGATCTTTCGCTCTTTCGATTTCAGGCAAACCAAGGCCTTTAATGCGATCGGTTACGCTCCGCGCAGGACAGCTGGCCTCTTTTTATGACTGTCGTATTTGAGAAATGACAGAATGTACAGCCAAAACTCACAGATATCATGCAGATGTGAGATGCTGTTGAGGCTCCAGCAATCTCATCACTCCAGCAGATCTAAGGGAATCATCACAGCTTTATCGCCCAAATGGAGAAAGTTTGGGTCAGATAAAGTTTGATAAAATCTTCCCATTCCAGACATCTAAGAGGGATGAAATGTGGTGATAAAATGGAATGCCAGCAAACTTAGTCGTTGACAGAAACATGAATTTTCTGCAGTTGTTTAACTTTTTGATGGAGAGTCTTAAGCCTCCTTTTCACATTGCACCATTACCCAGAAGTGTAATAAATATGTGAGACTAAACTCTAGTGTGTGTTTATCAGTTATAAACTGGTTTCAGAGAAATCTAGAAATCCTTCAAGGGTTAGTCGTTTTTCATGGCATTGTATATATACAGAAAGACCCTACAAGGGTTTTCCATGGAAAGGCATCATCACTTATTTAGTGCCATATATGGACAAAGTGCTCTAGGGAAAGTGGGCTTTTTGTTTTGTAGTTATATCTTTAGCAGTTTTTTGTTATGCGAGCATCTGTAGCTTTTCAGTTACAAAATCTTGCCATCTCATGTCCCAGCCGCATGTGTGCGCGCACACACACACACACTCAGCATAGAGTGCATTGTGTAGTTGTTCATCTTGTTAGCCACTGTTTCATTTTAATTTGTTTCTTATCATTTTGGTGACCTTATTAACGTTCCCAGTGTTGTTCACCCATCACTTTCCTTGTCTTTCAGCTCTTTCTCACCCGCTTTTCTTTCCCTGTATTTTAGTCCAAATCCCTCTTTTATTCCCTTGCTACTCTGTTGTATTGTCTGAGTTCAATTCTGCTCCATCTGCTCCCTCTTTCTCTGCACTTCTTACCCATGCAAATGTCTTCTGCAGACTATACAGTAATTGGACAGTCATAGTACTCATAGTATTTGTTGTTTCAACTCTGTGCTCACAATGGCCCTAAGGTCAGACTACAGACTCTGATGGTTAAAATGAGGATAGACACATTTGATATCATGTGAGTTTCAATTTTAATAGTAGTCCTGGCATTTTACAAGTTCAAATTTAATTGGGCAGACGTCTGCTCCGTTGCTTTTTAGCCAGTTGTGGGTCATTGCATCATTAGCTCATGCACGAGAAAGCTAGTAAAAGAAGAGAAATGTTTAAAAAGCCCTGGAGACTATCATAAGGGTGATAAGTCAAGATAAATAAATCAGGGAAAATAGTCTCTTGACATTGTTATGAGGATACTCACAGGTTAAAGAAAAACTGTTAAACTTTTTATGTGGACAGCGATAGTTGAAAAGCATCTAACAAGAAGAGTGCAAAACATTCAGGAAGGTAACCAATAATTTGTCCTCTGTTTGTCTTGCGACAGATAAACAAGAAGCGGGAAGCTGTTTTAAAAAATAAGCAGTATAAAAGTCTAGGAACTGGAGAAATGTGGAGTCAACAAACTCCTGGCCATTAGGCCAAAGGACGAAACCATTGTGAGAAGAAATTTTTGAATGAAGAAAGTACATGCGTGTCTTAATACTTGACTGCTAGTATGAGAGGGGAAGTTGAAACATTTCCCCTTCAGGTAGCCTCGCTTTCTTCAGGTAATTGTATAGAACATTTCCTTAGGCAGAGAGAATGCAAGAGAAATTTAACATGAAATATGGGGAAGGTAGGGTCAGTGATTCAAGATTCAAGATTCTTTGTCACATGCAAATTATACAGGTACAACATGCACTGAAATGTATCCTGATCTGCTCTT
This sequence comes from Distichodus sexfasciatus, assembly GCA_032718565.1. NCBI lineage: Eukaryota > Metazoa > Chordata > Actinopteri > Characiformes > Distichodontidae > Distichodus > Distichodus sexfasciatus. The sequence goes on along the minus strand of JAVGVS010000008.1, from coordinate 5,446,457 downwards.
TTGACTGTGCAGTTTAGGCAAAGAATAAAAAAAAAACTAACAAAATAAAAATAAATAAATAAAAAGATACAATATACAAAGTTAAACTTAAAATAAGGAGATAGGGGAATAGAATAAAGGTGAATAAACTATTTTTCATATTACAATAAGTTAACCTGAGTACAAAAATCTGCAGACAGATAACAGGTGCAATGAGATTGTTTTCAAAGTGTCGAGTGCAGCTACATAGCAGTGAAGTGAAATGCTACACAGTAGCATTTTAGCAGATAGACAAGGAGCATGTAATATTTGGACAGTGAAATATGGCAGAAGTATAATGATCATAACAATATGGAATTAAGAGGCAGTGAGGAATGACAAATTAGACATTTAGAATTGATTCATGTCTTAAAGAGATCTGTATGCATTGGGTTCTGGTGGCTTATATATGGACAGTTTATCTAAAAACAACAGTTTGATGATCATCTCAATTGTAGTGATGAGTCAGGATTTAGTTACTCCAGGCACATGCTCTCCCCCAAAAGCTTAGAGATCCAAAAATTTGCATAAAAAAGAATCTCAAGATTAGGGGTTGGAGTTGATAAGATTTTATCAATATCAATGCCATTGTCAATTCTGTTTATCTGTCCAATTCCTTGTTAATTCTCTGATTTCTGCGTAGTTTTTTGAGTGTAAAAAAGTAGTTCTACACAGTCTTCCGCACCAAAAGCAACCATTTTATTTTTCCCAAAATTATGTCTGCACAAGACTGTGAACACGAACACATTCATATTCATATTCAGAGTTTTTATTATGCAGAGACATTCTATGACTTAGTACTATGAAGAAAAATAAAGTTAGTGTCAGGTGGAAACATGAATTTGGAATCCATCTGGATACAGAATAAAATTGTTTGATAACAAATAATGCATTTTTCTATATTTATTTTTTACTCTCTAACATTATAGAATGGAAAAAATATTTTCTGATTAATGGAAAATGAAGAAATAGTTTGACTATTTTTGTTCATTTGGACTCATTTTGGCCTATAACTCATTTTTGACTAATTTGTGGGAGAGAAGTACATTTTTGCCATGATGGAGTTCCATATGAGAGCCACGTCACAATAGCGCTCTGGCCTCAGGAATAAATAAATATCAAGTAAACAGCTGTATTGTGAGTAGACCACTGGTTGTTTTTGTTATTTATCAGCTAAAATATGTTTGGTCAGTAATAAATGGGAAGATTTAACTAAACTGGAACGTTTTAGTGAATGCTGAACTTCCCTGTGAGAGTCATGCGCGCTAACAAACGCAGCATGTGTGTTTATGTCGCGAAAAATATCATTTATGCATCATGATTCCACGTGGGTGAAGGTCGCTGAGAGTGTGACGTAATGTATCGTGAGGCAAAACATAGGGAAAACGTGCTGGGAAATGAGAGAATCGTAAAGAAGATATCGATAACGGTGGAGGTGTACAATTCCGATGGAACTGATCAATTGGAACTGCTTTTAGATTCCCACCCTCATTCAAGATATACTTTTTTTGCTATTACAACTATTGCTTTTGGGGTTTTTTTTTTGTCTTTAATTGCTTCACATTTATATATTTATGTATTTTTCTCAGCTTTTCCTGTATTTCTTATTTTTAGTTAATAGTATTGTAATGCTTTACATATTACTTTTAATTTCAGGAGCATTTTGTAAGGCTTTTGAAAAAAAAAAAAAAAGCTCAGCAACAGCCATATAATAAATGATTGTTATCATTATATTGATGATGTGACTAACATCAGCAGTGTCTAGATGAATTTTGAGAAGTGCAGAAGCATCTTAATGGCTCAGATGAAACCAAACGCTCACTGGACATCCCAATTTAGAAATCGACTGTGCTGGATTACACAGCTGAAACAACACAAATTGTGTTAACTGTCCAATTACTGCTCAGTGCTGTATGTGTGCTGTCTAATGTTACAAATCTCTCTCTCTGCTCTCTCACTTACACTGTGTCTATAACAGAGCCGGAATCGAATTGGTTGACACTCTTCTTCTAGTGGACTTCATAAAGAATTGACTAGAACAGAAGTGTCACAAGAAGCGAGTCTCAAACCCATTCATTCTTTATGTTCACCTGAGCGGACAGCCATTTAATATTTTTTAGTTTTTGGATCAGTTCAACGAGTGTCAACCAGTTTTTTTTGTAACAGTGAATCAAAATTTATTAGAATTAAGCATAAATGGGAGGAGATTGTAGAACTGGGTATTTATGGGCAAATTTTCTTAGAGTCTGTGCATGTGTGAGTGTGTTTCTGCTTCCTGTCTTTGCTCATCTTTTTCTTTGTATTCCCGACATCTCGGTGCTAGGCCCTCAAAGAGTGAACTCAAAAAACCCTGTCATCTTCGTTTTCTCTTGAACATTGTCTTACATGTTCACTCTTTTTCTTCTCCACTCTTCAGCTCTCCCCTTTTCTCTCTATGGTCTTTCAGGGGGCCGGCTGCACAGCATTGGTGGTTGCCGTGGTAGCGAGGAAGCTGGAGTTGACCAAGGCCGAGAAGCACGTGCACAACTTCATGATGGACACGCAGCTCACCAAGCGGGTAAACATGCACCTCGCCCGCTCATAAACACTACACGGTTCACCTCAAGGAGTCGATAAACGGTTGAAAGGCAATAAATTCTGCGCACATTTTCACGCTTGCACAAGCGCGTCTCGCCCGTTAGCGCGCCGAACGGCGTTTGCGCGGCAGACGGAGCGCGTGAAGTGATGTGTTTTGAAGAGAACAGTCCAAACCGATCTTTCAGTTGGATCACGGCGTTGCATAACAGCCGCTAGCGCTCTCCCCGTCTCTCTTCCAGCTCTCTCTCTCTCTCTCTCCTCCCCTCTCTTCTGCTCTCTCTGCGCCCCCTCCGCCCCTCTCACTCCTCCCTCGCCCTCCCTCTGCCTCCCTCATGCTCTCTAGGTCCTTTTCAATTTTTCATGGAGTTGAAAGTCCCAAGTTTCAAAAATAGCTCCCACTATCAAATATGTAGGCTACATCATGGCCGTACTGTAGCCTGCAAGGGGAGCCGGTGATCAATAATTGCAACACGGATTGAAAAAAAGACGGAAGTTCTTTGGAAGTGCTCTTTCACAGGGAAAGTTAAATGCCTTAAATGCCTTTGGAGGAACGGGAATGGACGAAGGAAGAGGGGGCAGGGAGTATTGGAAACGGACACGGGTTTTCAAAAAGTTAATCATCTTAAGGCTCAGTCGGCCGTAGCGAACGCTGCGCGCTGTAGCATCACTTCACGTGTCGAGTCTGGCGCTGCTATGGTTACGGACATACCGTTACTGCTCAGACAAAAAATGACGGAACTTTGAATAATGGAATGATTACCTCACAGACCTGTTGCCTTGGCGACGCTGAGGCACAGTATTTACCTTGAACTGGATGACAAAATGGTGGGTGTTTCCTTCTGCGACAAGTGTACAGAGCAATTAAAACTAAGGGATCTATCAGCGGAAGTGGCTTGCGCCTTGTGGTAGCGTGTAGGTGCTGGGAAGGTAATGATGGAGGAGATATCAAGTGTATTTAAAATATGTCATCTGAAATTACTGGAAATAAAACAAGCAAAAAAAGGCATAAAGCTAATGCCACAAAGAATTTTTAACTTTCAATTAGGAAATTCTGTAACGTCTTTGTACAACATTTTGTTTGTCTAAAACACCAAATAAAACTTGCACAACCTGCAATAGTTGTACAAAGATATACCAAAATGAATAAAGAAAGTAGACACAAAAAAACCCTACAACTGTTAAGTTAGTACTAGGTCAAACATACTTAACATTTTTACTATACTATTTACAGGTTTAAGCAAATAATCTTATAATAGAAAACATTTTTTAATTCCCATGTGTACGTGAATTTGTTTGCAGACAGGTTGCCTAGCTATTTATAGGCCTAGGCATTACCATATAACTTGTTTATTTATTTCGTATTTACATTCTTTAGAGAGAAAATATATAATATTTGACACATTAGCTTTTGCTAAGCAGAGTAGTTCAGTGTTGAATAATTTATAAGTTTAGCATTTTATTCACAATAAATTGGGTCTTTATGAATTAACTGCATAGAATCATGTCAAATCATTTGAATGCAGCACTATGCAAATTCTAGATGATTTCCTGTCAGTCTGAGAGCTTGCCTTTAAGAGGAATGGAGAGACTCCTGCTGAGAGCCATTTTCGAATAGAACCATTTTAATAAATCAGTTTGTTTGTCTCACATGCATCTTTCTACACATTAAGTTCTTTATTCTTACGGTAATCCTAATGAATCTGTTAAATTGATATTTGAGGAAAACAGCAGCAGGGGAAAACGTCATTAATTATTAAGTTTTAAAGGTCCCATATTATGAAAAGTCACTTTTTCTGTTCTTTGGACATCCATTCGGGTCTGTGCTGCCTCTACACAACCTGTAAGTTTGTTAAGAAATGGTGAATTGTGTTAGTATTCATTTACGAAAGTCGGAAATCGTGTGGTTAAATGAGCCATTTAGATTTCTCCCCTATGTTACAATGGGGGACATTTGAAAACCTCAGAGACATGTTTACTATCTGAGTACCTCTGCCCAACGGGTAGAACTGCTAGCGCTTCCTGATCCGCCATGTTTTCTTACAAGTGCTAGCGTAGGAATTGCAATGAAAAAGTGTTGTGTTGAACATGTATGGCTGTATGGATGGTGTTTTAGCAGCAGGCATGTCAATTATTTTCATGTGAGGTAAAGACTCGCCGTGCTGTCTACTCTCCAGTTCCAGAGTGGGGAGCGGGCAGCAGCGGCTCATTTGCATTTAGGAATACTAATGAGAAACAACCTGTTCTGAAAGGGACTGAAATAGAGGGGTAAAAAGCAGGAAAAAATGCCTAATCTGAGAACTACTTCAGAGACTTGTTTAGTGGAGCTCATAGACCTATTTTAACTTGTTGAAAAAATGTATAATATGGGACCTTTAATATAATTGGAAAAATAGAGACAGTACATATGTTGGTTATCTATCTTTATTGTTGGTCTTCAGTTAATGTCATTATTCAGGGACTGAGATATGACTGACTGACTGACTGTTAAAGGGGGACGCTGGCACCAGTATATGATTAAAAAATAAGCAAAAACTCAAAAATGCTTAGAAATGCATTAATTCACGAATTTATTTAAGTCACATGAAAGTATGTCCACAGTTAGTTAATTAAAGATACTTATAACAAAATGTAGTTTTAATTAAAATAGCTGGTCCTTCTTTAATGTAGCTTATGTATCTTATTCTTTGATCAGAGGAAGCTGTAAGGTATTTATCACTATAAAAAAAATGAAATAGATGCTTTAACACATTAGTAGACATTTCCTAGGGGCTTATCACTTTCTTTTCTACGTGTATTTAACATAATAACTGTGAATGACTATATTTGAGTCTTCCTGATTTGGTCAGCAGTCGATTTGTGGTGAGAAATTTGTTGGTGAAAGAAACAAAAATTCTGATCGTCTGATATTTTTATGGGTTTATAGAGCTCCCTAGAACAAGAACTCCTTCCATGGTTTCTAATAATGGTAGTTACTATTTCTAGATATAATTCTTCATAGTTAGACCTACTGTTGTCAAATAGAACCCTAACTACAAATTCTTTAAGCCATTGATAGAGTTTTAAAGACAAGCCCAGCACTGGCCTCTGCAGAGACGTTAAGCCATATCATGAATATTGGTCTTTCATTCACAAGCCAATTTCACTGCTATTAGAGTCTAGAAGGTTCCAAGCATAGCTGTGTATCAGGCAGAGCTGATTAACACCTCCCTTGTGTGTTCCTGCCTTCCATTCTCCCTCTTTCTCTCAAATTCAACCTGTGGCAAGGTTGGGGCACAACTCTCATAGTTGTTTTATTAAAAACACTGACCTCCCCTAATTAATCAAGGCTCTGCTGTGCTAAATCTGGCCCTGGAAAAAAAGAAGTGCCTCCCTGCTGCCCGATGGCCGGAGGAGTACCGTCAAATCGGTTGCTTAATAAAAGCGGTGAGGCTCTGTCCCCTGCTCCCGTGTCACCGTAATTGTTCTTCCCACACTGAGCGGTGCCCCTTTGAAGTCTACTCGACTGCTTTTCTTAAACAGATTTTTTTCCCCTCTTGCATTTTGCCCTTTTTTCTCACCCCCCACCTCCCTTTTTCGTGTGCTATGTCTAAGATTTGCAGACCTTTTGAGCTCCTTAAAGACATCATGTCATTGGCATTGCACTGACAAAGACATGCTCGGCGTAGAGAGGCGAGACTTCAACCGGTTCTGACATTTGACTGGAATCGCTAGCCACATTTTCACAGCTCCTTAATGTGGGAAATGAATTCAGTGTTTTTTTCCCCCCCTTAGCCTATCATGCTGTTTTCATAATGAATGAAACTGCCATGCAGGACATTACAGCTGCGACAGAAGCTTGCCTTGCGAGAATTCTGTCCTGATGATGACATGTTTTCATCTGGTGAAAGGAAAAGATCAGAAAGCTGAGCTCTAGGCATGATCGTTGGGCAAGTTTTCGCTTAGATTAACCCAGTGGGACTCCTATACCCTAGTGGAACATTGTTTATGGCTTTGCGAGATTGTACTGGGGGAGTTGAGGTTACGCTGGGACTCCTCTTCCCCCGAGGCCTTGCCTTCGGGTGTGACCTGTTCCTGATGCGGTCGTTGTGATGTCCTTACAGATAAAGAACGCTGCGGCCAACGTGCTCCGGGAGACCTGGCTCATCTACAAACACACCAAGCTGATGAAGAAGATCGACCACTCCCGTGTCCGCAAGCACCAGAGGAAGTTCCTGCAAGCCATCCACCAGTGAGCAAAACAAAACCCGTACATTACACCTTCCCTTTAAGACTCACAAACACACCCAGGCCTCCACAGATAAGCTACTCACTTGGGACTGATTGCACAGCAGGAGCCAGGTTTTTGTTATTGCTCAGTTCAGTTTATCAGTCTAGAAATATATAGTCACTAAATTTTCCCAATGTGAGTCAAAAAAGGGACCTATGTACCTCTGCCAAATGTTTGCCCGATTGATCTGAAGCAGCATTTGTTTGATGTTTGGAACAGTTTGGAGCATGTTTGATGACATGATCGACCAGTGACATTTGTGACAAGTTACATCCTTTGTAACTTCTCATTGCACAAATAGATACAGTAATTGTCGATGAATTTGGTCATACATTGACACTTTATTGTTTACTGTTAAAAGTTGTCATGTATGATTAATATTAAAATGTTGTTTGTGATGGTCATTTCATAATATATTGTAGCTACATGTTTTGTGTTATTGGTAGGCAATATAATCATCAATTTGTTGCCAGTGTAATTCCGCATGCAAGAGTAAGAGAATTTTGAAAATAATTCAGCATTTGCTAAAATTATGGCCACAGGTACAGAAGGTTATTTTTTGACCAAGAGGTCATAGGGTCAAGTCCAGCTAAGTCCAGTTCAAGTCTATCCCTCGTTCATCACTACCACCATTAGTCCCCTTAAACCCTAGATACTCCAAGGAGACTGCCCCTGGGAGTCTGCTAAATGCTGTAGATAAGTCAAGACATGAATCTACATATATAGTACTGTGAAAAAGACCATCATTTCATTATATTTTCATAGGAAAATGAGACAGTAGGTACAGTCATTTATTATGACATATACCAATATACATGTGAATGATTTTCTTTTAGACTTTATTAAAGACACCATAAAGTCTGACTCTTTGGAAGCAAAATAAGAAGAAATTAAGAGTGGCTTTTGACTTTTGCACAGTATTGTAAATTGCACATCTGCATGTGTAAAGAGAAAATAAATACTCTGCACACTAAGAATAAGTAGATCTACATAGGACGTGTTTTACATTAGACGTGTTTCACAAATATGTGTTTGCAAGTTAGCTGGCTATTTGGTCTGATTTAATCTTAACTTAACTTATTGTTGAGATATCCTACATATCTAGCTTTGTGATACCGGCCTGTTATTGTACAGAGAAGAAGACACAAGACAATTTATATTTTTTCATATGCTTCTGCAGTTATGAAATATTATGTACAATATACATGTCTCTTGTGCATTTGACAGATTTACTGAGGTAGATATTATATTTCTGACAGCTTTCTCGAACACCAGCTCTCATTCCAGTCAAGTGGAAATCACACTTTTCCTTTCTGTCACTTAACGCCTCAACACTGTAGTGAATGTAATCAATATTTCAAGTTCACATGTTTTTTGTGGCTTCAATAGAACAAAGTTCTAGCCTGTGATCCTCAAAGCCTGAGAGAATGATTTCTGAGAGAAATTCTTCCCAGGTCGTCTCTCTGCTGCCTCTGCTAAAGCGATCTGCTTAAGTTATCTCCACCTGGACTTCAAAACATCCGAGGAGGATTTGAAACTGGGTGGATTTAACTGCATTGACCTAAACGTGCTACCGGGCACCTCAGAGCAATCCGCACTTAACTATTAGGGTAATGGCAAAACCGAGTGTAACTTCCAGAATTGTGACATCCAGTGCTCTAGAATCCAAACATTTTACTTGCATTCGGTCTTCAATTTAATTATGGTAAGGTGCTACAATCTACAGCAGCAGTGTTAACCAGTGTTTACTTTTTAGCTGTTACTTTAATTCTTTTAAGCTATAATGGTGGCTACCTAGGAATGGGACACTCGTCTACTGACCAAGAGGTCTATGTTCAAATCCAGCTTTATCCAAATTCCATTACTACTCCATGGAGCCCCTTAGCAAGCCCTTTATCCCCAGGCATATTGCTCCAGGCAGACTGTCCCTTTAATTAGTCAATGGAAGTTGGTCTGGATACGAGCCTGATGATGCTAATTCTGCTAAATGCCATTAATGTAAATGTACAAGAATGTATCTTACAGCTACAAGGGGTTTGCTTCAATTATGCAGCATTTGCCTGTTGCTTTGTTAAGATATGTTCTGTTAAAATCATTTACAAATTTCCACTCTCACTACAATGTTTCAACATGGACAGCTGTGTTATGACATGATATGTAATCTGTTACATACTTAATAATACAAAGAAATCAAAGCAAGCATATGAAACTACAAACAAGAATTACTTTCCATTGTATACATGATTATGCCGTTAAATAAACTGACCTCTGTGAAGGAGCAGTGGGCAGCTAACATGGGCAGTGCCCAGGGACTAGTGCTTGGGGACAGTACCTTGCTCAAGAGTACCTCAATGGTAACTTTACCAGGTCTGGGATTTGAATCGGCGACCTTCTGATCACAGGGTGAACACCCTAACCGTTACGCCACCATCTGCTCCTTGACATGTGGCACCATTAACCCTGACCCCTGTGCTTCTGAGACTTAGAATTAGCAACATTTGCTAGGATGAGTCCCTCAACATGGTCCAGCAGAAAGAAAACAAAACATATTATTCCAAAAGCTATATTTATATCTGTTTTGTCTTATTTCTTTCGAATGTACTTCGAGATTTGTTTTCCTTAGCCAGACAAATCTCTGTTCACACCGCGTCAGCTATTACACCACCTGCTATGTTGATAGATGTCACATTTCAGGGAAGTTCGTGTTGCCGTTGGAGTCTCGCTTGATACATCACCAACTTCTTGCTGAGTTAACTTGTTAGCCCTGTGTGTCTGTCCTCCCTCCCAGTCTTCTAGCTGCCTGCCAAACGCAGACCTTTAAGAGCTGTAATCCCCCGTGTTCATGCACTGCCTTTAAATTCCACGCCAGTTGTAAGCTTCCTTTAGAAACGGCAGCTTTTTTTCTGTCGAGGAAACCCGCAATTTCATTGGCCCTTTTCTAATGTTCAGCCCTGGTGGGTTCTGTGTATTGTATAAGCCGGAGAGCCGAGATATGTCCATTGAGCAAAATTTCCATCAATGCACAAATAGAACGGGGTAGTTGGTAGCGTAACAGCTACGGAGTTTGAACTGTGTTCAGAAGGTCGCCAGTTCAAATCCCAGACAGGTAAAGGGTACCACTGAGGTACTCATGAGCAAGGTACTGTCCCCAAGCACTGCTCCCCATGTCAGCTGCCCACCGCTCTTTCACGGATGGGTCCAATGCAGGGGTCACATTTTGTTGTGGTTCCCAGTGTGCTGTGCTGTGCTGTGCTGTGCTGTGTTCACAATGACAAATAATCATTCACTTAGAAGAGATGTGAAAACAAGCTGATGTTGATTGGGATAATTAGACTGTGTCACAATAAAATGCAATTAAGAGGTAGGCTTAAATGTCTGGGGATCACTCATCATGCAGTGTGTGTGTGTGTGTTTGTGTGTGTGTGTGTGTGTAGGCTGCGAAGTGTAAAAATGGAGCAAAGAAAACTCAGTGACCAGGCCAACACACTGGTGGACCTTTCAAAGGTGAGAACATGAATAAATATACTTGCAGACAATACACGCAAAGCACACACACAACTAGGTACATTTTGACATTGGACATCATCAAGAGACAGTAGACACCCACACATGTGCTCACAACTCAACACACACACACACACACACACACCACCACCACCACCATGTTATATCATCTTTTTGTTGATGCCTACGCATGATTTCCTCTTGTTATACTTAAAGCCCAGACGCACACTGCTACACAAATACACACTGTGCCAGCACACGCTAATACGAGCTCACGCTAACATGCAGTGACACACAGACACACACATACCTCTGCCTTCCCAAATATATCTCAGTATTTTACTGTTTCCATGTTGACCCGTTTGTTTCTGTGGCTTTGCGTCTCCTAGCAACCAGTACAAGTGTTAAAACAGGGATGACAGTGGGAGTGTGGAGAGAGACAGAAATGGGGAGAGAGAGTAAGAGGGTGAAATATAGAAATAGAGCAGATCTGAATTGCAGTGTATCGTGCGAGGAGAGAGAAGAGTGTGTGCGTATGTGTGAGGGTGAGAGAAAGAGAGCGAGAGAAGTTTGCGGTCATTGTGACCGCGCATAATGTAGGCATAATTTCATCTTCTCTCCAAAGTGCTCTAGATACAGTAAAAGCATAATAGAGTCTCTCTGTCACGGCCTTGTGCTGCGTGTCTGTAATAACACACTGTACTGTCTGAGAGCCAGCATGACCATCATTTGTAATTCTGTAGGCCATAATGTTGCGTAGTGTTGCATGGGGAAAACTACTGCTAAACTTTTACGTGGCAAATGTAGCTTTGTGTGCAGTTTGGGATGTAGCCAGGGTGAGATTCCTAACAACAGCAAGAGATTCCAGTTCAGTTTTCTAGTTTTTAATCATGAAATTCATGTTTATTGTTGCAAATAGTAAAAAAGCGTATAAAATAAAAATCAATCAGTTGTAGTGAAATTGATTTGAAGTCATATCGCCATAAGGCCATGCACCTCTTTGTGTGTGTGTGTACTATGTTTTTATGCATCGTGGGGACCTTTGTCCCCTAAAATCACTTTTATTTGTTTTTTTGGGGGGGGGGCTTTGTGGGGACATTTGAGAGGTCCCCATGAGGAAAAACTGACTTCATAGAAAATGTGCGTGTTTTATTTGAGAAACTAAAAGAGGTAAAAGATGTGCATTTGGTACATATATCTAATCTCCATGAGAGTCTATGGAATGTCCCCACAAAGATAGTTTTACAAGTGTGTGTGTGTGTGTGTGTGTGTGTGTGTGTGTGTCTGCTTTCTCAGACTGGCCACTCCCTGGGCCTCTGTCAGACTCAATAAGAAAAAGTTCTTTATATTCACTGCTGCACCTCCCCACCCTAGACCTGACTGGTTTATTCCTTTCTCTAAACACTCTCAATGTCTCACAATTCTTCCTTCCTTTTCCCTCTCCTCCATTTTCACTTGTGTTCTCTTTTTATATGCGACTCCCACTGCGTCTGCTTTTATTTACTCTTTTACTACCGTCCCCATTTTCCCTCAATGGCAACGATCACTATCATTTGCCGTTGACTGTCACCATCGTTCACTGCTGTGCTCTATTCATCTTTATATGTCTCTCTACGAGATTGCCGTCCTCTGCCGCCCCGACTTTCTCTACTTCTCTCCATAACTTTCTCTTGATCTCTCCGCCACCTCATTTTTCTGTCCTTCAATATCTGTCCCTCACTGTCACTTTCTTGCTGTTTTCTTTTTGTTGCTATCTCTCCTCCTTTTTTAAAATCATCTTTCTCTTTTTCCGTCATTCTACTGTTTGTCTTTAACCCTTTCTGTTTTGAGTCTTAACGTCTCTCATTTCTTTGTTGATCCCTCTTCCCTAGTTTTCGTCCCCCTCTCTCGCTCTCTCTTTCTCTGCATCTCTCTCTAACTTTCTCCTCATTTTTCTGTCCTTTAATACTTTCCCTCACTGTCACATTCTTGCTTTTTTCCGCTTTTGTTGTTCCTTCTCTCCTCCCCTCTTTTTTTACTCATCTGTCTTTTTCTTCTTGTCATTCTATTTTTTGTCTCTAACTCATTTCTGACATCTTCATGTCGGTCATTTCTTATTTCCCCCATTTCTCTTTTTCTCTGCTTCTCTCTCACTCTCTCTGGATCTCTCCACCATCTTATTTTCCCATCCTTCAATACCTTTCTTCACTGCTCCCCCTCTCTTCCCCTCTTTCTTTTTTTCCACTGTCTCTCTTTCTTCCCGTCATTCAATTTTTTTTGTCTTTCACCCTGTCTGTTTTACTTCTGGACGCCTGTCATTTCTTTGTCAATCTATTTCTATTTTGCCCAATCCTCTATCTCTCTTTTTTTTCTTTCGCTCCCCTCTCTCTGGGAGGAGTAGATGCAGAGTGTGATGTATGAGCTGATGTCGGAGCTGAACGACCGCAGCGAGGACCTGGAGCGACAAATGCTGAGCCTGGAGCAGCGCGTCGAGCAGCTGACGGCCGGCTTCACCGCGCTGCCTGCCCACCTGTCGGCCACGCTGAGCGCCCAACACGCCATGCTGGTACAGCTGCTGCAGGAACGCGACGCCAAGGCCTCGAGCCCCGCTGCCGTGCCCGCCCTGCTCACCCCCGCCCCAGCCCCAACCCCCACCTCCGCCCCCACTGGCCCTCCGGCCGCCTCCAAGCCTGCCGACGAGAGCCCCAACACAGCCGCCTCCGGCTGCTGAGACGGCCCTCCTCACAGGGGACGCGTAGAGACTCTATGAAGTTGCGGAGAACACAGCCGGGAAGAAGGCAGGGAAACTGGCTAAGGGAGATCGAAGTGAGAGAGAGAGAGAGAAAAAAATGTGAGGTGGAGATAAAGGAATCAGGTTTGGAAGAGCGAAAAGAGTTTAGAAGGAGAGTAATGAATTGCACAGCGAGATAAGAAGCTGATGAGGGGGAAGAGAGAGAGAGTGTGAGAGAGACTGAATGCATGAGTGAGAGAGCGATAAGAGCGGGTAATTAAATGAATGGCAAATTCTTTAATGGAATCTGCACTAATTAGAGGAAAATGTGTCTCTCCCTCCATCAGGAAAACAAAACCACAATGACTTTCTATCTTTTATGACGTTTTCTATCTAACAGTGTTTTAACGAACATCCCTTTAACAAGATTTCTAATCAATGCAGTGATTAGTGGCACTCAGCACTGTCCAGAACCACGTAAACACACAGACACGCGTGATGCCTGCCCTCACTGTCCAAACACTGGACCCATGCCCCTAAGACCCAGTGCAAACACTGTGCATCGGGCTGTATTCACACATGCACATACACATACACATACACACACACATACACACACACACATACACATACTTTCACACAGAGTGAGAGAGAGAGTGGCATAAAACATGAATGATGCACTAAAGCCAGGCAACAGAACACTGCCAGAAAGATTGTTTTCCTAAAAAACATGCTTCACCTGCACGGAACGCAAATGCATAAACTGCCATATTTCATGTAATCCACATGAAAGACAGTTCACACTGTTAATCATGAATGTATATGCTGAGAACATAGTCAAACATACACTCTCTGTCTCTCTCTCATACACATACACACACGTACACACACTTATTATATCTGCTACCAAAGTGCTCTGTCTAGAAGGTGACTGAAATGGAGGGATGGCAAAGTGGTTGTGGAGAGATATAGAAAAAATCGACGTTGCAAATGTTGTGTTGAAAAAAATAAAATATATATACTTATGATTCGGACGGCACTTTGAACTGCCTGAAAGAGGAGACTTACAGCCATTTAAGACCAGAGGGAAACTGAAGCCAGTCAATACACACAAAATCTGCCCTATCAAGGTGGGAACAGCTGCTCACAAGAAAATAACTGTAGAATGAGAGTTAGTCATTCTGTGAGTGGAATTTAAGTCTGTTATAATGGTGTCTTGGAACAAGAGACTATTTTACTGCTGACCCCATTTCTACGGAGACCATTTTTGAAAACTGTCTCATAGTGACATCCTGTGGCCGGAATACTGAATTACACTTGCTTGGAATATTGTACATTATGCTGTTACTAAAACCTAGCTTTGTATTGCTCACTTCTTTTTTACCATTAATGACTACTAACGCAGTTATAGCTAATATTTACTACATAATACTATAGCATTCTTCTCATTCGTCATAACAATTAAGATCGCTATCTCAATACCAACTTTAATAATATTATTAATTATTATAAGGGAGGTTCAGTTTAAGGTTGAAATTATTTTGTAATTTTATTTTAACAGAGAGAATTAATAAAGTATATATCTATATAACATCACCGTGTCCATGTTCTCTCTCTTGATCTTCTCCATCACCGTTGCGGCAATTTTTCCTCTTTATAACTAACCTAGATGGGGCTGCCTGGTCTATCGCTTCAGGATCGTCGTCACGACGAGCGCAAGCGCCATGGTAGTCGCTGGACGTGCTTTAGACTACTTGGTGCAGAAAGAAAAGCCGGACGGTTAGTCTCTTCGATATAATTTACTGAGATGCAAACGTTCTTGGATGAAGGTAACGAAAGAAGAACAAACAAATACCAAATGATCTTTTTTATTTTAAAATTTATACTGACATTATCTACAAGGGTACAGATTATTTAGTCATTTATGTACGCCTGTATTTTATATGAAAAATTATTTATTTCAAATTCTCCTGTGTTACACCCCAGCACAAATCCGTTTAACTCTGGAGTTTCAGAACCTAGAGCGCTAGAGCAGACACGGTGTTTGTTCGTCATATAGTTGTCGACTCGTTTCCGGTGTGTTTTCTAGAAGATACACGTTTTGTGGTATGCAACAATATTTTTCATGATCACGAACCTAAGCATTGCAGTACATATCTAAACTTCAAAAACTGGACACGCATTAACCCCGTATTTACGCAAAATGTAGCGCAGAAAGCATGGGCTACATAGAGTCCACGGAAACTACTCAGACTGCTTCACGAATTCCTGCTGTGGCAAATTAAGCGATTATTCCGATCTCAGGAATCTCCTTATCTGCTGACTTTTAGACAGGCCCCAGCTACGTATAGATGAGAACCGCCAGTTCTGCTGCTCGCCTGAGGGCGGCGCGGTGTGCGCATGCTCGGTCCGATGAAAAGCAGAACGTTGTCATAACCGAGCTGCCGGTGCTAGTGTTGATTAATCTATACATCAGTCATTAATCTGCATGTTGGTATGCTGGAAAATTGTTTGTTCACTCTTTATAGCTAGTTAATTATAAAAGCCCAGACACATACTTACTTTTTATATGAGCGTTCATAAACAATTATCAATAATATTAATATTATAGGCTACTGGACTGCCTTTACCTAAACCCAACTTAGAACCTTTCGACATCTCTCTCTTTTTAGCTAAAATGTCTCAGATGGTCTCAGTCTGGATTCGCTGAGGCCCTTATTGTCTTCACGCTTTGAAGACTAACCAATTTAAGGAGCATCAAGGGGTTACGTAGTTTTGACCGTACTCTTGACTGTGTGGATCTATATTTGTACTCTGAAGGGTTCTGGCAAGGTACGTAATTTAGCTGACAGTATCTTCGTCAACTAGAAGAGTTTATAATTATTAAGAACAGATTTCCTTGGTGGATTACAGAGCACCCAAGCATTTAGACATGCGAATGCACACATTTGTTAGTGGGATCTTTTGTGTCGAGTTGTGCAGTACGTCAATGTGAATTTGGCTTTGCATTATTGACTAAAACATGAGTCCACCCCCATGAACTCGTCTCTTACTAGTGTTTGATTACATTGAAGTCCTGATAGATGACAAATACAGTACCGTAAATGTCTCACATGCATTACTTCAAGTTAATAATTTGTTTGATTCACATCAGTGGCCTTTTGGGTTCATATTAATGAAGTTCGAATAATCTAGTCACTAGACGTGATTAGAGACGTCGCTGTAATGCTGCAACTTCACTAATGTAGGACGAATGCCCATTGCACAGTAGAAAACAATTCAAAGCGTTAGAAGACGCCATGGTTGTAGTTTGTTAGGACTCATCGGATCATCTTTTCTGACCGTACGTCGAGAAGACTTTAACCGAGTCGGTGCTCATGACCCGAGTATTGTTCACATTGACGAACACACAATTTCACTACTTATCCGAATTAAATGATTTCTGCACGAGTTCTCCACAGCAGTTTCTCGATAAGTCTCTTTAAACAAGTAGGCAATACGTAATCGAGCTCAAATAAGAGCATTATTGACCATATGTGACGTTAAATAAGGCACTGACACTAAAATGTCATAATGATACTGTCAAAGGCGAACATGTGGAGAGCGAGTAGAGAAAGTGGAATAAACGATCTACACAAATCAACGCGAGGTTGATAAGTGGAAAGCGTATCAGCTGTTGAGCTGTTAGAAATACCTCAAATCGGCATGTTTATACCAGGTGTAGGTTTAGGGCTCCTTATAATAAGTGTATTGACTTTGTGGAGTGAATCAACAAAACTAAATACTCTTAAGCTCTTGCTGCCTTACACCACTCGCGTGTCTGTCAACTTCACCCTGACAGCAGATGCGGGATGCTACTACTGGTCAGTGTTGAATGAGAATAAAATACCATTGTTTTAGAACATATTAATCGTGGAATGGACCTAGGAGTAAAGCCTTAGCCATCCTGGATAAAAACGTACAGATTTTATTATAGTCATTTAATGATTGTTAATGGCATGCTGAGCAGGTTTGGCAGCTAAACCTAGTTTTTAAGGCTCCTAAAACACATCTTAATTTGCACATTACACCAAACAGTTTTTTATTCCCTCTATGGACCTTACTCCATTTAGTCTTGTGTCTATATGTATATAAGGTCTTGTTATACCAGCATGTTTTCCCTTAATTCAGTAAGTGAAAGTTCTCATTCTGTGAAATACAGAGATACAGTACAATTAAGAGTGTAGTGCTTTTGGGATCACAGTACATACAGGACAAAATCAGGTTGTTCTGCTCTAGAATCTGTAACAGAATCTTTCCTCCTAAGTATTAAAGATCTCCCCTTACTGTGTTTTTCCAAAAAAATGGTTTTGATCTACTAGCCTATTGTTATTGCATTTTGGTCATCTAACATCTTGGTTTTTGGGTGTAATTAGGGTGTCTTCCAGACCTGAAGCAGTCAAAGTGTACCCCATCTCCACTACCAGTTTTCCTATATTGCTGTCTCCATCCTCCTGCAGTCAACATGGGCTGGTGTCAGCTCGGTCCTCCAAACACACACCTCCCAGCCTTGGGGCCATTATGGTGCAGGCACAGGACCCTGGTGAGCATGAATGAGGGGAGAGATTTAAGATAGGGACAAACTTACAGAGATAAAGAGAGAATATCCTAAATGTAAAGTCAAAGTAAGCTTTATTGTCATCTCTGCTATATCCTGTACAGATATACAGAGAGTTGAGACGACGTGGCTCCAGTTTTTCAGTGCAATAGGAAATAAAGAACAAATAAGGCATATAGAATAAACAGTATATAAATAGAATACATAATATAAATTTTAAACTAGGAATGCAATATTAAATATAACTTTAAAATAGAAATAGAAGTACAGGAGAGACAGTTTGGATGCAGTATTGCCTACAAAAGTGGAAGTTGACCTTGACACTGGATGTGCAGGAGGTTAGAAACAGTTTCAATATGAAAAATTCTATATCCAGTCTTTTAATAAAACAGTATAAAAAGTATAACTAACATTTAAGTTTTGCAGATATTTAAATAGTAGTGGAGAACCAGGGTCTGTGCAATATTTTTCAAAAATTTGTGTAGAAACAGAAAGTGACCAGTGAAATACACATTCAATGTTCAATGGTTGTGCAAATAAGTAGCGGCAGTGCAAAATTATTACAGCAGTGTTGTAGTAACAGTCATTTAAGAAGGAATTACGTCTTTCTGGAGACAGTTTCAGTGGAACATGAATAAGTGTCTGTATAGCAGCACGTGTATCACAGTGATGGTGATGTGTAAAGTGCAGAGGTGTAACAGAGTCAGTTAGTCCATAGTCCGGGTGTGTGTGTGGGGGGAAGTGTGAGGGCAGGAAGTGTGTTTAAGAGTCTGATGGCTTGTGGGAAAAAGCTATCATGCATTCTGTTGGTTTGAGTCTTGATGCTGCGATAGCCTCTGCCAGATGGGAGTAATGTAAAGAGTCCATGTGAGGGATGTGAGGGGTCGAGCACTATGCAGCAGACCCTCCTCATGCAGCGTTTGTGAAAGATGTCCTTCAGCGGCGGGAGAGACACACCGATGATGTTGCCAGCTGCTTTGACAATCCTTTGAAGCCGCCTGTATAGCAATCATTAATAAAAGAAGTAATAAAACTAATTTAGATAATTCATTATTAGTGTCCAGATGCACATTTTGAGGTAGCTCTTGTCCCTTAATCATGTTCGTTTTACAGTTGGCTGTCACAAAGAGCCAATAGCTATTTAGAAACATCAAATCATTTTGATTTTTTCGATCCTAATCTTGACTAGGTAAATATGTCATTAATATGTAAAAAATTTAGGACATCATCTCTCACTTTCAGTTACTGGATACACTTTACGCTGTGATGTCTACATCAGACCGATCCAGAGCATCCAAATTGTGACCCCAGCTCGACATCTTTTCACAGATGACCCACCTGTACAGTTATCTGTGCAAGCTATGGACTCAGAAGGTGCTCAACATTATCTAGTTCTCCAGTTGCAATATTCCAAGGTTTTTGTTTGATGCTCATTTTTTGACCAAGGCAGAGAAGTTGCTCCATAACTTTGTTCTGATATTTGGCAGGAAATACTTTCAGCAGTCTTGCAGGATTAGAGTTTGACTGGAAGTTATCAAATAAGTCCTTCACTCTACAGAAAGCAAGGTAAGAGAAAGACCCAGATTTGGGGCTCTTCTACGCCCATGAAAAGGATCATATAGGCAGTGAAGAAGTAGTTTGAGCATTAATGAATATGAGGATGAAAGTGAGTGTATGGAAGAGTAACATAAAGGATACAGATCATACTGTTGTTTATTCTGTTTAGGTTTGTGCATTTCCTGGACACTGAGTATGCAGCCGTGCCTTACATTGTGGCTTTGGAAAAAGTGGGGAGGAGGGGTGATAAGGTGCTGCTGCAGGGCATTCGCAGTGGGCAGGCCCAGGTCCGAGTGTCTCTCGTTCACCCTGTGTATAAGGTAGGACTACACACAGCCACTACACAACATTAGGAGTGTAAGATGTTTTTCCTATATTTTCTCACACATATTCATATATACATTTACTTACAAGTAGATAGAACCTTTACAGACTGTACAGACTCTTGCTTGCCTCATGGGGAGAAAATGGGGAGCTACTTTAGACGTCACATTAGAGACTTTGAACATCCCTTCACTATATGACATGGTAGTGTGTTTTGTGCTGGTATGAATCTTTAAGGCCTGTGCGCTATATAAACACAACCAAAATTATCTCTGTGCTGGATCTATTTGCTTTCCAAACATATATAGTGTATTTTACAGCTATTTAGTCTACTTCTCATATCAGTGTGAGATGTTTTACGTAAGGTATAATTCATCTGTTTGTTCATGAGTTGATTGTTTACTGTGTGTGTTGCCCAACGCAGGTGAAGGAAGCCTTCCTGGATTTATATGTGGTGGACAAACTGTATCTGGACCCAGCGGATGACATTTACCTGCTAGTTGGTTCCAGCATCACGTACCGTGCATGGAAAGCAAAGCAGGATGGAGACATTGGTACAAACACAAGTAGTATTTATAGCTCAGGCCCTCAATTAATTTTAGTATTATTCAGCTGTCATCATTAGATACAATAAATGTCTGGAATTCTCTCATGTGTTTTAATATATCATATAACAAATGTGACCCTCCATGGCAAAACCAGTTGCTTCTCTCAAAATTAAGAAATCTACCTTTGAAGTTGACTATCGACGTAGCACTCACAGACGCTTGGCGCGGTTTCAGCTACGTTTGCATTTACGGTAGCCTACGCTGCATTCACAGCCACACGGATAGCCTACCTGCGTTAGGTTAACAGAACTCAGGAGACGAAGATGGACTCCGGAGAAATATCTTCACGCTAGTCAATGAGTGGATTTACCGTAAATATTGAAGTAGAGCGGTCAAAACAGAAACTTTTAACATTCTGCTGGAATTGAATTCCTCACCTCAAGAAAGTCACGTTTTTAGGATGGAAAGGGTAAGTTTTTCAGCGAAATTTATTCACAACAGTACAGTACAGACCTTCCACTGTTTCAAAACACTAAAAACAAAAAATCCACAATTTTACCCCACACAGCATAAACGGTCGTTTTTCTCGGAAACCTCCATTGCGACAAACGACTGGTTTCGCCGTGCAGAGTCACAAATGAGGTTGGCCTGAGTGAGTTCAGGATGCGTCAGCTTTCAACAATTTTTTTTTGGTCATGCAGAAGTCGCTCTTTCAGAAGATGGCTATATGCTAATTGTTGAGGGACGTGGTGGTGACATTGTTAGTGTTGACCGAGAGACGGCCACTGTTACTGCTCTAGGGCTGGGCAGAGTCACACTGAGGCTTACACATCAGGGCACCCTTACACCCACATGCCCCACTGATCCGGGTGTTAGGCCTGCATCATCGTCCTACCTCCCTCACACTACCGTCCACGTAGTGGAGCCTAGCTACCTGAGTGAGTTGACCTCTACGCGCCTACACACAGCAATCTCTTTAACACACCTGACTCATGCTCATCATCGACTAGCAGTAACTACTTTGTCAGCACACTCTATGTGGGAAGAGAAGAAAGTTTAACAATTACCTTTGGGCATGCAACATTATTCCTAACAGTTTCTTATAAATCCAAACACTGTTTGGTCAAAATGAAGGACCTAAGTTTTCATATTCTACAGACTGAATTAATATCCAGCTTAACTCAGATAATATGGCTTGGAACGTCAGGTATCGTCATAGAGAAACACATGCTTTGATGTGAAAGTAATTATTTTGTGGTTATAGGGAATGGAGACCGTATTTCATATCATGTCACGATCAGTCCAACAAACAGTTTGAAAATACATGGTATTCATTCTAATCGTCAGATGCCCATACATGAAAGAAATAATACTGAAGTCTCATGTGCAAGTTGGATAGTCTTTAAATGAAGTTTGTCTCTCTCTCCCTCGCTCTGTTGCAGCTTTGAGTATAGAGGAGGAGGAAAATAGATGGGTCTTGGAGACGGGACGTCAGTATCATTTGATAGTTCGAGTCTATGACGTTGAAGGCCATATGATTCATCTGTCAAAGGTACTGTCGTTCTCACTGTTAAAATGCCATTGAACACATTCAGTGGCCATGCGCATAAATATACACCCAGTGTTGTTTGCTGCTAGGCTTTCCATCCACCCTGTAATAGCCATCTGATTAAAATCTTGTGACTTATCTCCAAACAAGAATTGAATTAGAAGGCTTTTTTGCCTAATCTTTTTCAGCATGCTCCAAAATGGCACTGGATTATATTGCATCTGTGTTTATATATTTCTTTACCTCACAAATGTGAACTGGCTACTGTTACTGTATTTGAAAGAATTGTCTGTTTCTCCTTTTTCACTTGATTTGCATGTCTACGAAACAGCTGCATTTGTCTAAATTCTGTGAAGAAAAATGTGCTGAATATTACTAAAACCAAAGCTAACTGCATTTTTTGCCAAGCATTCATGCCCTGGATGAGTCTAAAGTTGCCTGTTTGTCTCTAGTTCTTTTTCTCCATGTTTACCTGCCCCTCTTCCTCCTCCTCCTCCTCCTCCCTGCAGAATGTGATGCTGACGGTGGAGCTGAGTGATAATTTTGCCTTCTTAGACTCTTCCTCTAATCTCTCCAAACACCTGGTGCAGACCAACATAGCAGGACACGCCACAATCATGGCGACACTGTGGGGCCTGCTCAATGAAGTAAAACACACATACACACAGAGTTTCTCAGCATCACTTATTATTTGCTGAAATGAAGCACCACTGTGCACACAGCCATCTCACATAAACACACTTTGCACTCACTTTCTATGCGTCTCACATCCTCTTTCTCTGATGTCACATTAGAAGACTCATTGCTGCCATCTCAGCTATCCGTTTTATGTTCCTGAGGCAGGAACTTTCACAGTAATGGGGAAGCCGGAAAAGCATCTTCAAGGCTTGATGTGATGCAATATATCAAAATGTATAAAGGTTCTTGCAAAAAAAGTTTAGAGTTTTGTACTTTTCTCTGTTGGTATGTTATTTCCCAACATAAGACTATGTGTAATGATGTTTTTTCAGTGTCATCATCTTTAACTGGTTTATAAAGACTAATTAGGAACCCAAATCCTCAATCTCTCGTTTTATACACATTTTCTTGATTGTAACATGTAGCAAGGAACATCCATGACCTGCTTACTTTTTAAATATATTTGCTCTTTATTTTCTTTCATTTAATTGCTATGGACATGAGCATTGTAAAAGAGGTCTTTGAGAAATTGTGAAATATTGTCTTTGCTTTTAGATTAAGTTTTTACATATTAATTAATTTCAGTTTCCTTTCCTTGAGGAATCTTTATTTGTTCAAAAGTTAGGTCATAAAATGTCTCATTAAAATGAACCGTTTTTTATCCTGATAGAATGATCAACAGCAGCTTCTGCCCCAACCAATCAGAGTTCAGCAGGAAATGGACATCTACGAGCCCATGACCCTGCAGCCCTCAGTGCTTGTGTTTCCCTGGCAACCCCACAGTGTTCTGTACCGGTACAAGCTAAAGGTAGATATGAAGACCTTGATGCTGCTGACCATTCCTTGACTTTATGTGTCTGTGTAAATCTGTATTCACTGTTGTTTGGTTTGTCTGCAGATCAACGGAGGTAGTGGCTCTGTGTATTGGCGTGTCTCTGACAGTACTGTTGCGACAGTGGTGAGAAATGGCACAGTCATTGCAGGCAACAAGATGGGTCGCACTTACATAGAGGCGGTGGATGCAAGAAACCCACTGCACAAAGCACTGGGACAGGTGAAAACTGCATGATTACATTGCTGGAGTAGGCCGTCTAGAGAGTGGAAAAGTGTGGATTTTTTTGGTGAAAATAGCATATTCAGAAATCACAGAGTGACAGAGTGACAGAATGACAATCTGAAGGTAATAAGGTATTTTCCAGACCAAAATAAATGGTATTATATGTAAAATCCATATAAAATCCCACCACGGACTTTGGATATGCCTGTTACAAGCGCTACCTTTCCAACGTACAATAAATATCTGCAGAAAATCAGGCAAATTGAAGCACATGTCCAATGCCGACGACTTCCAAAAAACAATTATTGGCCGATTCTGATATGATCGTGCATCATTGTAGGAAGTGTGCTGGAGCATGGATTTAGGGCCTGTTTACACTTATGCAGATATTTTTATATATTTTTTGGGCCTTTCGTTTACACGTAAACAGAGATTTAGCCACCTCCAACACATATTTTCCAAAATATGAAGTATTTTTCCAAAGTGAAGTATTTTCAAAACACTGGAGTCTGTGGATACATGTAAACAATGTTCTTAAAACATTGATGTGTTTAGTTCTATTGTGCGCTTGCCTTAAATACCTTACATACCACAAGTGACTATGGTAATCATGAAGATGGCTACTGTATCGTGATCCATGTTGTCTGCTATTCGCTGACGAAAAAAAACCTGATACACACAAATGGTAAAGATTTGCATTTGGAATCATTTCGTTTTCTAGTGTTTAGGGAGATTTTTTTGATCCGAATGTTGTGTAAATGCCAAAAATTAACCATTAAAAAGTGTGTTTATAAAAATATCCGCATACGTGTATACAGGCCAAAAGAGCCACTGGATTCAACCTTCTTTTACCTAAGGTTTACCTAAGGTCATACAAATGATATTTTAATGGTAGTGCTGAAAGGAAAGTTGGGGCAGTTGGTGGCGTAACGGTAGGGTGTTCGCCCCGTGATCAAAAGGTCGCAGGTTCGAAGCCAGGGCCGGTAAAATTAACACTGAGGTACTCATGAGCAAGGTACCGTCCCCAAACACTGCTCCCCGGGCGCTGCCCTTGTTAGCTGCCCACTGCTCCTTCACAGAGGGGTCAAATGCAGAGGTCACATTTCGTTGTGGTGTACTGTGTGCTGTGGTGTGTTCACAATAACAAAATAATCACTCACTCAAAGTCTGTATAACTGTAATAGTCTCTGAACATTTCTGGGCTGCTCTGAGTTAGATGGCTAGGGAGAGTAATGTTTTGTTTGTGGTGCACTGTGTCTTCACAATGACAAATAATCACTCACTTTGACAACAGATTCTATCCACTCATGCTCTCTCTGTCTGTCTGTCTGTCTCTCTCTCTGTCTCTGTGCACAGGTGTTGGTTGTCAGGCCGACCCATCTGAAACTTGTGCCACAGCAGGGTGACTGTAGAGTGGGGTCGGAGATCGGCGTCCCTTTGGCTGTGTGGGGGGCACTGGACGGTGTTGATACACACTCTAAGCCACACACCATCCCCGACACTCACTCGCTTTCTGACGGGAGCCGGAACTTTCTTCCAGTTCTAGACTGCTCCCATCTCTTTCTGCACGTCCAGACACAGCCAAAAGGAGTCTTCACACACACATCAGGTACGTATTATGCCTATGTACCATGCCTTCCTCTGTCTCCCTCGCTCCATCATGTCAGCACCACTTGCTGTTTAAATATTTATATGCTTTCAGCTCTTCTTTTTAACTTTGGCTCAAAATGTTTTGGCAGTCTCGTAACCAAATGATGATAAATGAGTCTGTTCATCATTCAGTCTACTTAAGGTGAGATGATGAATGAGTCTGTTCATCATTCAGCATGCCTGGTGCAGAGGCGACAGTTGCCAGGCTTTAGCGAACAAGATGATGTCAACGTGGAGGAAAATGCCAGCAGTCACGCAAATGCCAGCAGTACAAACTCGATGAACAAATAGGCTGGGTGACAACGTCTGTGATTGGTTGGCACCGCCAAAGTGCTTTTACTAGATTTTCAAACTCATCACCCTCCACTCTCCATCGTATACCATCGTCTCTTTGCCATTTTCTCCATCTCTGATAAAAGACAATGCTTAAATTATTTCTCCTCCTCTTCTTCAAGCCATATTTTTATGCAAAGCCTTGATCATCTTTAATTATAATGTCTTTGTCCTAGAGACAGATGGGAGAAAATAAGAGAGTGAGCGAGTGTGCAAGACTCTCTTACTCTAGCTGAACTTTCGTTTCATTGACCCCCATATGATGTATCCATTATCCCCCAAACTTTGGGTATGTGAGAATTATCCAAACAAACTGCTATAGGGGCATGCAGCTTTTTCAGCACTGCATGGTCAGAATTTTGGCACAAAAGTAACGCCATAGTTCTAACAAGTCAGAGCATTTCGAGTGTAGTGCACAGCATTTTAAGAATGTTACTTCTTGCCCTGTGTGGTGTACCGAGTCCATGTGCCCTACCTATTGTGTAGAGAGCTGTTAAGCTACAATAACAACCCCGACTGTTTTCTGATATGCATACTACTGAATAGAAAAGTATGATAAGAGCGTCTTAGCTACCATACTATTAATTATTGCACTATGTGGCTCGGGACACAGCCCTCACGCAAGCTCACATTCTCTGAGTGAGGCAAACACGCAATTTAGTTAACCAAGCTCAGAATTGCAAGCCACAAAATAACAATACATTTGAAGACAGAAGGCGCTGGGCAGTATAAAATCCCACCTCGGACTCTCCGATGTACAATAAATGCGTAAATGAAATATCAGCTGAAAATTTCGGGCAAATCTAACCATCGGTCCAATGCCGAAAATTCTGAGATGATTCTGATATGATTCTGATATCGTCAGATCCCTACTATAAATCCTACATTGGACACCTCACGCAAACTGACTTTATTTTTCCTTTGTAGTCATCATATAATTTCAAGTCCATTAGGTTCCCCTACAAAGACAAAATAACATAAATTGCACCCATTTACTTTCAGAAAGCGAAGTACCAACTGCTGAGAGCAGTTTACAAAGAGTGAAGGGAGTATGTGAGGTTGATGATGAGCAGGCCATGGCTTCTAACCAGTGTAGTTGATGTCTGTCTCTCTTTCAGGGTCTCTGTCCTCTGGGAAAGAATTTTGTGGGGTCCTCCCTCTACGGGCTGTTGCACATGGACACACACGGGTCACTGTTACTGTGGAAACTGGAGAAGCCAACATCACAGCCGCTGCCATACTAGTGGCCTACAGTGCCCTCAAAGTATGAGGATAAAACTGTGTTGATTCAAGTTATAATTTGTCCTCAGCTATAACAGCTAAGTGTGACATACAAAATTGTTGCATAGATCCAACACATTGTAGTTATCTGTCCTGTAATTGTTGTATTTTTGGTCTTGCTTGTAAAATTACCTGAATTATTGTTGATAGTTACTCTCTCTCTCTCTCTCTCTCTCTCTCTCTCTCTCTCTAAGGCTCTGGTGTCAGACGTCCTTCTCACGGTGGGCTCCTCTCGTCTGCTGGTGTTTGAAGGGGGGCCGCAGCCCTGGTTCCTGGCACAGAGCCGTTTCTTTAGCATTATCCAGGTCTTGCCAGAAGGGGGCATCACTGTGGAAGCGGCAAGCTTGACTGAGACAAGGGTTGATCGACATGTTTACCGTGTTACGTGCACTAATGTCGGAGAACAGGTCAGAGGATGTTTGAGATCAAATGTCATACGTTACTGACAAAACTTGCTTGCTCTTGCTAGTAAACCAAAATATTTGACCTATTGCTGACAAATATACCATGTGCTATTCGTAATTACAATTGTAATGATTGCTGTGCAGCATTGTAGAATGTAGAATTTCTAGAATATATAAATGATCCTTCACAGTTGAGTTTTTTTCTGATTTATGAACCATGACTAACATCAGGCATTCCAAATTTGGTTTGGGTGCTTTGATTAAAAAAAGGCATAATCATGCCAGAAGCAATGAATAATTTGAGTTAAAATAAAGGCTTAAGTCTTTACTCACATGCCATTGTGGTTTATCTGTGTGTTTTTTAATATCCTGAAATAA
The DNA here is from genome assembly GCA_032718565.1 of Distichodus sexfasciatus. Taxonomy (NCBI): domain Eukaryota; kingdom Metazoa; phylum Chordata; class Actinopteri; order Characiformes; family Distichodontidae; genus Distichodus; species Distichodus sexfasciatus. Next base: position 5,419,025 of record JAVGVS010000008.1, on the reverse strand, counting down.
TCTGCAGTTGCAATTCGAAGGAATAATATCGCTAACAAAATTTAAGTGTAAAGTACTAAGTAAAATATTATAGAAGTAGAACTGTAGAATGGAAGAAACCCTAACAACCTAATGTTTTGTACAAATATGCATACAAAAAAATAAATTTGAAAGGTTTTCATCAGTTGTTGATTCCGTTCTTAATAGAATCTTAAATAAGAAAACATTGGTGAACGTCAGATACTTTTAGAAAACTGCATGAGTGGGTTTTTAAAACAAATTTCCTCCTAAAAATGGTTGGTTAATGAAGTCCGGTGTTATTTTGCTCATATCGTGCCACCTTAATATGAGGTGAACAGTAGAGTTTGGTTTTTTCCTGCATCGACTAGTCTGAGTTCAGCTCAGCAGCTCATTATGAAGTGCTTCAAGAAGAGACTCAGGTGTGCTAGAGCTCTCACGAAAATGTGCAACGCAGGGATTGAGAACCTCTGATGTAAACTGCACACTGTTTACTTGCAGTGCGCTAATGACACATCTGTCTCTCCTTTTTCTTTCTGTGTGTAGTGGTTAGAGTTTAAATGTGGAAACACCCCCGGTCCACTCAATGAGTTCCCCTCTGTGGAGGAGATCAGGACGACTGTAGAGTGTGGAGTCCCAGTTAGTCTTCTTCTCACTCCTCTTCCCTCTTCCTCTACTCCATCTACCCCTCTATCCTCCCATCATTCCTCTTGTCAGGACTTGTCCAGAATGGTAAGTGGTCAGCCTGTCTGTCTGTCTGTCTGTCTGTCTGTCTGTTCATTCCTGTCTCTCATGTGCACTGCTACCACTGATTCTTTATGCTCTTATGACTGATATGCACGGAAGGATGTCAGTTTCCATGGTAACAACATGCCTTCTGTGTGATAATGTGGCAGTGCGTGTGAGCATGAGTTTCTTTCATGGTGGGGCTCTGGCATTCCTCTGCCAGCTCTGTCAGCAACCAGTTACTCTAAACACAGCCAGTGGCATAAGGTGGGTTTTGAGATGTTGGGTTACCTGTACACTTCTTCTGTGACTGGAAATTACGAGGGGTAATCATGAAACAGCGTTATATCAATACAGTGGACAACGATTCATGACATGATCAACGTGCGACAATGTCATATGCTGTTTTAACACACTTGCATTTTTATCAAATCACAAAAAGCAACATTTTCATTTTTGGAATGATTCTATAGACTTCTGATCATCAAATCAGATCCAGTGTGTTATTACACCCTAAATGCTTATGTATGTATGTATATATATATATGTATATAGTATATATATATATATATATATATATATATATATATATATATATATATATATATATGTGTATACACACTAGTGGTGGGCACGTTAATGAAGACTCTTATCGGGCGATTAAAATATGCCGTTAATCTATTCAAAGTTAGGTTGGGGCTGGGTCACCTACGCAAGCTATGATGACTTTCACGTGATATTTTATAGCGGATGTATACCTAATAGAATGCACTGTAGGGCGAAACGAGTCTTCGAACCTGTGTGTATGCCTGCTGTGAAATGTTTAACTGAATAAACAGTTAGTAAACACAAGTACATCTTGTGAGCATAATTTATTTTTATACCAATTATCATAGTAGAACAGCTTTCACCAAGCAGTTTGTGATGCATTTTGGAAACAGAGATGAGCCCCTGGTCTGTCATGTACCTGGCCGAAATACAATTCTCTAGACTTACTTTTAGTCATTATTTGGAGCAACACACATATTCTGAATGCCTTGACAGAAATTCAAATGAGCCATTTTAATCTGGAGTTAATCTAGATTAATTTCCAGATACAGTGAGTTTTAATCTAGATTTAAAAGGTAATCTACTTTACCACTAATATATACATATATATATATATATATATATATATATATATATATAATATATATATATATATAGACACAAACAAGTATAGTCTCCTACCAATATTGAAATAAACCTGAAAATAAATGTCACATGATATGAGACAGATTCATGCTTTAGGTACTCATCACAGACTCTAAAATGTCTCATTTGTGAACGTCCTCACACTTGACCTCGTGTGCAATAATCAAAGTCACTTTGCCCATGTAAAAGCATGTGGTTTGAATGTTTTTAAGGTTCACAGATTATACGCACAGACCTAATAGAATCTGTGGGAAACACACACGAAAGATAACAGTGGGTACACAAAATGCAAATGTGTTCTTTCTAATTTATTCAGCACACAGACACACACAAAAGGTAGCCAAGAGGCTGTTGTCCTACTTTCAGTGTAGTTATACCCAAGTGATTACAATAGGCAGTGTTGATGCAGGCACTAGTTCTCTCCCCACCTCTCCCCGATCCCCCTGCTCCTGCCCTCAATTATTTATGCATCACTAAACTTGCACGTTCACCCAAATACAGAATAGTAATACACCCTCTTTATGGTTGTTCGGCTCATCAAGGTCTCTGCTCTCTTCATTGCTCCCTTCCTCAGTTCTCAGCGTCCAGCATTAGAGAGAGCGCAGTGCTGTTATCCGTCTTTGACCAGCAGGGGGTGCAGTTTGACAACTTCACCTCCTGCCCAGTGAAGTGGACGACCTCTGACCCCGATCTCCTCTCTCTGTCCAACTCCACCATGATCCTGCTGGACCTGCCCACGCAATCAGGCGACAAGCTACATGGTGTGTGTGTGGGATACACATCCCGTTATTACGTCAGCAAAATATTCAATTTTGCATGATCATAGCCCAGTGTTAGTCACTGATTGGTTGAAATGCACTCTTAACAGGTCACCAGGTGTTTCGGTCCCATGGGGTGAAAGGAATCGTGACTGTGACGGTCATCCTCGATTGCTCAGAGGTACACACAGATTTTATGTGTTGTTGCTGATCTATGTGTGTTGATATTACATATGTGTGCTATTGAATTCCTTCCGTATTCTAGGTATCGGACACTATCACATATGACTTTGTAAATCTGCGGTTGGTAACTGATGTGCAGTGGGAACGGAGCTCCATCACCATCTATAACCACCCCAATGTGACTGTGAGTCTTTTCCTCCCTCATTCGCTCCCTCTGCTTCTGTTTTATTTATCTAAAAGCTTGCTGTTTTTCTCATTTGGTAGGAGAGTGTGACCCTTTCCGATGGCTCAGGCCACTTTCAGGTTCTTTTACAGCACAATGAGTTGGCCAAAGTTGCCTATATCAAGAAATCCCACACAGTAAAGGTAAAGAGTAAAGAATAAACTACTGTATATGTTATGGCCGCCGATCCTATGTGTGTGCGTTCCTTGAGCTCTAAGCACTGGAGTGTCTTTAATGGGCACTTATATGAAGACATTTCCACCTCAGCAAAAACCAAAGAAAGCCTCTCCAACTAAAAATATTGTCCTCGAGCACATGGCTCAGTCAAAAAATGTGCTTTCTAACTTTCCTATCACAGACCCACAGAAAACCCCGGAAAAAACGGAAAGTGTGTCATCGCACACAAAATGGGCACCTACTCCACTGACGTTTAATATTCATTCATCCATTCATTATCTGAACTGCTTAATCACAACCGGGGTCACGCTGGGCGCGGGGGCCATCCCAGGAACTACGGGCGAAAGGCGGGAACCAAGCTCATTCACACCTTACGAGGCCAGTTTAGAGTCACCTATATTGCATGCTTTTGAACTGTGGGAGGAAACCGGAAACCCACACGAACACGAGAATAGCATGCAATCTCCAAGCAGAAAGGTCCTACGACCGACCCGGGAGTCGAACCCAGGACCTTCATGCTGTGAGGTGGCAGCACTAAACACTGCGCCACCGTGCCGCCCATATTTAATATTTGAAACTAAAATAAAACCAAAAGTAAACAAGCTAAACTGCTCTATTATTATGGCTCTAACAGTATAAGTTAGAACACAGTACAGTTAAGATGTGTGTTGCGTTTGCATAATACATATTTCATGTGACACATTTGTGTAATACATTGACTATTGTGCAGAAGAATCTTTATGAGAATGTTTTCTCTCTGTGAACTAAAGATCTCCCCCCTTCGCTGTGGTTTTTCATCTCTTCTGGCTTATGACATCTGCCTGACTTCTCCTTACCCTGCTGTGGCCTCTGTCATCATCTCCGACATCACTGACCTGCAGATCGACTTTGTGGATACTGTAAATTATATCTGGTGATATTTGTCATGTATCAGCTCATTTATGCCGGTCCCTATATGTGTCTTAAGTATCTAATGTTAATATTAACACAATGTTAATAGTTGTAGAGCTGTTCGGCAGTAACTGGACAAATGCATGTCAAGTCTTTAGAGTTTAGGAGTTTTAAACCAGTGCACCATGCCACTTAAGGCTGCTACAAGCGTTACGCAGGATTGCTGTAGCAACTTTCACTGAAATTGGATTTTTTATGCAAAAAGATTATGAGACACCTTTATGACACTTTTTAAGTACTTTAAGGGGATAATAATGTGCTGTAGGATTGTATCTTTATAGAAGTCGTAAGACTATGACAAGGCAGAAAATGGTTGGGAATGGATTTTGTTATCATTTAAAATGCACTTCATACAGAGCTTTTTAAATTCCTTCCATTTAGGTAAAGGCAGTTTTTAAGGCATTACAGACTCGCCTTCTTTATGAGTCAGAGGTGATAACAAAGAGGCCGTGTTAACTGTCTCAAAGACCCAGTAAGGTCAAAATAATATCGACGCTAAGTTCCTCATATCAAAGAAACAGTTGTCACTTATCATTCATTCATTCATTATCTGAACCGCTTAATCCTAACCGGGGTCGCAGGGGGACCGGAGCCAGCGTGCCGCCCTTTGTCACTAATCACCACCTCGTCAATTTTGAGCGAATATAAGCATTGCTACATACACTACCAAAGTTTGGACACACCTTCCCATTCAATGTTTTTTTCTTTATTATCATGACTATTTCCATTGTAGATTCTCACTGAAGGCACTATGAATGAACACATATGGAATTATGTAGTAAACAAAAAGTGTGAAATAACCCAAAACGTGTTTTATATCTTAGATCTTAGATTCTTGAAAATAACCACCCTTTGTTTTGATCACTGCATTGCACACTCTTGGCATTCTCTCGATGAGCTTCATGAGGTAGTCACCTGAAATGGTTTTCCAACAGTCTTGAAGGAGTTCCCACAGATGCTGAGCACTTGCTGGCCCTTTTGCCTTCACTCTGCGGTCCATCTCATCCTAAACCATCTCGATTGGGTTTGGTCAGGTGACCGTGGAGGCCAGGCCATGTGGCGCAGTACTCCATCACTCTTCTTCTTGGTCATATAGCCTTTACACAGTTCATTCATAGTTTTGATGCCTTTAGTGAGAATCTACAATGTACATAATAATGAAAATAAAGAAAAAACAGTGAATGGGAAGGTGTGTCCAAACTTTTGACTGGTAAAGTAGGTCAAATTAAGTCTCAAAGTGGTGAAAATACAGGCGGTACTTTCTTTGCTTGGATACTGTTGGAGTTCTTTACAACAGGTTAAACATGTACATGTCATATTTTCAGTGTATGACAACACAAAATAGCTAAACTTACACTGCGTGGTTCAACGGCAGCTGTCAGTGGTGAGGGAATGGAGATATTAAGAACCGCTTCAGACTTAGCATTTGACAGACAAACTTTCCCAGACTAGCAGGTAGGCTACTGACGGTATGCAGGTGGGCAGGGCCAGAGCAGCAGATCTGGGCAGGGTTATCCTAAACATAACCTCTCCACGTAAGCAGACTGTGTTTTAGTCCTGTCTTACTTAGACCTACAATGAAAAGCTGTGAAAACTCCACAACGTCATAAAAAACTGATTTCAGCGGTTTTCCACGCACTTTTCTGACACATTTCACATTTCACCAAATCAAGAACGGTTATCACCTTACTGGGTCTTTAAGTTTTCTGCTTAACTGTCGGTGATTGTGTGTGTGTGTGTTTCAGGTGGAGGTGGGCCATACCATACCATTGCGTGTGCGTGTTCTGGACATCCATGGGAAACCCTTTATGCGTCATTTCCTCTCTGTCTTGACGCTCCAACTCGTCCCTTCATCCTCCATTGTCACTGTAGAGTGAGTGTCCCCATGTCTCTGTGGCCCTGTTCACATCTGGCGTTAACATGAGTCCTGGGTGATTTGGACACAAGCAAATAATTAAGCGAATTCTTCAAGAAACATTGAGATTCACTTACAGCACAGCACACAGTGGACCACAACGAAATGTGACCTCTGCATTTGCCCCTCTGTGAAGGAGCAATGGGCAGCTGACAAGGGCAGCACCTAGGGAGCAGTGCTTGGGGACGGTACCTTGCTCATGAGTACCTCAGTGTTAACTTTACTGGTCCGGAATTCGAACTGGTGATCGTCCTATCATGGGGCAGACTCCCTAATCATTACCATTACTCACTACCAACTGCCCCAGTATATACATTGAAAATGGCCATTTGTGATCAGATCACCTTAAGACACATGTTAATGTCAGACGTGGACAGACATTGAGTTAAGAGACTGATATTGCACTGAATTGCAGTGCTGCTGCGGAATTGAGAGACTAGACTAGACTAAATGACTAGAACTATTACTGCAGTATAGACGTGCTCGTTGATTAACAGGTGGTGTGTTGTTTAGGGCAGTGGGTCCAGTGGACAACACCACTTTGGGGTTTCACGTCTCAGGTGAGGAGGTGGGTGTGGTCATTCTGCACCTCACTGCGGTGGACAAACATGGCAATGTCATCAGCTCCACACACAGGCACCTGCAGGTTTACCCCCGTTTCAGACTACAACCTCGAAAATGTGCTCTCTCGCTGGGTGGTGTACGCCAGGTGAGCACTTCTCGCTCTCTCTCTCACACACACACACACAGTCATGTATTACAATCTTTGTGAGGTCCTTCCATAGACTCCCATAATGACTAGATGTATATAATTTTACACCTACACCTAATCCTAACCCTAACCTTCACCTCAGTAACCAAAAGCACATCTTTTACCTCCTTTAGTTTCTCAAATAAAATAAGCACATTTTCTGTAAAGTCATTTTTCTTCATGGGGACCTCTCAACTGTCCCCACAAAACCATAAAAACTATTAAAGTGATTTTAGGGGACAAAAAGGTCCCCACAACGCCATAAATACCCATCCACACACACACACATACACTCATTGGGCCTCATTCACCAACGATTCTCAAGACGAAATTTGTTCTTAAAACCCACTTCTACTGTAAATATAATATTATTAATACTGTTTCAATTTCTTAAATAGAAAAACTTAAGGCCCATTGCTTTTATATCTTTGTGGAGACCAAGGCTTATAAACATTTCAATGTTAACCCCTTAATCTAACTAGGACAGTTTTACACTTGGAAAATGTTTTCACACACTCTCGTATGTTGGTGTCATGAATAAACTACATTTCTTAGAGCTATGTGTGCTTTATTCATGATCAGGTTAAATGGGATGTGGGACAAGATCTTCACGCTGCCGTAGTGTTTTCAGTGACTGACAGTCATGTTGCCAGTGTAACAGGCACCGGATTGGTCAGAGGCCTGGCGGTGGGCGTGGTCAAAGTCAAGGGGGCTCTCCAGATTTTTAAATGGGATACAGGAGCACTGTTAACCATTGCACAGGTGTGTCTGTTCTTTCTCTTTCACCCCCTCGATGTGAGAGGATATTTGTTGAAATACATCATCATTTTCACATGCATAATTGTTGTATTTACAAGTTTTATAAATGTAATAACATTTTTCCATGTCTCGGCCGGCTCAGGATGAGTTGGAGATTGAGGTGTTTGTCCTAACCAGCGTGAGGATCCAGGCGCCCATGAGCCAAATGGCTGTGGGCACAGAGGTCGGTCTCTTATTGTTTCCCAATTTCAATCTACCTTTACTCTCTTCTGTTTCACCTTATTTTTACTGTGTTGTGTGTGTTGTAGATGCCAGTGTATGTGATGGGGAGTGACAATTCTCAGCATCCTCTGGCTATGGGTGGCATAGAAACTACATTTACCTACACCTGGAATGTGGGCACACCGGGCGTTTTTGAGATCGAACCTCGGCAAATGCAGGTAGTACACACACACACACACACACACACTCTCACGATCTTGGAAACTAGATGTCATAAATATATAAACTTATGTTTTCACACATTTTTATAATGTGGGCCTGTTTTTGATATTACCATTGGTAACAAAATATTTCTGTATACTTTAACACAATATTTTTTGTTGAGAGCCTTTTAGCGTCCTGTGTAGCATTTTGTTTCTCCCAAAAGTGTATGCATGGGATATTTTTCTTGCCACTTTGTAAATTGCATCTTTTTCTTATTTGCACTAATGCTGCGTCCTTTCTAGTCTGGTGTCAGTGTGCCTCTCTCAGACAGTTTCTCGGTGCTGGTAAAGGCTGTTGCACCAGGTTGGGCCAGTCTCAAAGTGTGTGTACAGCCTAAAAACACCCACTCCACCAACATCTCCCTGACCCACAAGTTCATTGATGAGATACAGATACAGGTCAGTAAACACACAGTAGCCCTTGTCACATGCCCTGAAATGCACAACTTGACACATGCTCTTTGAATTTCATTGTATTGAAATTTACGACTAACTGAGGTTTTTCCATCTTCTCTGTCACATCTCTCTCTCTGTCAGGTGTTTGAAGAAGTGCACTTAGCTGCAGGTACCTCTTCACCCATCATCATGTCTCCTAACTCCAAGTACAACCTGCAGAGCAGCAAGTGAGTGTGAAGGAAACTGTTTGAATATTATGATGCTGTATCTTAATAATTGATTATTTTATGCTTTTATATTTCGCACTTCAGAGATGCCATCTCTCCAGTGCGCTACACCCTCGTCCACTGTGCCTTTGGGGAGGGTCTTGTGACCATGAACAGTCAGGGTACGCTGAAGGCCGGACCTAACACTGGCATCGCCATCTTGGACGTCGCCACAGTGGACGCGCGTGGCATTAATGAAACTCTTTTAATAAATGTTAAGGTAATAAGTAGAGGTCGACCAATATTGTTTTTTAGGGTTGATCTAGATACCGATTATTGCTAGTTAACGGGGCCGATAAATGATATTTGTAACCGATATGCTAAAATATCTGTCAAAATTTTTACATTTACAAACACCAAGCTCAGCTGAAACGTTCCACTCTTCCTCTCCTTCTCGGAGCTTCACGCTGCGCTCATGTTTCAGTGTGGTGTTAGTGACGACAAGACTTCAGTGCTGATTGGCTACTACTCGTATGACATATAGCCAATCAGAGACTGTTGTGGGCATTAAATGGAGCAGGGAGTCGAGAGCAAACGGCACAGAGAGAAGAGACGGCTGTGGAGCCGCAGCAGCGCACCTTGTAATTACTTAATATCGGTGATGCTCAAAATTGCCGCCGATAATCGGCCCGGACGATCAACCTTCAGTAATAAGTGTTAACAGTGTTTTCACTGACCTTCTTGACGTTTATGCAGTGATTAAGGTCGCCTTGTTTGGTGCTGCAGGTCTCGCCCGTGTGGTTCGTTCGGGTCGTATTGGAGACGTCTCTGCACAGTGATGGTAAGAGAACCCTGGCTGCCTTCCCTTTGGGTTGGACCATCAACCTCATCACTGTGTGCTTCGACAACATGGGCCGGAGGTTCCACGCTTATGATGCGGTTCCAGAGGTCATCACCCACAGGTGTGGAGCAAAAGAACATGCACACGTTCCCCAGCCTCTTCTAGCTAGTTCCACCTTGCTGGTGAGCAGTTCGAGAAGTTTTTTTCATGGTAGTTCACTGAGAACTCTCATGGGACTTTCTCATCGGGACTTATTCACCAACCTTTTTTCTGGATTTTTAAAATAAGAAATTATCCAGTTACTTGATTAATCAATTAAAAAATCGATACTCGATTACAAAAATAATCGATAGCTGCAGCTCTAGTCCAAACCTTGGGAGGAACCAACGGGATCTTGGAGGGTTAAAATCCACTACTTACTTACAACCTGCTTGTTCCACCTGGTCAGATGTTTGTGCTTATTTGCAACCATGGAGGTAAAATGTTCAATCAATCATGATATTGATTTGAGGTTCTATCACCCCGCCCTGTCGTCCTATCGTGCATTACCAAAGCACATTTATGCCACCCTTTTCTCTTTCTTACCTCTTCAGAAACGACATCGTCCAGATAAGTGCAGGGGCAGACAGCCACTCGTTGGTGCTGCAGGCAGTGTTGCCTGGCGTGACGGTTTTGGCGGTGCAGGTAGACCCAGCTGACCCGGCTCTGTGTGACTACACCCTGCTGCCCGTGCTGACCGCCATTGCTGCCCCTACTGCAGTGGTGCGGCGTGGAGACGGGGTCTGCTTCAACTCACTCCTCAGCGACTATCCCACAGGTACCTAATCCACACAGTCGCGATGTCCCCAAGGGTTTTATGCACGCTCTCTTCCATAATACAGTTTTGTAAAGCAGTTTCAGAATCGAAGCTCAGTAAAACACATAATGATTTTTAAATTATGCAGTGTTCTATACAGCTCCGATCCTGAGATGTTGAACAGCATTTAAGACACATAGAAACAGAAATGAATGAGAATGTAAATTCACGTTTGCTTCCATTTGAAGAGAAAACAATATAAACAATATAGACTTGTTTGTAAATATGTATTGGTCCTTCATTTGATGCCCGCAACATTGTCCACAAAAGTTGAGACAGGGCATTTTTAGCATTTTGATAACTAGTTTATAAAATTCTGTGTGTTATCATAATAGAATATAAATGTAACCTCCACAAAATGTTCAGCCATTTTAACAGTAAGGAAGTATCACCACTTTTGCTAACAGTTAAACAATCTGGAGAACTTCCTTAAGGGAGAAGACCACAAACTCATTTTGAATGCCTATAATCTTTGTGTCTTCACATTGTGGTGCATTGAAAACAATCATTCATCTGTAATACCATGAGCTCTGACATATTTCAGAAAGTGATTGTCAGTAAACACAGTTGGTTGAGGCTTCTGCAAATGCAAACCGAGACCACATCAAGTTAAATCCCAGGGGGTTCCTATGTTGTTTTGACAGAGTGTGAGACAGAGTCTGTTGACCTATTATAGACTTTGCATATCTGTTTCGTTGTCCTGTTTTCAAGTGCAAACTTTTTTTGGAAACAACGTTGATTGCATTAATAGGTGGGAACTTGCGCTGAATACATGAAATCAGCATACAGCATAATTCTCTGCATTTAGACTGATGTTGATTCGATTGACACTCTTGTTTTCAAGGTCAGCAAGGCATCTGGGAGGCATCACCCAGTGAAATTCTTCATTTGGACCCAAACACAGGGGCTGCTTTTGCACAGAATTCTGGGACAGTAGTGGTTTACTACCGTCTAGAAGGAGGGCAGCAAACTTTTAGAGAGGTAAAGATTCATTTGAATGCAAATAAGTGAGTAGGGTTGTGACAAAGGTTGTGCGACCAATGGGTTTGTACAGCCTGTATAACTGTCTTTCCAACCATTCAAATATTTTTTCTTTTTGTATTTACATGATATAGTACCATATTTATATGGTTTGAGCATTAAAACATTCTTCATTGTGCAGATAACGGTCGAGCCTGCTTTAGCCCCCTTGTTGTCCCTTCCTGAGGGCAGGTTATTGACAAACTGGCAAATGGCATCAGACTACATCATCACTGTGGACTTTGGCACTTCTCTCCTCAACACAGGTGAGGCCTGCATGTGAGTAGTTGGGTGTAATGTTGGGCAACCGAAGCAAAAGTGTGACCACACAAAAGTTATTCAGCATCTAGAAAATAACAGTAATTGACTGAGGATCAGCATTATTTTGAATTTGTTGCAAACTGTTTCAGTTACGGACGAGATTAGTGTGCTCTTATCTAAAGAGACTTCCATTTCCTAATTTACAAGGACCATCTCCCTGGGGCAACTTGGGGTTGAGTGTTTTGCCCAACAGTGGTTTCCTGCTGTACTGTTGGTGACCAAAAAGATTGGTGGTTCAAATCCTGGGTGGGACAAAAACACAGTTATGCTCCTGAGCAAGATCCTTCCCCTGTTTACACAATGTGACTCTGAATAAGAGAATCATACAAATCCTGTAAATGTAACTCGTTACTTCAGTGGTGATAGGACAATATATGTTGCTGAGTGGATCTGAGCAAGCGCCCCAGCAGTGACTCAGGATTCCAAAATGTCCCTCCGACACAGTTTCACATTCTAAAAATAATGTGTTCTATGAGTATTAAATCGGACTCCATCATCTGAAACCAGCTGGACCCCCTTCAGACTATATGGATTTGAGCCAAATCCAAATTTAAAATTGAACTAATTTTAGCTTAATTTTGCTGAGTGGATCTTAGCAAGTAGCTCCAGCAATGACTGGGAATTCGTAAGCATCTTTGGACTATTTTTATATCTTCAGTTCTTTAAAAATTATTGATTAACAATTCATCTCGAAGTAGTGTTTACTTGTGTAATAAATGTATAATAAACAGAAAAAAACTACACCAACACCACAGGTCACACACAATCATACACAGTCACACCTTACGGGGCCAATTTAGAGTCGCCAATTAACCTATATTGCATGCATTTGGACTGTGGGAAGAAACCGGAGCACCCGGAGGAAGGCACTGTGCCGCCTTCTCCAGTTCTACAGTTGCATAATGGTGTACTATTTAAATGTCTTAACTTATTAAAGAACAAATTCAAAAAAGAAAGAAAACATTGATGAATGAGGTGTTCATGACAGATAATAATATGCAGGATAGCACCAGTTACGCACAGACAGTAATGTCCTCTTGCTCTGTGGCAGGCTTGTGTTCTCTGGACCAACAGGATGCCATCGTAAAGAAACTGCTGCCTGAAACCGAGCTGCAGTGTCACCTGCACTTCAGCACCTCTTACCTAAACGTCAACAGAATGCAGACCGTGTTCCACACCATGCCCTTCTACAATGTGGAAACAGGCGAGGAGCAATATTTAGTCATTTTGTCCATCTTCATGCATGTTTGTACGCATTTGCATTTATAAAATTTGACCTGCGTGTCTCTCCTCCAGCTAAGTACAGTTGCAGGGTTTCCGTGCAGCCTCAGTCGGACTTGGTCCAGCAACTCCTCTCCACTCTCCCTCTCTCTGTTTCTGTCTCTGCCTCTCTACGGGAACGCCACCCACTCAACGCCCTTGAATCCGCCCAGTTCTCTGTTTCTACTTCCCCTCCTGCTGTCCAGATCCCTTACGTTTCTGCCTTCTACTGTCCTCACAATGATGTGGGAGTCACATCTAAGCAGCCGGTGGTGAAGGTCGTAGTCATGGGAACCAAAGAGATGCTTAGTTCTCTGAAGGTAAGAGAGATATTGTGAGATAAAGTTACAAGGGTCATCCTGGCATACTGTAATTTTTGTATTACTTTAAGATATTTGCATTAAATTAATTATTCATAAAGATGCCCAAATCATCTGGAAATATTTTGAAAAGTGAAAAAAAGTAGTGAAAGTGGACAGCATGTCACGGACCACCTGCATTTCCGCCGCGAACCTCTAGGGTTGAAAACCTGTTATAATCGATTACGGTCTGCCACAGCATCAGTGCAGAATTGTTCACGTCGGCATCACGATGCATCGATCATGTGATTAATTTCAACACGCCTACTGTTTGAGCTTCATAGTGAACCATGTATTCTCAGTGTGATTCTTGACTATAGACAGGCCATCTGAGCATCACTCTCTAAATACATCTCTGACCACACTGCTATCATGCATACAGGAGGTGTTTTTGTATTGTCTAACAGTGTCAGACAAGATACACACATTTCACCGTCAACCTCAAATGAGCTTGAGACCTTAAAAGTTGTCTGAATTTCTGTTGCTAAAAATATGACTTCTGCATTGTAAGGTAAAGGCATGGCCTCTGTAATACTTCAGCAAACTACATTTACTGTACTGTACATTTATAACCTACGTCAGATGTGGCAGAAGATGCCCATGATTTTATGTTCACTTCAGGAGAATGTTTTTCACCTGAGGACTGAGATCATGGGCATTTAATATTAATCAGCCGGAACCTGGAATTTCTGTGAAATGTGTCGCTGGCATCAGAATAAGGATTAAAACACACACACACACACGCACACAGTGTTGCTTTGAAAGTTTGAGAACCTTTTTAGAATTTTTACATTTCCACTACATTTGACTAAATTTTTTTTACACGTCCTCGGAATAAAGAGAATACAAATATTTATTGAGAAAAAGTAAAAGTAATTATTTCATATTTGTTCAAATGTTTTAAATGGATGTGACATTTTGTAGCTTGTATTTACATCCCTCGTTGTCTGCTATTTGCTGATTAGGCCTACTCGGATCACTCAGACATCATGGTGTCAGATCCCAGCCCTTCAGATGAAGACCCGAAACTCATCCACATATCCATATATTCAGAGCTGATTTATTCTGAGGGAAAGGTCTCCGTTGCAGGCAGCATCACCATCTACACATCACTCACGCCCCAGACACACGTCATTAGAGTTATTGTTGTAGGTGACGGCAAGTCAGAGTCCACTGGCAGCTTTTATGCATCCCTTTCAGGTAACACAGCACAGCACAGCATTCTCAGTCTGTGTGACTGAGTAAGTCTGAATTTGAGTTATATCAGCAGTTATAACAGAGCTTGTATGATGTATTTTCAGGGCTACTTCCTTTTCTCCGGGAAAAAGTCGATCCCCACCTCAGCTTGTTTTTCATATTTTTTTTAATGGCCGTCATCGCTGCTCTGTATATAGGTATTTGTGGCTTCCATTTTGTAGTCAATTTTTTGCTGTTTACTTTGACTTATTCTGCACTATGCCACTGCTCCTCAGTTTTCACTGATTTTTGTCTCCATCTCTGTGCAGCATTCTACACAATGATGTCTCAGATACAGCCTGTAACAGTTGCTTACACCCACCCTGCCACTACAGGTGCATTTCAGTCCATTTTCAGTGGTTTTCATTAAAAAGGTACCTCACTACCTACTTAAGCCCCAAATTCTAAAAAGTGGTAATCCTGCTAAGTAATCATTAGATGATTTTACCTGTTAACTTTTCAACAACTTTTAGATGGGTGGCTGAAGTCTAGTGGTAGATACACGGAGGACGTAGGTTCAAACCCGGCTCGATTCTTCTCCACTACTTCCACCACATGAACAAGGCCCTAAGCTACTAGTCCATGAGCAAGGCATTTAACACCAAGTTGCTCCAGCGAGAATGTCCCCCTAATTAGGAAATGGATGTGTCTACTAAAGGCTCTAAAAATTGTTAATGCAATGTAAATGAACGTGGTTTATTGGACTCACTAAACATGGGGGATTCATTTTAGGTATCTGGGAGAATTGTCCAGATATTATATTTTGTTACTTTGGAGACTTAGTTCTCAGAAAACCTGTAGGTGTTATTGTGCATTACAAAGATTTAAACTTTCATTCTGTTTGGATTGTGATTTCCCCTGAAACTCACAGTAAGAGACAAATATGGGTTTATCTTTTAAGTATGTAGTGGGGTATCTTTTAACAAAATAATTTGATTTTTTTTCCTTTTGCAGAATATGCCATGCCCCAGTATAGCCCATGGCTCGCACCATCAAACAGGCAGGGTGTACTGCGCAGGAGAGACTGGCTTTGGAGCACTCACATTTAAATACACACTGTTAGCAGACTACTGCACATACACACTTTTTAAGACAGCCTATTTAGATATTTTACCATTTGACATTGCACTCACAGTACTAGGCCTGTCTGGAACTTTGCCGTTGGTCTGGGAGAAGTTTCCTAGAAAAAATGGACAAGGGCCTGTACATTTAAAACAATTTCCCTCCAACTTTCATGTAGCCATTATAGTTTTTAAAAACCTAACATAAACTTAGTCTTATTTACATGCTTTCTATTTAATTAAGAATTAAATCATTAATAAAATGTACAATAAATTCAGGTATTTGAGTACATAAATATCAGTTAAATTTACTTAAGACACTAGATACTGTAGTCAGTAGACGTGCAGCTCCATCAGCAGCCGTTCTGCACCAGTACATTAACTCCATATTAGCTAAGGTTGGGAAAAAGGCACAAGAGAATTCACCAGTTCCAGGATAAGATCAACAGCAGCAACCCCAAGTTCCTCGTTGGTATCCAACCCAAGTACCAGCCAGATTCTCTAATCTCAGCTGTAGACATTTTAATAACGTGTGAACCATATTAACAAAAACAAAGCTTTATTTAAAGAAAGCGAGACAAACAGTTTTGGCAGTTAAGCGTTACAGTGAAGCTTTAACCAGCACGCTCCATAACCAGACTCAAGTGCCATCTTGAGGCAATATGGCCATGAACTTCATATCCTTCCTAAGGTCAGAGATGTGGCTTCATCATGCTGAGCAGACACCATAACACATGTCCAATCCGGTCTCTCCTCCTTTGGTCTCCCTTATCCTTAACAACAGGTTAGTGAGAGGCTAGTGCTGCTTTCTTCTGAATGAGCATCCTGCAGGACAGACAGTTTAATAAAATTTTTACACAAAATAGTTTCTTGTTACTACAAAATTGTATTGCTTATATATACAGTATAATGTACAATAAGTGAATTGGTTTTTTTTCTTGAGCTGGATTGATGCTATATGAATGCTCACTGATATTCTGTTGATTCTTATTATGTAACTGTTGTTGCATCTAGCTTAACGAGATCCTTCTTTCTGATTTTTGTTTAAGTGCATCAATATTGATGATAAAGAATTACAGTCTGCCCTCATATGGCAGTTAATGCGAGCTGAAATCTTCTGAAAGACTTTCAGTTAAAAAAGAATTTCAGAAGGAAAAATCAATGTGAAGTCAAGTACTTGCAGCAAAGGTTTTCAAAGCACTCATGATTAACCCAGTCATATTAAAATTCAGTGCCTTTCCAAGTCCTGTACTTTAATTAAAAGCATTTGTTCTCTTTTCAAATAATTTTCCACTTTTAAAGCATTATCCACATGCCCACGTTAAACATCCTTTTGAAAGCTGCACGTGTGAATGCGCAGGATCATCTCAATGCCACAGACTCCCTCGTCATCTGCAAATCCACTTTCAGCATATTTTGAAGCATAAGTCTCAGGTACACAAAAGAGCACAGATGAATGCTCAATAATGTGAGCAACGGCCGTGTGCAAGTCAATGTGAAAGAGTTCACTGCTTGACAACCGAAAAATAATGGATCTTTTCCGGGTATAATTTTTATATTTATATAGTTAATATATTTTGTTCAGCATATCATATATGCAATAACAAACTTTCATGTTAGTAAAGTGACTAGTGCAGGTCACAGATACAATCACATTGGGGTTTTTTTTGTTAACAAAACAGGACTTGCTTTTATGGTGGGATTGCAGCAAAAACAAAACAGCAAATGTTCTGACGTGTCCAGCGCTATTTGGCCTTTTCAAGTATAAAAACTGCATATTGAACATGAGTATGCTAGATAAACTTGAGTCACACATCTGATGTGCAACAAAGACTACTTTGCCAATTTGGCTACAACTGTTACCTTTATCACCTAAAGCAAACTTTACTCTTTAGGCCTACTGTTTTGTGTCCAGGAAATGAGTTTGTACCTTTAAACAGCTCTAGCTATTGTGTCTGTGTTTGAGAATGTGTATACCTTCTGTGAGGCGTGCTTTTCCTCCAGTGGGCTGGCACAGCACTGTAGAGCATCCAACACACAGCACCACCGTCTGGGCGTGACTGAACACTGTAGTGATCTTATAGCAACCTGTGGGCAAAAACAGTATAAATACTTAATCAGACCTGAATCTTTGCCAAGAATTGTCTATCTAACCTGGTTCTAACAAAAACAACTGACAGGCTAAACTATTTTGAACAGGAGTGCTGATGAGAAAATAACCCTGGTTTTGATCAATAAAAACAGGCCAATTTTAACATTTAGTTTCTTACCTATTCCTATTAATGTACTGAAAAGCTAGGAGGTCTCAGACTCCAAAATACAACCATATTGTCAGGGCTCTCTCGTTCTCTCCCAAGGCCAAACATGATTGTTTCTCCTGATCTTTCTTTTGTTTCTATGGTTATAATTTTAATGTTCTTCATTTGTTTCACCCAGGTTCTCCCATTTGTCTTATCATAGGACATGCCATTGTCTTAATACATGCCATTTTTAGTGTATCTAGTAAAGTGTTTCGTGTTCTTGGTCCAGGGCAGTGCCTGGAGTGTGCACTCATTCTACCTCCTCTCCTTTAACAGACATGCCATGGTTTCAGTGACCTTTGGGTCACTGAGGTGATGGTGGCATAGCATAGTAGTTAGGACATTTGCCTCTGGACCAAGAGGTCATGGGTTCAAGTCCAACATCTGACATTACCTTCACTGGGTCCCTGAGCAAGACCCTTAACTCCTGGTTGCTCTCAGAGAACTGTCCTTGAAATTCGGAAATTAAAGTCGCTCTGGATAAGAGCATCTGCTAAATTCTGTAAATGTCATTCATATATTTATGTTGTGTTTTTAGTTCTAAAGGTACTTTTCTGTTTGTGCTGGTTGGTTTTCAGGCAAGATAGAAGTCTACTTCCTATATGCTAAGGGAACATATACATGGACTATTCTTTATGAGAGACTTGTAAAAAATTAAAAGCAAAACTCTGCATTCACTAAATCTGTAAAAAGACGGACGTTATAATAATCAATCCAAACTGAATCCAAATCATGTTAAAAATATCATCTCAATTAAACTAAGTATGTAATAGCTCAAGAGCATCAGCATCATGATGTTATGACTCCTACCTGGGCATTTGACATCCATAAAGTAGGAGTTAGGGCTCTGTACAAGTCTCTTCTTCTTGTGCCTCCTCTTCTCCTCCTCTGGGGTTGGATGCAGCAAGTCTTTAGCAAGCTGTCAAAAAGAGAACAAAAGTCTAAAAAATGCACTCAGATACTTTTACCTATAAATTAACTACTCAATACATCCATCTTAAAGCTTGCAACCCAGCGGAATATATCACAGTAACTCGCCATGACTTAGCAAAGTGGCAAAAAGCAAGAGTAAAACTGTTACAGCATAGTCATCCCGATATATGCACGGAATCACACTGTAATATCAAATATCAAGCTACTATATATTAAACCAGTCATGCAACATTTTTTATCTATGCCACCAAAAAACTAGATCTAAATCATGTGGAACATTTGCATTATTTGCCGTAGAAAAAATATAACTGTCACCCCCACACATCCTCCCAAAACCGTTCAGTTCTCCTGCCGAGTTTCTCGGACAGCGCCGCCTTGTCAGCTGATCGCCATAGCCGACTGCCATTAAAGCAAAACGTGCAAACTGACACAGTTTTCGTTCACTTTTTCCCGACATATGCACCGAAAATTCCGACTACAAAGCCCAATGAACTACTGAACGAGCGCGCGCTTCCTGCTCCACGCACAGCGCGTTTTAAACTCGCGTGGACGCGGCCATCGTGCCTATCAGCACGCGCTCCAGTAACGTGGTGTTGGAAAGAAAAAAAACCCCGAAAATTCACGGTTATAATAAGAACGAATTCGAGGCGGACGGTAGAGCCACAACGCGTAACACTGCAGTTTGTTTAGATGCAGATTTCTCATGTTGTTGTATGACACACTCACAGGCATGTTGGCTAGTTTTGAGCCGCTGCTGAAAGAGGAGGGGCGCACAGGAAACACGTAGATCATATGAACGGGGCTCGTATGCAGGGGCCGGAAGTCGATCAGCATATAAAGTAGTTGTTACAAATATATTTTTAACCTCATATGTTTTATTTTATTTATTCAAAAATATCCACTTTTAAGTCATAGAATATACTTAGGAAAAAGTATTAATAATTAGACAGAATTAGCCAAATTACGGTTTTCTGTGCTATTTACTGCTTTAATTGTTTTTCTCAACTGTGTATTTTTTTTATTTTAATCTATGGATTAAAAAACTTTTACAGATGTTTTAAGGCTCGATTCTATAATATATATTTTTTAGTTATTTGTTTGAAAATGCATTCTAATCAGCTTAATGAACTTAATTTACCTACCACGTGTCTAAATGCATGCTATGTTTATATCGTCAATCAGCTTTTGGAATACCCTTAGCAGGTCTGTTCTTAGAAACGCTGACAAAAATCTCAGCTAATTTACTCAGGGATACACGAATACGCGAATCCTCAGTTTTATGAAATCCAAGACACTATCAAATTCAGTGTACAAAAATTTTGTTTATCTTAACTGCCATACTGTAAACTAACTGTGGTTGCGAGTTGCATTACTACGCTGAAAATAATGTTACTTTGTTATGAGCTGCGTAAAATGGCGCCCCCTGTTGGCACATTCTTTTACTCAAATGGAGCCGCTTGAACCTCTCCCTCTCTACGTAAGTCTTTGGGAACTCAAGAACAAGGGAAAGTTTTGTAAGGAGAGCGTCGGCCTGTCTGGTTGCGTTTGGTTAACTTTGACCTGCTCTGAAATAGAAAACTAGTCCAGTCTCTATCAAAATGAGCAGAAATCGTAATACAAACTAGAGAAAGTGAAAGAGGACACAGCCTCCCTACGAACGCGCAAGGAACCATCCATTTCTCTTTCGTTTAATGGAATTTTTAACCGGACGGACGGACGGACAGAGGCACTGAAGGGAGTCGGATTTACCGCTGACAGATTTTTTGTGGAAAAACAACGCTAAATGGACTGTAAACTAAACTACGCCTAACGTTTTGCCTTGTGAAACTGCTGAGTGGAGAAGAGAAACTTGAAATATACTTGACAGGTCTGCAAACATTAAAAAAACTATGGCAAAGAAATACGACTTTCTCTTTAAATTACTGCTTATTGGGGATAGTGGTGTTGGAAAGACATGTCTGATCATCCGTTTTGCAGAGGATAATTTTAATTCGACATACATATCGACTATTGGTAAGTATGTGTAAGATACTAAACAAAAACTGTTTCTGTTCGTCTTTGGTCTGTTTAAAGCTGCACCCAGGATCTTATCTGGTAAAACGAGTCCCTCCTTCCTCTCCGGTTTACTGGTCATGTCAGCACTAGTCCACACGTTTTCATTCCAGTCTGAGATGCGAATCATCTGCTCCTGTTGTTTTGGTTTGCATCTCTGATCTTACCCCGTTAAATCCCTCTCTCCTTTTCTTTCCCTTTTCACTTACTCTACTCATCTCAAACAGCCCACCCCCATTCTCTTATCACGTCGGGGATCTCTCTCTCTCTCTCTCTCCCCATCTCTCTGTCTCTCTCTCTCTCTCTCTCTCTCTCTCCCCATCTCTCTCTCTCTCTCTCTCCCCCCTCCCTCTCTCTCTCTCCCCCTCTCTCTCTCTCTCTCCCTCTCTCCCTCCCTCCCTCCCTCCCTTCTCTCTCTCTCTCTCTCTCTCCCCCCCTCCCTCCCTCCCTCCCTCCCCCCTCCCTCCCTCCCTCCCTCTCCTTAGTGGCGGTCTTCCCTGGCCTTCAGTGCATTCGCTCACATCTTCAAAACACCCCTCCTTTCCTGTCCTTTGCTTTCCTCTTTAGTGTTTTCTCATTTGCTTCCTGTCCCACAGGAAGTCTCCAGATGGAGCCTAATTACCTCCATGTATTTATTCGAACATCTAAAGTTGACTTTTCCAATTCACTTTAGGACACTTGATTTATCTTTTGTTGACCAACTGCCAGCATTCGCTTCATGAGGGTTTGCTTGAACTGTTTTCCCTCACAGTCTCTACTTGTTCACACCTCATCCTTTTCCAAATAGGTATTGACTTCAAAGTGAAGACCATTGAGGTGGAAGGGAAGAAGGTCAAACTGCAAGTCTGGTAATATTATTTTTAACAGTTGATTCCAAGTTTTTAGATTCAAACCACTGGCAATATTTAAAAGAACTTGGAGACATTTTGAACAGTTCATGCATCAAGCCACCTAAGTTTTCATTTATTGTTGGCCATATTTGGTCAGAGTGCACCACGTAGCAGGAGGTGGAAATGACCTTACAGCCCAATGTCATACTGCAAAAGAAAGCTCAACATGTCATTGCATATTTTCAAAGAGACCTTTAGAAAGGTCTGAGTGAGACTTCTGCAAATACCATAACATATTTGACAACAAGGTGTTACTAGTCCACACGTTTTCATTCCAGTCTGAGATGCGAATCATCTGCTCCTGTTGTTTTAGTTTGCATCTGACCTTACATCAAGTCTCACTCAGACCTTTAAAAAGATCTGAGTGAGACCTCAGCAAATACCATAACACATATTTGACAACATGGTGTTTTGCATTTCTGCCAAGCAAGTGTACAAGGGTCCAGTGGTGGAATATATTTTGGTAGTACACATTTATGTCAGAATTTAGGACAGTTGCAAATGATTATGTTTGCTGTACAGAGGCAGGACTACAGGGGAAATTTAGAGTCAGGACTTTCGCAGGCATGCAGTCAACAACATGAAGTCAGCTGTATCCTGTGGGTCTGTTTTGAGGAAGTGCAGAGTCCATCTGTCACACCTTAGTCACTGAAGGATGTGGGAAGTTTGCCAAATCCTTATGAGTCCATATGCATAGCCACTGTTCATGACTGTAGAATGATTTTATTTCACAGGGACACAGCCGGACAGGAAAGGTTTAAGACCATCACCACTGCTTACTACAGAGGCGCTATGGTAACATACACATTGGCACGCACACACAGCATTTTTGCCTTGAGACCTCAACTGAGAGTGTAGTGAGGTTTCTTTGAAATGCTAATGAGTTTTCCTTGCTCATGCATCAACACTGATCTGTCTATTTAAAGAACTGCAGTTAATATTTAATTAAGAATATGGCATATTATATGCTTAGTATTTCAAGTCTTTCTGAAACATTTACAGACTCACACATATTGTCAACTCAGAATTATACGACTTGATGTCCGTATGGTCAACGGTGGTATATATATTTTAATTAACAAGAAAGCCCTTTCAGATTCCATATCTATCTTAATGTGGCCTATCCATTTGATGGATTTTACTCAGTTTTATTCAGTTATATTTAAGTATATTCATTCAGTTATATTCTTACAGTATTACAGTAATTCAATGCTCCCAGCCGGGGATGGTTAAAGAGCAGAGATCAGACTTAATTATGTTTTTGTCTTTTGACAGACTACTCACACTCTGTAGCATTGTCTAGATTCCAGAGAATAACTCTAAAGTCAGGAGTATATTTGAATTCCATTCCAGCTCACCTCTTTACGTAAAATACATAAGTGCATCCAGAATGGCATAATTAGTTAAGAGGGTTGTTGTGCCTTCTTTGGCATCCTTGGGCATCAACACAGAAGGTTCAAGAGAATCCAAACACTTAAAATATCAGGCAGTTAAAAGAATGACCGTTATACTGTGAAATCTCTCATCTTTACTTGAAATTTTAGTTCATGCAGAAAAGGCTGCTAATTGTGCAGATTCATATTTAATCTCAAACATTCTATCAGATATTATATAACTGTAATATATTTAGGAATTAACTGTATGTTGTACTCTGCATGTATTTACATATGCTTATGTGAATTTCTGTCTCAGGGAATTATCCTTGTGTATGACATCACTGATGAGAAGTCCTTTGAAAATATTCAGAATTGGATGAAGAGCATCAAAGAGGTAAGATTCAAATATATGATGTATTAAAGCAACATCTGCTCTGTTGTTATACAGACACTAGTCAGGCATGACTTTAGGTAACATCAATAAACTACAATTAGGTTTTGTCTGTGGAGAAGTTTCACTTCACACTAGGATGGCAAAGGAAGCCCGGAATTCACATCGTTAAAAACGTTCTGAGTAAATACAGAGGAACTGATTGTTTAAAGTGAGTCAGACTGGGGAACTAAGCAATCCACCCTGTCATCTTTTTTCCCAGAATGCATCAGCAGGAGTAAGCCGAATGCTGTTGGGCAACAAGTGTGACATAGAAGCCAAGAGGAAGGTGTCAAAAGAGATGGGTGAGAAGGTGAGGTACATTAGGGGTATCTATCAAATATCGCCAGGATGTGATATAACAGTGAACTTTAACTTCCCGCACTTGTGTTTGTTTGCATGAAAGCTTGCAAAGGACCATGGGATCCGATTTTTCGAAACAAGTGCAAAGTCAAGCATCAATGTTGAAGAGGTAGGACATTACAGGTCTGAATTTAGACAGAAAATCAACACCCATGCTGCCAGATAATTTTTTATGCAGTTTAGGCTTTATGTGTACTATACAACAATGAGGGAATTGTGCTGTCAGACCTTTGTAGCATATTTTACATAGAGTTGCCTTAATACATATATTAAATGTTCCATTTGCATCTGTTTTATGTTATTAAGATATCTTGATTGGGACACAATTACTATCAAGACTTGCTATGTCAATACAATTTAACAATTAAGTTTCATAGTTCTAATGTACCATTCCACAGTAGTGTGTTGTTCTCTTTTTCTATGTAGTCCTTTACTGCTTTGGCGACAGACATTCTGCTGAAATCAAGCAAGAAGTCGGTGAGTTTGATGAGAAAACTGAAACTTGAAACTACAAACCTGAAAACATAGACTACTACAGAGAGTGACATGGTGTATTTTAAACCTGCATTTAAACTTGGATTTCTTGAAGCATTTTCATAAAGATTCACACGTTGTTCTGACTTTTTGTACAGGGCCAAACAAGTCGTGAGGTCAAACTCACCAGCACTGCACCAGAGAAAAAGGCCTCCAAGTGTCTTCTTCTCTAGACTTGTCAACGGCTGGCAGACGCTCCTGACCCAACCATCACAAACATTCCTATGACACTGCAGTATTATGCACGAAGGGATTTAAAATATAAGTGTAGTATGTTTTGACTTTGTGGCTTTGAACTACAACATCAATTGAAAAATGCATACATTCACTGAAAAATAATGCAAAAGGTAAAGGGCGCAACTGCATGCAAAAATGGCTGTTTTTAAATTTTGTACAATATTCAATAGTTGGGTTGGAGTGGTGTGAGCTAGGATATGTTTACACAATTTACACTTCAATATTTGAGCTGGAGTTGGTTTGGACTCGTACACTAGAAGGCTTTTCAAAATACAGTGTTTCAGTTAAAATGCTGCTGACAGCTGTACTGTATATTCATATGTACCCTTTGAGACAGTTTGAAATTGTCCTAAATGGTAATGCTGGCCACTTTCCAAACTCCCCAAAATTCTTGTTTTGTTACATAATGGAGAAAGGCGGTGAGGAGGTGATGCATTGGTGAGTTCAAAGTGCATTTTAATGTGGAACTGAAGTATAAAGAAAGGATAATAGAGAGTATACAAATAGAATGTTTATAGGACATTTCGATTGTGTTGAAAAGACTGGAAGAAAGTGGTGCTTGGAAAGCCTGTGTAATTAAAGTAGTCTCACACTCTTTTATGCAAATCTCTGGCCTCCTGCCCTGCAGAGAACACATCAGACTTTTCTAGCGGAACCTGTATGCATTAAAGCTGCTTTGAATAAATGGTAAATGGAAAAAAAGTATAATGTATCTTATCTGTTTTAGGTTTTATCTACTCTGGTAATGTCTCTATGTATTTCTTAAGTCTTACGTTTTTGACAGCATGTGTGTTTGGCAATATGTAATACTCTTCAGTTTCTACCTTACGTGTGGCTTATGTGTTAAGTCATTTCATGCTATACAAGGTGCTACTAGTATTACATTCACAATCCAGTTCTGTTACAAATCACGGCTTGTGATGCTATTATCTTGAGCGCATGCTCCGTACAGTTGTACGACGATTGGCTAACAAGTGTGACCAGCGAAGCGCGTCGCTAAGCAACCGCCCTTGTGCAGCATCAGCACCTCGCGAGTTCAGTGCCGCATTGTGTTAATGGTACCGACTCTCGTGCTCGGTCCGAGCCGCTGTTCCGTTTAGTTATACGGCCTTAGATAGGAAACAGGAAGGCGATCAAGTAACGGTGCCGGAGAGGCGTAATGAGGGGAGTTATGATTAATCGTAAATTAATAACGACAGCGCTCGCGTTTGAGTTTGCAAGGCGGCTATGACGTAGCGCACGAGCGATGCTCACGTCCGGGATACGGACAGGACGGGGATACGCGTGACTGCGGGAGGAAAGAGAAAGGAGGGGGATGGCCGCGGTGCGATGTTTATACTACCGTAAAGAACTAACGGTAAAACCAAATTAGTCAATAAGAAATCCGCATGCTAAATTCATGCAATTAACCTAGGTGTTAAAGGCGGCAGTAAGGTTCAAGTAAATTATGCGTCTCAGGACATTTTTGTGCTTTACTTTATGAGCTGTCCGGACCGAGAAGAGGACAGCACGCCTGTTCTGTGGGATCGTGAACACAGATTTGGATTTTTACCGGACCCAGGAGCCGATCAGAGGCTCGGACCTGACGCCTTCCTGCCCAGAGCATCTTCTACAGTGGAGTAGCCAGAGGCCTCTTGTGCTCCGGCGGCCCGGAGGTGCAACATCCGAGGCCTGCTCCGGGCTCCGCTGCAATGCCGCGGGGATGGGGAGGGAGGCAGGAACGGAGCGAGGACGTGCTGAACCGTTTGAATTGTGCAAGTGTAAATCTACAGCAAATGTTGCTAAAAGTGAACAGTATCTTCCCGTGCACCGTCTTTACCGCAAAGCGGCTTTAACGGTTCTCTCGCTTTATTTTACAATGTGACGTGACGTGATGGGGTTTGGGTCCGTTGTGGAGCATTTTCTCATTTTCCCGTTCTAAACCCTCCATGCTGCGTTTCCTGTAGTTCACGCAGAACGTAACAAATCGACGGCGGAGGAAAAGTTGCCCGAGTTGCGCCCGCGAACTGCGCACGACCAACTTTAGAGAGTTCGCGTGTGTTATCGCGTAAAATGCCCTCGCCGTCGGACTCCAGCAGCGTGGCGTCAATGTCGGGGTCGCGCGCTTTTTCCGGTAGCCGCCGCGGGATCTCGGGGCGTGCCAGCGCACGCCTGCTGCTCTACCTGGGCTTGTGTCACCTGGCGCTCGGCGGCATGGTGCTGGCGTTCAGCTTCACGAGCCTCGCCTTCACATCCTCATCCCGCGTCCGTCAGTCTAGCCCTTTCTGGGCCGGCTTCTTTGTAAGTGTTACATGTTCTCTTTGACTCTAACGCGGACACACACACACACACACACACACACACACACACACACACACACACACACACACACACACACACTAGGGTTGCCACCTGTCCCAGTTTTACCGGGACTGTACTTGTTCTTTTTAATGGTCTCTCCTGGGGGGCAAAAATCCGCTCGCTTGTAGACAAAGTGATTGGTCAGGGTTGACAAAATGTCCAGGGTTTTGTCACACCTAGCTGGCAACCCTAAAACACATAAAAATGTACAAATAATAGTTTTTCCTATCTTCTTATCAAGCCCCTAAATACACACACGTGTCTTATTATCAATACATCATTGGACTCCCAGTATTTAAAAAATTCACAGGGGAGTAAAGTGTAAGGGGTTATTTATATCTGTAATATTTATTAACCTGGATTACCAAAGGCAAATTTCAAATATAATATAAAATACTGTACCTTTTCTTTAAAAGTATTTTTCCTAAATAGGACAAATCCTCACATTTACATTTGGCTTCAAAACCACAAAAATGGACAGATCTCAGGCTTAAATGTCTGTCAAAAATCTAACACTTGCCCACAAATCTGCAAAGAGAGAGAGTGTATCTTTGTAAAGCATTTCTTTTTGTGTATTAGCTAAAATAATGCTAATAATATTCATGACACTAACTATGAGACGGGCCCCATGCCCCAACAACAAAATTTCCTTGTGTTGATATCACCACATTCTACCCAAAGAGCTGAATACACTCAGGCCCATTCTTCAGTCCCACACTCATTTATCAACTAGTAACTCTATGCGTACTCTATAAGTAA
This sequence comes from Distichodus sexfasciatus, assembly GCA_032718565.1. Taxonomy (NCBI): domain Eukaryota; kingdom Metazoa; phylum Chordata; class Actinopteri; order Characiformes; family Distichodontidae; genus Distichodus; species Distichodus sexfasciatus. Next base: position 5,391,136 of record JAVGVS010000008.1, on the reverse strand, counting down.
CTAACCCAAAGGAAACCTCAGTAATTACACGAAAATATTTTACTATGTAGCTTTTATCATTGTGGAAACCTGCCTCATGTTTACTTTCCACCGAGTACAAAGCCAGCATTTGCTACCAAACTTTTAACTAACCTTATATACACACACTACACAATCTCACTCAAATTCCACAACAGTTCCTGCCATTAGAACTTCTGGCTGTCTGTACTCTCTGTTTTTTCTTTACAGGTTGTGGCCTCAGGAATAGTGGGGGTGATATCTTGGAGAAGACCCTTTACACTGGTGGTGTGTGTTCACTTTCTTATGTCAAGCAAGTCTCCCCTGGCGTATTTAGTTTGAATAAGAAATAATTGTGTTTCATGCAGGTTTCGTTGTTCATGCTGCTGTCTGCAGTGTGTGTGATTCTCAGCCTGGCAGGCTCCATGCTGTCTTGTCAGAATGCCCAGATGGTCAGATCTTACCTCAATTGCCAGGTAGCCTCATTTCTCTCCTTTACTGTCCTCTCCCATTACCTTTTCTTAGTTTGTGTGTATGCGTTTATGTGTCTGTACATATGCGTGCAAACTTGTTACAGGTTGAGAATGGACAGTGTTTTTGTTGTGAGCCAAAGCAGACATGCTCTGTGTCAGAGGATGAAACCTTAGTTCTCTATATGCATGAAGAGTGTAATTCAGTACGGCACCAGCTGAAGGTGAGCATTTTTTATGAAACATCAACATGTTATTTTTTAACACATTTTTGTCATTTACAGTGTATTGTGTATTCTTGATACAGTATATTGTGCAAACTTGGAACTCAAGCACACAACACCTTTGAAGTGAAGTGATATTTGTCCTTGTGAACATAGCACAGTGCACCACAACAAAATGTGACCTCTGAATGTATGTATGTGTTTGTGTAGGATCTGCTGTTCAGTGCCTGTGGGCTCAGTATCCTCTCCACCATAATCTGTACACTGTCAACAGTCACTTGCAGCATCCATATTTTTTCTCTGGACCTTCTGCACCTGGTGAGTGTAACGCACACCGGCTCCCCACATACACACACACACACACCCACGCCTCCACTTTGTATCGAAAGATAGCATCCATTTTCTCAAAACATATTGCTGTTGTGTGTGGAAATTTTTCCTCTTTGTAGCTGGCTCCACACCGCACTCGCTCCGTTAACCCAGAATGCACAACTCCTCAGGACGCCTTTCTCACGAACATGATGGACTTTGAAGAGTTCGTCCCTCCCATCCCCCCGCCTCCGTACTACCCTCCTGAGTACACCTGCAGCTCAGAGACAGATGCTCAGAGGTGAGTAGCATACATTTACTTTCATCTATGAACAAAAAAGGCAAATGTGACTAAAGATGAATGAAGACAAATGTACTTTTTTAGCATGCGATGCTCTGTGCTCCACAAATGTGTATTTCATGCATGTTTCATCCCTCTTTTCCGCCTCTTTCATTTCCTTCATGCCATACCAAAAGTCATTATTCAACATTGCATTGGTGCATTTTTTAAATTCTAATCTGTCATTTAATTACCACCTTATTAACATGTTAGATAGACTCTTGGTTATCCAGAAAATCTTACTCTTAAGAGCTTTTTTGGATTCATGGATTCTTTTTTGGAAGATGTTTAATCTCTCATCCAAAAGGTTGAAGAAAAAAACTGAGAATTGTAGAAGCGTTTCAAATAAGAAGTGAAAAGTCTTCAGGAACCTAGAAGAAGTCCAGATGCGTTAGATTCAAGTTTTCAAGAACACTTTATTAACTCATTTATTTACACTTAGTAGATTAAAACATACCAAATTAACAAATGACAGTATATGTTAACTGTAAAACTAATAATATAATGCTCGTCAGGTTTAGATTTATGGTTTGGTTTTAGAGCTCTTAGATTGTCCAAAAACTCCATTGACCCTGACGTTTACACTCATAGAAGTTTAACATCCACTACCATATTTCTGTCTCTGTTGGTTTGAGTGGTAAGCCACTATTTTAAGACACAACTGCATCAATAGTGATCTAACGGTCAGAAAATGGCCACTCACGAAAGAGCTAGGGACTCTACGGCAAAAGATGGGTTGTGAAATACTGTAAGTGTACTTTTGTAATATAAAGTGTACCTGTAAACTAGATGTATCTAATTAAATACTTACTAAGTGCTAGTGGTCAGTCAGTGTCTCTCTCTCTTAACTAGGGCCAGGTTCAAAAAATCCATTCACCGTTCAGTATCGATTCTCGTTCGAAAAATACGATATCGATTCAAAAATTCGCGGATCGATCTTTTCCTGCGGCTATGCACTACTTCTCACGACCGCGCAAGAAGAGCTATAAAAAGGTGAGACTGGCGAAACCGAAACCAAATAGAGCAATGGCTGAAGCTGCTCCGCTCAAATCACCGTCTGGCCTAAAAGCCGATGTTTGGCAACACTTCGGTTTTAAAACAAGTTATTTTATAACCAAACAAAATTAGTATTGACACAAAGAAATCTCGAAATAAATCGATATCGAATCAAATCGAATCGAGAATTGAATCGGATCATGACCTTGTGAATCGGAATCGAATCGATTCAGGAAATCAGCAACGATACCCAGCTCTACTCTTAACGCCTGACTGACTGTTTCTGATATGAACATGTTTGCTTATGTGTGTATGCAGTATCACATATAATGGATCGATGGAGAGTCCAGTTCCACTCTATCCTACAGATTGTCCACCTCCATATGAAGCAGTGATGGGACAAAGAGCTCCCAGCCAAGTAAGTCGGTGTGTGTGTTGTTCAAACGCGAGGGAGTAACAACACATGCGCACATTTCAGTTAAAATAGTCTATAGGCAAAACAATGTTAGACTACCACTTGTCACATGGAAGACCGGGGTTTGATTTCCAGACAGTGAGATTGAAGGTATTTTGTGAGGGTAGTGGTTGTCTAGTGGTGAGGATACTCACCTCTGGACAAAGAGGCCGCAGGTTCAAGTCCCACCTCTGGCACTACCATCACTGGGTCCCTGAACAAGACCCTTAACCCAAACTGCATCACAAAACACTCTTGACAGCTGTGAGACAGAGTCGGAGTCCATATTGCCCAAGACGGAAACAAAAATCTGTAGCTGTCCACTATCCACTACCTGTATGTTAAAACACTAGCTTTGCTGAAGCTTGGCTACTTGTAAACCATGAGAAGTGTGGATCTGGAAAGAAGTCAGGGAATATTTATTCACTTCACTTTGCAGTATTTGAGTATTACATGCATGGTCAGCGTAATTGTGAGTCTATGTGTACTTTCCTTCTTCTCTGTCCACAGGCCACTGTGTCTGATGCCCATGCAGGAGAGCTGTCGGTTGAGAGAGGAACGTCCACGGCTTTCAGCGGTGAAGGTGCGTCTCGCTGCCGCTGTCTCTCTGTTTAGCGTAACAGCTCTTTTCTCTGTAATGCTTTCCTTGTGCGTACGCGCTCTCTCTCTCTTTCTCAGTGTCGATGGATAGTGGCTCTCTGTTGATGTCTGAGATTGTGGATATTCCAGATGACAGTTCACCATCGGAGGACTCATGCCTGCTGGAGGTGGGAGTAGGGGGGCGGGCACGGGCTCGAGGGGCCAGTGAGGGAGGGGAGGGGGGAGAGTATGTCAGCTTTCGCTGCCCCGCCCCACAACCCGAGGCGACTGTGGTTCCCCCCAGGGCTCATCGTTGCTTCAGAGGAGAGAGGTCCAACTCCTGCTCCTCTCCCAGCACCTACAATACCTCCACCTACAGGTAAGGACCTAGTATTGGTTTATTAAGGGTGAGGATGTAGGAACCCTGGGCTGCATTCACTAATCATTCTGTTCCTACACATCCAAGTTTGTTCCTAAAACGCACTTACACAGTTTTCACAAAGATTAAAGTTGTTTCTTCAATTCTCCAGTGGTATATTATGCTATTTAAATGTCTTTAACTTTCTATAATTTTAAGAAAAAATTAAGAAAACATTGGCGAAAGAGGCCTCTTGCTCCTAGAAATCTGTTGGTCTGAATAAAATATTACTGAAACCTGGTATTTTTCCAGAATTGTAACTCTATTTAAATTATTTTCAAATTTAAGTTTCATTTTCTCTTGTCTAGATCCCCAGTAATGCGGCGCCAGGCCTTGCTGGCCAGTAGCTGCTCCCAGTTAGAGATGCTCGGCTCCGCTGCCTCCCAGCGCTCCTCGGTCCCCGAAATCCGAGTCTGCCCCTGTGCCCCATCCCGCCAAGGCTTGTCCTCCCACGCCACGAGTCTTCGAGCTCCAGCCTCCGCAGTCACTGCTGCTGTAGATAACAAAAGCAGCACAGCGCCTGTGTACCATGCAGGACCATGTGTCTATCAGCGAGGGGGAAGGGAGAGAAGGGACAGTGATGGAATCCCACAGCTGGTGAGGTCTCACAGTGAACCAGGACTGAGCTCTTCTACCGAAACAGGTACGTGAGTTGGGGTAGCACTGGACCGATCTCTGGAGCCGATCTGTAAATTAAACGCATTTACACATCAAACTATGACAAATCTGAGTAGTGCTGGATGTCCTAAACACAACAACATAAGGCATGTTTGGCTAACGTCTAAACAAACACTATAATAAGCCTAAAAACAAAAGTATAGAAATACACCCCAGGGCTGTAAAGATTAAAAACTGGTATCAGATCGGTACTCGGGATCAGCTGACACCCAAGGCTTTGGGTATCGGCATCAGTATCGTAACTGAAACGGTTGGATCAGTGCATCCCTAATTAGAACAGCACCTTTCTTGCTTTAAAAGCACATTTCAGTAAAGTGCTCATCTTATGACCACTTGTGACACATGCAATGTATAAAAATGTAGAAAAAGATGTTGATGCACATTATAGGCCATGTATTGTCATGCACAGTCATGTTAATTCCATCACTATCCTTTCATCAGTGGTCAGTTCTGATTATTTTGGGTGGGGGCTTAAATTAGGACAATATGTTGTGCCAAGCTGTATATGAGATGCTATATTTGTTGCAAGCTAAATAATATACAATGAGAAAATCTGCATGAAAATAGGTATAAATATATAAACATACTGTATAATAACAGCTTTGGCAGTTAGACTTACACAGACTCACACACTCCATATAGACTGACACAGATTTTCTAATTACAGGGACAGTCTCTATAGAACAACTTAGGGTTTAAGGGTCTTGATCAGAGACTCAGTGGTGGTAGTGCTGGAGGTAGGATAGAGCTGGACTCAAACAACTCCTAGGCCTGTAGATGAGCATTTTACCACAAGACCATCGCCCTAGTTATATAATATTTCTTAAGTGGTATACAATGTGTGTATATGTCCTTTGTCTTAGCTGTGAGAATGTGTTTTATATAAAATCCCAAATGTTGTGCTATTCTCAGGTGATTTCAGTGGCTCGGCTGGCACTAAAGCAGTGGGTGAGGGTGGCTCTCATACCTCATCAGGAACATGTAAGACAGTCAGGCCGGACATCGCTGCTCCTGGCCAATGGGGGGCCCTGTCTTGTGTTCCCTTGTCTCTGTCGACGCATTGTCTGCCCTGTTGTGCTTTACCTGTGTGTCTTATTTAAGTTGCCATCTTCCATTGTCTTGGTCTGGCGTCTGTGTTGGTTAGTTTGTTTTTAGTTCTTATGGTTCAGGTTCGTTTTCATTCGTTTTTGCATTCAAGGTTTTCTTTTTCTAGCTCAGTGTTTTTGTTCTTTTTCTGTTTTGTTTTTATTGAACAAGTTCATCACAACATGCATCCTACTCTTGCTTCATCCGCATAAATGGTTACACACTGAATCGCACTTTACTCGTTTACAAGGATACGTGGTACTGTAAGCTCCAGCCATACCAATGAAATAACTTGTAATTGTCTGTTTAGTTCAGTGTGAAAGCAGTTTCAAAGACCTTACAATTGCTTGATGTTTACACATGCTCAATTCATTTTTATGTCATATTGACGTGTCCTGCCTCTGTAAGACTTGCCTACATTGGAAATGTATTGTCATGAATGATTATGAAGTGAAAATGAATTTTGCCAGGTAGTACATTTTTAACCTGGCACCAAAACTTCCATCAATTCCAGGCCAGTCGTCTGAGGCTTGCCTGCTGCTGCAGCGTTCTCCTTTGCTCTCCCCTGGTTCCCTGCCCAGGAAGGGCAGCCTGAAGACTGGCACAGACCAGCTGCCATCGAAACAGCCCGTGGCTGATTCTCTACGTGTCCCTAAAGACTGCACTCGGTCTCTGGGTGACCTTAAGGTCAGTTTAAGCACACAACAGCATCTCAGCCAAATTCAAAATTTCATTACTCAGCATATATTCGATGTATACAGACCTTCTCAAAAAATTAGAATATCGTGAAAAAGTTCAATAAATTTTTTTGTAACTCATTTCAGAAAGTGAAACTCATATAGATTCATTACACATAGAGTGAAATATTTCAAGCCTTAATTTCTTGTAATTTTGATGATTACAGATAATGAAAACCCAAAATTCAGTGTCTCAGAAAATTAGAATATTACATAAGATCAATAAAAAAAGGATATTTTAAACAGAAATGTCAGGCTTCTGAAAAGTATGCTAATTTCTATGCACTCAATACTTGGTTGAGCCTCCTTTTGCATGAATTACTACATCAATGCCGCGTGGCATGGAGGCGATCAGCCTGTTGCACTGCTGAGGTGTAATGGAAACCCAGGTTGCTTTGAGTGTTGGTGGCCTACTGGTAGGACACTCGCCTTTGGACCAAGAGGTTGTGGATTTGAATCCGACCTCTGGCATTACCAACATTGGGTCCCTGAGCAAGACCCTTAACCCTAAATTGCTCTCAGGGGAACTGTCCCTGAAATTAGGAAATGTAAGTCACTCTGGATAAGAGCGTCTGCTAAATGCTGTGAATGAAATGTTGTGAATGATAGCGTCCTTCAGGTCATCTGCATTGTTGGGTCTGCTGTCTCTCATCTTCCTCTTGACAACACCCCATAGATTCTCTATGAGGTTTAGGTCAGGCGAGTTTGCTGGCCAATCAAGCACAGTAACACCATGGTCATTGAACCAGCTTTTGGTACCTTTGGCAGTGTGGGCAGGTGGACAAGTCCTGCTGGAAAATGAAATCAGCATCTCTATAAAGCTTGTCAGCAGAAGGAAGCATGAAGTGCTCTGAAATTCCCTGGTAGATGGCTGCGTTGACTGTAGACTTCACAAAACACAGTGGACCAACACCAGCAGATGGCATGGCACCCCTAATCATCACTGACTGTGGAAACTTCACACTGGACCTCAAGCAACGTGGATTCTGTGTCTCTCCACTCTTCCTCCAGACTCTGGGACCTTGATTTCCAAATGCAAAATTTATTTTGCAAAAGAGGACTTTGGACCACTGAGCAACAGTCCAGTTCTTTTTCTCCTCAGCCCAGGTAAGACGCTTCTGACGTTGTCTCTGCTTCAGGAGTGGCTTGACACAAGGAATGCGACATTTGTAGCCCATGTCGAGGATTCGTCTGTGCGTAGTGGCTCTTGATGCGCTGACTCCAGCCTCAGTCCACTCCTTGTGAAGGCCCCCAAATTCTTGAATGGATTTTGCTTGACAATCCTCTCAAGGCTGTGGTTATCCCTGTTGCTGGTGCACCTTTTCCTACCACACTTGTTCCTTCCACTCAACTTTTTATCAATATGCTTGGATACAGCACTCTGTGAAGAACCAGCTTCTTTAGCAATGACCTTTTGTGGCTTACCCTCCTTGTGGAGGGTGTCAGTGACTGTCTTCTGGACATCTGTCAAGTCAGCAGTCTTCCCCATGATGTGTAGCCTACTGACTCAGACTGAGAGACCAATTAAATGCTCAGGAAACCTTTACAGGTGTTTTGTGTTAATTAGCTGATTAGGGTGTGACACCATGACTTTCCAATACTGAACTTTTTCATAATATTCTAATTTTCTGAGACACTGAATTTTGGGTTTTCATTATCTGTAAGCCATAATCATCAACATTACAAGAAATAAAGACTTGAGATAATTCACTCTATGTGTAATGAATCTATATATGAGTTTCACTTTCTGAAATGAGTGACAAAAAAAATTGAACTTTTTCACAATATTCTAATATTCTGAGGTGGTCTATATATAGATGATTGTTCATTAAGGTAATGTTTTTGTCTAACATTGATTCTTTCTCCTGCAAAATAACCAACAGTTTCCATCTAATATTCACACAATGGCCCATACTGCTAATAACGACAACTTACTGGTAATGAAAATGAAACAAGCCCTGAAAGGTTCTGAATCATAACCTAATGAATGCTGTTTAAAGTTAGCACATTCTTCAATTTCCAGATAAACCCAGATAACATGAGCTTTTGAATGAAATGCAGCCCTTCTCTGTATGTCATTTGCTCCCTTGTGCGCAATCTGAGTTACCCTATTTTTGGACCGCCCTCCCTGTAATGTGGGCATTAAATTGCAGTCCGGCTCTCAATGTAAAATGACAGTCAGCAGCCATTTTGTAATCTGCATTGATGTTAATGTTTGACAGTTTAACAAATCACCATTTTTCAGTAGAAAGTTTTTGCCCTGGCTGGTCATTTTTGCCTTAGGTAAGGAGAACCAACGATTAGACTCTAAGAATGTGCAAATCTAGGAGAAAAGCAGATTATAAGGCAGAAACAGACAGATTTTGCCTCAGCATTATGGGCGTCAAGCGTGGACGTGTAACATGAAAATGCACAAGTAATCACTTTGCTCTCTGTATGAGTCGATGGTGTTTGAACATAAAATTTCTGCCCTTTTGTGCATTTAGCGATAAACTAAGGTCAACAGAAATTAGTGAAGCTCTTATCCTTCTCCGCAGGTGACCAGAGTGCTGGTGCAGCGCTTTTTACAAAGATCCAAACGAAATCTAGCCCCCGCCTCAGAACATGCAGTGAACTGCAGTCAGGGAGCCAAACGGAGAGCGGGAGGGGAGGGAGGCCTGCCGCTCGATCAGGTGGGAACAATACACCACCATATGTTAATACTACGACAAGTTTCGCCTATCCTTGTCCTGAAGTGCCCTTTCATTTATGGCTTTGGCTTATGCTCTTAGCTAGAGTGATGTACATCAGTGCTCTGTAGTTCACCAAGGGAACCTGTTCTTCATACTTGTAAACCTAGATGTAAATCAGCTACTACAATTCAACATAGTTAATATCAGGTGAGTCAGTTACTTATCAAATAAGTCAGTGTCTGCCATGTCAAAAATACAAAAAGGAAAGTTTTTAGCTTAGTGCCCTAAAATATGCTCTTATTGTAGAGTTTTCTTTGGATTGATTGGTTAGTAAGATAAGTAGTCACAGTGTAAGTACAAAGTGCAAAGTGGTTCTTGACAAGGTGGGTTTTCAGATAGCAATTCTGATAAGGTGAAGCTCATTTCAACCATGAGGAGCCAAGACTGAACACAGCATCTTATTAAAAATAGGTGAGATGTTCTTTTTTCTGGGATTTTCCCAGACTTTTCCCCAAACAACCCATCTGAGAGTGCTCATGGATTTTATGTTGACACTTAGTGGTGTGGACTTATAATTTCTGAGTGGAACACATTTTTGGATGATGTCTTCTGTGGTAAGGTGGTCAATCAACCACTTAGTCACAAACTGGTCTCTTTGGGTGGTCTGGCCACTTTATGTCGGATAAAATAGCTAATGGCTAAGCCAGACAGTTCATCTAAAGTGCAAAGTAAAATGAAAACCCTTTCATGCATGATGCCCACTTGTAGTGTCAAAGTACATGGCAGGGTTATGGTAATCTCTGAAATCTTTTAAAGCGCAATAAGGACAGTGAAGCTCTATGAGCTCTATAATAAAAATTAAATCTAAAAATGTTGTTGCCATGTCATTTTTATTTAGTCTAAAAAGCATTGATGTGTTTTCACCTGTGTTTATCATAGGTCTTACGTAGCTCTTGGGGAGCTAGCAGAGGGCAGCAATATCAGCAGCACGCCCACCAGCACCGCCGTGGGCACCACCACTCCCATAGCGATAGTCGCCACAACGCTCGGCGACGCGATAACGACCACGTGAGGGCAGTGAGCATCCACTTACGCAGCTGTGGTGACCTAAGCTCCACGTCGGCTGTCTCGCTCCGGAGGTTACATCCAGCTCCGCATGGATCGTCTGGGGCCCTCCACTCAGAATCCGCCCTCTGAGGATAGGAAAGAATCTGGGCAGTAGGAATACAGTAATGAGGAAATGGAAAGAAGAGGAGGGGTTGTTGACTGAGATTTGAGGTAAACTATTGAGCACAGGAGAAAATCTGCCACAAGTAACTATTTCAGCCTCAGCCATCTAAATACTCATTGAGACCTGTCAATCAGTCTGTACAGACGGAGAATGGTGTGTTGTGGCCAACTTTGTGGTCCACTAACTGACAGGTCTTGCTTTCATCAAACATGACTCATGGCTCCTTGTGCCTGAACGACACACTGGTGCTGTCTCAACCCGTACTCAGCCTCCTTGATTTCCTTGTGGTCTGTCCTGACATTTAAATCATTGCTTGCTGTTCACTCACTGTGTCTCTGGGGACTGGAAACAGAGAATGAGGGGCCAGTATCCCTCATGCAGTGCTTCCGACCATCACACTCACACACACACACACACACACACACACACCCACACACACCACATACACACATACAAGTGAATTCTTCCATGTAAACTACATTTTTTATGCATACCTAGCAAATAGTTTTGGTAAATACAATGGACCCTTTTAGCAGATTCCAACAATGCAGATCTGTATGTATATCATGTTGAAAGACTGCCAAAGAGCTATGATCGTACACAAACCAATGCTTCTCTATCCTCACAAACGCTTCTAAACTTACGCTGCTTGTTTTCCACTAGCATATGAACAGCACTATGCACTTGGGTTCTGAGTGTGGATACTGTCTGTACTGTATGGTACATTTAGTCACCCACTACTTTTTTCCCCCTGTGTGGTGCTGGAAAGATGTAGCTCAATTTAATTGCACACAGAAACCTGGGTATGTCTTCTTCAGTACACAGAAGCAATCTGATTTTTATTCCTACAGCATTCACACTTCTTATCTGTTTGATGGGAAATTGTTGACAGTCACCTAGGCTACATTTACAGTGCCAGGGTGAAGTGACTCAATTCTGACTTTCCGCCTTAATTTCAACAGGTATGACTTTTATGACAGTGTAAACAGTACAAACCACATTGAATCTGATCTCCAATTTGTCGTCCAGACCGTTCAGCAGAATACAAAAGCCACAACAGAAATGCAAAAGCCACAACACGAATGCAAAGCTACCAAATGAATGCAAAAGCCATAACAGAAATGCAATAGCCACAATGGACGTGAGCAGTGCTTCATCTAATATTGTTGGTCCAAAGGAACTAATACTGGCAGGGCGGTATGGTGGCGCAGTGGTTAGCGCTGCCGCCTCACAGCGAGAAGTTCCTGGGTTCAATTCCTGGGTTGGGTGTAGGGCCTTTCTGTGTGGAGTTTGCATGCTCTCCCCATGTTTGCATGGGTTTCCTCTGGGTGCTGCAGTTTCACCAAACCGTCCAAAAGCATGCAATATAGGTTAATTGGCGACTCTAAATTGGCCCTGTAAGGTGTGAACGGGAGTGTGATTGTGTGTGCCCTACGGTGCGTTGGCACATGCCCAGGGTTGGTCCCCGCCTTGTGCCGTGCAGAGGTGGACAAAGTAGCTAACTTCATTACTTAAGTGAAAGTACAGATACCATTAGTCAAATGTTACTCCAATACAAGTGAAAGTCGTACAGTCAAATTTTTACTTAAGTTAAAGTACTTAAGTACTTGTTTTAAAAAATACTTAAGTATTAAAAGTACATCATCTTTCACCACATTGTTGCCTTATTGCCACAACACTTACAATACCTAATACCTCTGACTAGCTTGTAGACGCTGTAGAATGAGGAACTGGTGGAATGTTAGAGAATGAAACACAAACCCAACTTAATCAGGAGGACAGCTGTAAATGCAGCTCAGAACATCAAATGAACATTCCAACCTGCTTAAAACCCAGCTCTACACCTCTAGCTTCTGGACTTTCCAACAGCAACAATGTTTTAATCAAGACAGAAAACGGCAGAACTGTTTGAACTTGGTTTTATAGTTCCAGTCTACAGGCGTGAGTAACCCTACTGATTACTGAAAGACTGTCACCTGCCAAACAACCAATCACGTTTAAGAAAAGGGGGAATAACATCCACTTTATCCACAGATTTGAAAGTAACAGGTAACGAGAACCTTGATAGAAATGTAGTGAAGTAAAAAGTACAGTATTTGTCTTTCAAATGTAGTGAAGTGAAAGTCATAAGTTTCCAAGAAAAATACCACTCAAGTAAAGTACAGATACTCAGAATCTCTACTTAAGTACAGTACTCAAGTAAATGTACTTAGTTACTGTCCACCTCTGGTGCCATGGTTCCCGGGATAGGCTCCAGTCCCCTCGCAACCGCAGTTGGGATTAAGCAGTTTGAATAATGAATGAGTGAATGAATAATTTCTGGCAGATGGATGGATTAACACATAGCAACACGTATGACACTTTTCTAGCAAAAAAGTTTTACTTGGTTCTCAAATATCTTCAAAAACTTTCAGTTAATCCACACATCCGCCAGTAACAGAAGTCTCCCAGAAGCCCAGAACAATCATATAGACAGATCATTGCTCACTTACATTGTGGCTTTTGCATTTCCATGGTAACTTTTGCATTCTGTTGTTGGGTGTAATGTAGATTTGGTCACTTCAATATGTGGTCTTAAATATGACACACGTCTAGGTTTTCACAATGTGACCTGATTCTGAGCAGTCATATTGGAAATTTGACTTTTAAGGTCACACTAGATCATCAATCGTCACAATTCTGCATGGGCAGGACGCTCAAACATGGATGACTGTGGTAAAGTAGTCAGTCAGTACACAATCTGTTTGCCTAATTCTGCACATGCACACTCGAAAAAGCAACTGACATTTGGAATGTCAGTTTAAAAGCTACAAATCTGCACATGTGAAGAACAGATCAGGCAACCGGAAAGGATAGACCTTATAAGTATTTAGGGTGACACGTCTATACATGCTAAACTTGACAGGTTATATTGTAACCCATTTGTGTTTGTAAGTAAACTTTCTCCTCATCCTCACCCTCATTAACATTTGATTATAAATGTACTGCTTCCCACACCACATTAACCTGGACAACATGTGCCACATTTTGTGGCTAACCTGTTTTCTTCCCCACGACAACGTGCTCCTTGTGATGTTCTTTTTCATGGTCAGTTTGGAACCGTGACTAGCGTATTGGTGGAAAAGCTACATATCACTGTTTTGTTTCATTTTTGACCCTCTGTTACCACTGTCCAGGCAACTAACGTAGGTACTGTCATGATGTATGTACGTCACTGGCATTTCTGCCTGTAAGTAATCTCTTCCCCTAAAATTGATCACCATTCACATATGCAAACCCTCATTTATCTCTCTCATTCTGTATCTCATTCCACATATGACATTAATAGGTCAAAGGACTGAGATGTGTTGACTTGTCTGAATGCATGCTTTTCCCCACACACTCAGAAACACAATGCAAGTGTAGTGTGAACTGTTTGCATCTCTGTCTTTATTTGTGATGGACTCCTTTTTTGGACCTGTTCTGCCCAAAGAATGCCTTTGCATGAATTGAAAAGGCTTGTGTGTTTTTGTTTAGGTTTTTGTCTACATCCACACATGCACGCTAACACATGCAAAATTGTGAAGTTTGTGTCAGCAGGGAAAAGCAACTTTGCTGACACTAAAAAATGTCTAAGGTGTATTAAGATGATGCTATTAATACATGATGAAGAAACACTGGCAATAATTCTGGAAACACTCTTTGCACTGCATCTCTACAACTTAGAAGAAGCAATGATGGACAGCACTCATGACGAATTCTAACTTAACGTTTGAAACTTTGAACAAATAACTTGAGATGAGTTCAGTTACTTCATGTGTCATGTCCACTCTAATGGACAGCTATTTAATTAAAATCTTCAGTTATTTGAATCAGATCAGAAGTCATGGAGTGTGAATTCATGCTTATAATATAATTCAGAATATCGTTACGGAAAATAAAGAAAAAAACTTGTCTTCACTGAAACACTTCTGAGACATAAATTTCCCTAAACTTTAACTTAAAGGCTTAAATGGGTCTGCTAACTTACACTATCAAAATCATTGTTAATTTATGTAAATAATTCCAAAGCTGATTTAATGAAACACTGGAAGGAAATTTCCATTGTCTCTAAATCAGTGAAAACAGCCTCATAAGAGCTTTATATTCTACCTCCTGCATTGTGTTCTGATGTAAAATAAATTGCAGGAATAAACATTCATAACTTGTAATATAGGACTCACACTGACTGACTGTAAGAAGATATTGCTGGAAATATGACTAAATTAAAAAAAGCAAACTAACTTATAATAAAGTTTTATTGCAAGTTATGTATTAAAAATGCTGAATAAATATATGGTCTCCACATTCATTTTCCTGTCAGACATGCTGTTTTGCATAGTGTAATAAAACATGACCAGTGTAAGATTTTTAAGGAAGATACCGATTGGACCATTATATAGTATGATATACCATATAAATATTTTAATCATCTGCAGTTATTTAAGTGAAACTACTCCCGTTCAAGCCTGTTCGTACTTTTAACTGTTGTTTCTTGTTGTAAATGTATAAGTTAGAATTGAAGATGCAGTCCTCCCTGGGTGACAAACTGCGAAATAACAACGAATATAAAAAGCGTCAAGGATCCAACTTGATTGAGAGGTGTGGATCAAAGAGCATAAGAGGCACATGATTGAAACTTGGCGTGGAGGTACAGTACCCTACCCTCTACTCAGGCAACGAAAGTGGTGTAATTGCGCCTCTAGCAAACACTTTTGCCTCATAACTTTGGAACCTGAAGTCTGATTCAGAAAATTGTTGTTGCATCCTAATCATCGGTTTATGTCAAATTGATCAAGTGATGTGCATCAGCTGAGCAGTAACGTAGTTGGGTTTTTTTGTTTGTTTGTTTGGTTGGGTTTTTGTTTTTTTGCAAATTTGCAATATATGATAAACTAACATTTGAAAATCACTAGGCTGTTTGGCTGATTAAAGCAAATAAGGTGTCCAATGAATCTGTGGACTTGGCCCGACATCATAACCTAGAGCTTTTTAAAAATAATAATTAAAAAATAAATAATTACAATTTTGTCAAGGTGTGGCTACAATAAACCAATCAACTGCTGTGTCTTTGGACTGCTTTTGTCCTGCCTCCTCAAACTTGAAATCTGAGGTTGGGGATTCTGTGGATTAATTGATTGAGCGGTATAACAGGTGAAAAAGTACTGGTGTCACATAATTGCTTCTATCTCCTCAGCTTTGTGAAAATTTGCATGCCTCACCTTAGAAAGTGTGACCAGGATGCCTAGAGCAGCATGCGTTTCTCAATCCCAGACCTTGCGGACCACGGTTCTGCACAGGTTCAGTATTTCCTGCACTACTGCATGCTGAACCAACGTTGCTATTTAGCTAATCAGTAGCATCAGCTGTGCTGTGGGTCCGCCAGAACTGGGCTTGAGAAATGCTGCTCTAGAATATCATTATGAACATCACACCCTATCATGAAAAACATGCCTGAAATCTACTTGTGGGGTGTCAAAATATGTAACAAAGCAACAACAAAAAACTGGTTAAAGCTGGCCAATCATCATTAAACTTGGTTCTAGTGTTAACATAGGAAATCAATTTTGGTGAAATTTGGTCAGTAGGTGGCGCACAAACTTTACAAAGTTTTTCTGGACAGATCTTATGGACCATGAGTTACAGGAAGAACACTTGCGCATGTAAAGTACTGGTCTATGTCAACTTCAACCTCTGGCTCAAATGTGAACCTTGTTGCTCTAGCTTATTTGAATTTGCATAACCAGAAAATAGTATGTTTTCGAACTAGTCCTAGGTTTTTGGTTAATCTTTGCTTGGTATTGAATGAATCTCATGAGTCCCTAATCAAATAATTATCAAAAACATTTTGAATATTCTTTTTTAACCATCATTGGTGTGCGCAAATTGAAATGGGTGTGGCTTAATTGGAGCAAATGAGCCCAAATGGCTAATGCTTGTTCAGATGTGCACTAAATTCGGTAGACTTGTGTAAGGTAATTGTACAAAGACATCGGCTAAAGTTTATGGGGGGGCCTTACAGCAGAAAAGTAAACTTTTTGCACATTTATTACATGACCTGCACACGTCAAAGCGTTCTAACTCGTGACCCTTTTGAGGATAAGACTGGCTTTAAAAAATCAGTGTGTCCAATGAGAGGTACTACGATAATATTAATAATTTGGTTAATAGGTGTTTTTTTTAACCTGCAATAATGGTTATATATTTTTTTAATTAAAAAACGAACTCCAGATCAAAATTCCTTTTCCATTCTTTTGGAAGAATTCATAATTTGATCCACTGTGGCGACCGAAAGAAGAAGCCTAAAGAAAATAGTAAAAACATGTGAAGTGATAAAACTGCTGCCTTTAAAGTAAGCTAACTCGTAACAGTACAATATATGTTTGTTACAAATTTAAATCATATATATATATATATATATATATATATATATATATATATATATATATATATATATATATATATATATATATATATATACATAGCAATTAGTCATTCTTACTTAAAATTCACTTAATTCATACAATAAATATTGCAGCACATTTTGACTTAACGTATTATGACTGTTACGGACAATTTTACTAAGTGAGAGGAACTATGCAGTTTACGCGTGCAGACTTTGGACTTTTATTGTGACATATAATCACAGCGTGGCGCGCAGGAAGTGGTGAAGTTAGCGCCTGGCGCGTTTTGAGACAGTTCGAGTTTTGTTTATGTGAAGTTGGCACGCGGCGCCCCGGAGCTCGTGCAGCACAAACCCGTTTCTCATGGCGGAGATCCGGAGCGCGTGAACGCGCCTTCAGACACCGATCCCCGCTGCCGCCATGTGGAAACTACAGCCGTGCCAAGCCGGAACAGGTGAGACGACTAGCACCATGTCTGCCTGTACGTGCATGCTGCCCGTCAGTCGTTCGGCCCGACTCTCTGTCAGTGGTTGTGTCTGTAATTAGGTGTGTCTGTCGTTGGTTCTGTCTGTCCGTCTGTAACTCTCTCTGTTTCCGCGTGCGTCTTTATTTAGGTCTGTCTTCCTGTTGTTGGGTCTGACTGTCTGTCTTTAGGTCTGTCTGCCTGCTTCCACGTCTCTGTCTTTGGGCCTGTCTCACTACTTCAGCGTCTGTCTCCCTGTCTGTCTGTCAAGTTGTCTCACTTGTCAAGTTGGCTTATAGACTTGATGTATGTAAATTCTTTAGTTAAAGAAAAAATCCTTTAGTCTTTAGTTCTGCTTCAGCTGATGCAGCTAGACGGCTAGTCTGCACAACTGGACCACTTAGAACTGAGACATTGCACTTGACATTCTCTAAGGAAAAGTATGGCATTATTTTTGTGCCAAACTAAATACACAATTTGCCAACATGAAGCCAACACGAGCAACAAGAAGAGGAGTTTTGGGTTGTTTCAACATTTCTGGTGACGTGTATTCTATCGACTTACCTACAATATAATTCTTGTCATATAATTCAACAAAACCCTCCAAAATTTATATATTAAACAAATCTCTTATATATTCAGAAAGATGAAAAGCAGTTGTCTGTGATCTTTCATCATCATTTCACCAACTTCACATGCCATGTTACAATGACAGGTTCCAATAATGTATTTTATTAATATTTATCATACCCCAAGACACGTTTTAAAGTCTTTTATCTAATTATCTTATTAAGAAAACAGAATTAACAATGAGTGAAGTAAGTAAGTGTGAGTGCATAAAGACAAGAGATTTTGCTTGCGAAGTTCCACTGCACGCTTGCATGGAGGTGTTAATCAGGATCACAGTTGTATTACGATTAATTCTTCATTCCTAACTGGCACACAATACACTCTATATATAAACCACATAAAGTGCTTCATAGTTAAATGTGTTAATATCAAAAAATGATGATGATACTTCTGATATCACTTACATTTCCACGTTAGGTGTTAGAGTCTATGGTTTAGGGGTAACTCTGGAGTACAGTGATGTTTAAGACTCTGCAATTTGAGCACCCAATATGGCTATCACCAGCATAAGGGGGTTACGTGTTCTGCAAGTTTTAGATTAGGTGATGTCAGTGCAAAGAACAGTTTCTTAATTATCTTCCTGTAGGAAAGGAAAGGGAGTTAATAAGGCAAAAGTGGCTTTTGCTTTGACCTATTTTCTTGTTTATTGAAGTTTTAACCTTAATGTTCCTGATATCTTAAGTGATAAGTCTTCTTACATGTTTTCATGCCTATTGTACATACTAAGAGTGATTCTCTTGAATTTTAGGAGTAGTCTGTTTATTTCCCGGTAAAGAGTATGTGGTCGGCCGAAAGAATTGTGACATCCTACTGGCAAATGACCAGTCCATCAGCCGTGTTCACGCCAAGCTCACGGTTACAGAGCAGGTGAGAAATAACACCTATATGTGTTTATGAATATATATGTATCAGAAAATAGTTTCTGAAATTCTGTTGGCTCTAGTTGTTCAATCAGTATATAGGTTTATGTTGGACTGAACATACTTTACAGTAGCTTATTGTACATTGTACCTACAGATGTCATTATGATTGTTTAATGCAGCTATTTCTCTCAGTAAATATTGAACCCTACATTTGCTTGCAGTTGTATTGTGTTTCTACGTGTTGAACAGCAGATGGTGCAGTTTCACTGTTAAGTGCTTCCTGTGTGTAAGAGGCTATGATGTCTGTTCTCTTGCAGATGGTCACACTAAAGGACAGCTCTAAATACGGAACGTTTGTCAATGATCAGAGACTAGACACTGGTTCCCATAAGACCCTAAACCCTGGAGACAGTCTCACCTTTGGGGTTTTCCAAAGCAAATTTAAGTGTGTATCTCCTAAATATCTTCTGACATATGTTTGTGCATCTTTAAGAATGTAAAAAAGGTCATTCTCTTGCATGGCATCCAAGGTTGGAGCGGGAAACTGTGGTGGTCTGTTCATCATGTGTTGATAACGATGGGAAGGCAGCCCTCTCGCAGGCCGTGCAGTCTGTTGGGGGTCGAATGGTCAGCTCCTGGACAAAGGAATGCACTCACCTTGTAATGCCTGCTGTGAAAGTTACCATTAAGGTCAGAAGATCAGTGCCAGCTCTTAGTTGTTGTGGAAAAATATGACCAAGAAATGCTTATCTTATGCTTATCTTATTATCTCCCCTCAATGATATTGTCTCAATGAAAGATCTGACTATCCTGGCTCAGCTTGTCTTAAGCTATACTTTTTGCAAATGACAACGTTTGTTGTTGTGTCTGCAGACGATCTGTGCTTTGCTGTGTTGTCGGCCCATTGTGAAACCAGAGTTTTTTACTGAGCTCTCTAGTGCCTTGCAGCGAAAAGACACCCTCCCTGAAGCTGAGAGGTAAGCACACCTGGAATAAGCATTGCTCTGTTCAAATGCATTTACTTATGCAAGTTTTGTTTGTCTTGGATTGTGGAGAACCAACTTCACATTAAATTTATTACAATCTGTTCTTTTAAGAAGAAATTCCATTTAAAGAATAAAGCTTGTATTAAACTTTTACCACTTCAGTGGTAAACCTTTATTTGATCATCACTATAAGTTTTACATTCCAGCCCAGCCATCTTTACAGATTAAGTAGTTTTTGAATCTAAAATCTTTCATTTATACAGTGTTTTTTTCTTGCAGTGCATCTTTTTGGCAGCTGTTGATACTTAACTGCTATCAGTTCCAAAAATGTTTTGTCCACTCAGCTGTTTAAGGCCATTATTTATGTTTGCAATTAACTGAGTACAGCCACGTCAACACATCTGTCAAACCTGAGAAGGACTGATGCTGGATTTGCACTTCTGCTGTGTTTTGGGTTCCTGCTAGCAGCAGCCATGTAGCTGTTGTCTCAAGTCATCCATTCAGCAATACTCCCTTATAGTTTTTTATTTGAACAATCAGTCTACACTGAGTTAAAAAGACAAAGCTGACCAATTTTCAAGGTCCTTTTATTGTTGCTTTCAGAATTAAAATTGCAACTAAGTTGATTTTTATACTGCCCACGACACCTTAAACACATAGCTACTATACAATGAAAACCCCCCAAGATTTAGAAAAATTGTCTAGAGCAGGGGCTTTCAGCTGTTTCTGTCTCAGGGACCACCATTCAGACTGAGTATTAGTGTGTGCGGTGGGAGTTCTATTTTTCTTTAGATAGTTGCATTAAATTCGTTATTCATAAAGATGCCTGGATCGTCTGGAAATGTCTTGAAAAATAAATAAAATAAATTAAAAAAGTGATTTCAGTAGTGAAGCTGGATTGTATGTCACAGACCATCTGCATTACTGCCGCAGACCACCAGCTGAAAACCCCTGTTCTAGAGCAAACTGTCACTGACCTTGTCAAATGGAGCATTTTTAACATTCTTGTTATTGCGCTTACTATTTAAACCTTAAGGTGTTGTGGGCAATATAATCTAAATAAATTAAATTCTGAATGCAACAGTAAAAGAAGTTATGGGGGTTTTATGGGAATTTAGAGGTCCCCTTGTGAGTTCACCGGTACTAATCTGTTGTCAGCAAACCTATACTTTGTTCATCACTAGTCAGTTTCTGACCACAGGAGGCTTGTTGACTTGGTGTTAATGTAATAATCATAAGTAGATTTAATGTAGACATCTTCTATCAGTACATTGTCTGAATGTCTTATGATTGCTTAATGTGACTGTTTATCGGCTTTCTGTTGGCATCCCTGCTTGGTCATCCCTGGGTTTGTATTATAATAATTCTGAGAAATAACATTGTGACTCGTAAAATGTTTTGTGACTCTGCTTGCTTTTGCCAGCTTCAGGCCAGCAATAGATGAGCCCAGTCTGACGAAACAGACCATTGACCTAAACCCCAGACCAGAGAGAAGAAGCCTCTTCACGGGCAAGACCTTTGTCTTTCTCAATGTCAAACAGGTAGATGATTTCTTATTAAGTAATGTTTAACTTCCTTTTAGGGATATTGTTTGTTCTTTAATGTTCAGTGCATATGTATATTTCAGTCAGTAAGTGTTCTCAATTTATTTGCTTAAAAAAACAAAGAATGTCAAGTGAAAGCAGTCATTAAAACACGTCAAAGCAGTGACCTCACCATCCACGCTAATAACCCTACATTACAAAGGGTGAATGAAAATCACTCTTTAAATGAAAATCGCTTGCCCCCCTCACTTCAGCATCGTCATCGATCAGTTTCATCTGTGAGCTAATCTTAGCCATGAGGGTTGCAGTAATTATAGAGGGTTTGATTACCTTTGCTCTGTGTTCGATGACCAAATCAACCATCAGTTGATATGTAGCACAGATTCTCTTTGTATTCTATTTAGTTCATGAGTCAGTGGCCATTTGTGCATCAGTAAATTCAATAGACATGCAGACCAAAACCTCAGTTTTAGCATTGCCTCTTACTTGTCTTCATACCTTATCCAGCTCAAACCTTTTTGTTGGATGGTTTTCTGTCTTCATACAAATTGTAAATTACACATGTGGCTCTGAAATGAAAAACGAACTGGTGCATGTCAGTTAATTTAAACATTAGATATGTAGACATCACACCTAATGCATCTCAAACATAAAATTGGGATAATAATGGAGTTTAATTAGAAACCTGAAATAATTTCATGTTGAAATTGAAATGTTTGGCTTCTTTAACATGATCAACTACACAAACATTCACACAGAAGAGCTAGTCACAGTTACTTGTCTTAAGTAGGCTTGGGGCGGTATGAAATTCTGACAGTATGTTAACCTTAAGCAAAAATATCATGGTATTCCTAAGCCTAACCCATTTCGAATTTAGTCCAAATTATGATGCTCTAGGTAATGTATTCCATACTCTAGTGTTGATGCACACAAAGAGTACGTAACAGGGGAGAGAGAGAACGCAAGAGAGTGTTCTGCTCATTTGACACATTTATACTTAACACACACGATTTACTACTGTTTTTAAACTGTGGCTTTATTAAACCACGGTATAGCTGTAACCCCTGACTAGTTTAAAGCCATTTTTAAATCATAGTAAATACACCTCTGGTGTATGAATCACAACAACTTGAGCTGAAACTGAAAAATTAGTCATGTAACTCATTTTCCCAAAATGATCCCTAAAATTGGGATGAAATTGCACACTGATTTTTTTGCCCTGTTTATTTTAAGAATGAGTGGAGAACTGTATGCCAGACACAGTTTATGCAGACAAGTGTGTTGCTGCCTGCTTATATGGGTGATTGTAAACTACTAAAGCATCAATCAAGCAACACTAAATATTAGTTCTAAGGAAGAACTAAACCTCAGCATATGTTTAACCAATTAAGTGTTTAAAATCCTTTACCAATTATATTGGCAATTTTAGCTAAACATTTTTTTCTTTGGCCAGTAAAAATCAACTAGAAAAATCGTCAGCTTGTCAGCTCTGGGTTTGTGTGTGCATGTTCCAGATGAAACGTCTAAGCCAAGCTGTCAGCTGCGGTGGAGGGAAGAGCCAGTTGTTGGAGGAAGGGACTCTGCCCACATCACTTCTAGAGTCGGCGGAAACTTGTGTGATTGAAGTGGTAACGGGATCCTCACAAACCCTAATTTCTCCTGTTACCAAGAAATGGGCGGAGTCTGTGGGCCAACTCCTGCACAGGTAAATCTGGGTAATTCCTAAAGTAGAGGGAGAGTAGATAAAGATTATCTCCTCCATCGTAATTTAACTATCTGCGGCTGCACGTAATTTGAAAGATGGGTTCTGTGGTCTTATGTTTTAGTAAGTGCTTGATGTTCTGTATCTGTAAGTAGAATTCGAATGGCAGGCTGGACCGACTCTGTTTATATGTTGCCAGGCCCTGTGTGTAATACTGCAAGCCTGCCTGAGTCAGCAAACTATTTATTCTCTCACTCACTCTCTCTCTCTCTTCCATACTGCCCTCTCTTGCTGTCTCTGGAACAGAAATGGTCTACGCTTCATCACCGAATCTGAGATTGGACTGGCTGCCATCTATGTCGATAATGAGACCTACTGTAACCCACGATCCTTTGTCAATTCTGGTGAACCTGCACGCAAACACTCATACACACAGCTATCTGATCAGCCAAAATGTGATACTCTGTATAGTTTGAGGTGTATGTGTTTATTGTGTGATAATGACAATGAATTTAATGTATAAATTTGTCTGTTTGGACAGTTGGCTAGTTCACAGAACTATTTGAAAGGGAGTTATTTGTCATTGTGAACACAGCACAGTGCACCACAATGAAATGCATTTAACCCATCTGTGAAGTCAAAGTAAACTTTGTCATCTCTGCTATATACTGTACAGATATACAGAGAGACGAGACGACGTGGCTCCAGTTTAAACAGTGCTGTAGGAAAAAGGGAACAAAGAACAATTAAGTCACATGGAATAAACAATAATAAATAAAGTACAAAATATACATTTTAAACTAGACATGGAATATTAAGTATAACTTTAAACTAGAACTAGAATTAGAAATAGAAGTAGATAGAGAGACAGTTTGGATGCAGTATTATCTACAATGTGGAAAATGACTTTTACACTTTTACACTGGATGTGCAAGAGGTTAGAAACAGTTATAGGATATAAAGAATTCTATATCCAGTCTATTAGGAGCAGTGGGCAGCTAACAAGCGCCCGGGGAGCAGTGCTTGGGCATGGTACCCTGCTCATGAGTACCTCAGTGGTAACTTACCGGCTCTGTATTTGAACTGTTATGCCACCAACTGCCCCAATTTTTAATTACATTTTTACTTTATGAAAATCGTTAAAAAAAAAAACAAATGGTGTCCTGCAGAGTCTTTGAGGGAAAGGCCAGTGATCCCTGGAGCAACTCTTTCCCAGAATACCGCAGTTGATGAGACTGTACTTCCTGCGGCCTCCCAGAACATTACAGCATATGTGGACAACACTGAGGCTTCTCAGGGCGTAACTGGGTGAGATTAGTTTTCTTCATTATTCACTTCTTCCTTTTCCTCTGACCATTTTTCCTTTCACAATTGTTGACATAAAGACACCGTACAGATTTTCAGCTTATTGAGGGGAAGCAGGGTATTGTGTTTCTTTCAGTAATCCCGCTGCATTCCTTTCCCCCACTTTTTAATGTGGTTTTCCACACATTAAGGCCGCTATTTCCTATTTTGATCACTAGGTGGTGCCACCATTAAGGCAGTACTTCCCTATTTTGACCATAAGACAGCTATGTTAACAGCTAGCTCAATTATAATCAGTAGAAACAACTATTAATATCACTTATCATTTTACCTTCTCTAGCCTTTGGTACCTTTCTAAATTGTTTAGCACACAGCAATCACACAACTTTGTGAGGAATTGTTTAGTTTTAATTAGCGTTATCAAGGACTGTTGTCGTCATCATCTGCGCTTGTAATGTTGTCTTACTGTTGGACCTGAGTCCTCCAGTACTCGACATTTACCAGCGTATCTGTGCAGGAAGAATGAATGTGAAGCCACAGCTGTGGGAGAGACTCCAGAGAAGCGTCCCACTCGTGAAAATCTGCTTGGGGCAACCAGACTGTCAACTTCTTCAAGAATGTCACCTCCAACGACAGGTCCACCAACCTCCCGCACTGTGGTAGACACTGTAAAGTCGTCCAACCTGAAGCTTCAGGAGAAGAGACCAGAATCAGCTCTTACTGGTTCCAGCAATGATGATCTTGTAAAAAACACAGTCCGTCAGGACAGAGGTGCAGCACTTACAAAATCCCCCCAGAAACAGTCGTCTCTCATAAGCTTTTTCCAGCCCATCAGCAAGAAAAGGCAAGTCTTTATGAAGTCAAACTGACCACAGAATACAGGGATGTTATGCTAAAAGTGGATGACGTTTGAATTATCAATTGAATATTGTATTCAAACGATAAATGATAAACATGATGTGAAATCCAATACACTGACAAAACATTTATGATTTTTGCATACTGTACTGCAGTCTTATTTTTCAAAACTACAAGGGTAGGACTGTAATAGTATGTATTCACAGCAAAACATCTCCTTACAAGCATTATGGTTTGGTACATGCTGTCATATAGGGAATATGTGGATGATAATTCAATGTCTGGTGATTTCACAACGTCTACTACGGTAAAATTTCCGATTTGATTCAGTTCAGCAGCCAGCGATGAAAATTAGATGATATCACATTCTGATTTAAAATCATTCATATCTAATTAGAAAAAGCAATTCAAATATCATTTGACAATCAATTATCAATTATTCCATTGTGTAGTCTGTGATACCACACTTAATGATGAACACAGCTAATGCCTCCACACTTGCTTGGATGTTACAATATGTATACTGTCTGATTAAGGTTTTTATTTTGGATCAGCGCTATGGGCTTTCTTGGTCATTGAATTGATGTAGATCGATGTATCATTACCCTTAATATATTAAATAATATACAAGACTGGGGCAGCACGATAGCGCTGTGTGGTCTTTGAGTTTATGTGGGTTTTCTCCAGGTGCTCCAGGTGGGTTTTCCCCCCACAGTCCAAAAGCATGTCCTGTAGGTTGATCGGTGACTGTAAATTGCCCCCTTTAGGTGTGAATGTGAGTGTGTTTGTGTGCCATGTGGTATGTTGGTGCCCGCCCAGGGTTGGTCCTCGTCTGGTGTCCGAAGTCCCGTGATAGACTCCCGGGGGGCTACAGAACCTGAAGTTAAGTGTTTCAGATAATGAAACACTGATTAATATGTAAGAGTGTGCTGTCTCTCTACTGCCTACTACAATACACTTTATAAGCGGTCAGCTAGACTACCTCAGGAGTAACCTTTACAGCTGTCTTTTTAAAATAAATTAATAGCAGCCAAGCCTTAAGGTTTTTAAATGTTTGTCGCTTAAATCTGTGTTCCAAACGCAATGTACTATTAAAAGTTGATTAGTTTCAATGTTTCTGTTTTTCTGTTCAGTGGATGGCTCATACTATGAATATGTGTAACTTAATGGTTCGAATTTGTGTCTTGTCTCAGGCCACGTGAGGAGAGCACCAGTTCAGAAAAATCGGAAGCTAAACTACCCAGACAAGAACAAGAATGTGAGAAGAGCAAGGACACAAAGAACTCTAACCTTGCCTCCGCCCCACAGTCCAATTCTGCTAGTCGATATCCAGTGAGCCAAAACCAGAATCGCACAGACACTCAGCCCGACTTCAGCCCCAGTCTCGGCTTGGGTTTGGGTTCTGGTCTGGGCACAAACACCGACCACAGACTTGTTTCAGGGAGTAAGAAAAGGAAGGAACCAGAACAGAAGCAGCTGTCGGACCCTGACTTAAACCTTTCGCTTGAGGAGCTTGAATCCATCATGTCCGATGACATGGATGACCCTGTGCAGCCTGCAGCCAATAAGAAACAGCGCTTGGACCAGGAAGAGGACCTAAATTCATATAGCAAATCCAGTGCTACATCCAGTAACCAGTGGAAAGCAGGGAAACAGCAGACTGTAGCTGGTAAGAGCCAGAACTCGGAGAGGAAAAAGCTGAGTGCGGTCAACAGCAGTGAAGACCTGGGAAGGAACCTGCCACACTCGTCCAGTAGAATTTCAGAGCTGGAGCAGGAAGAGAATAGTTCAGCATATGGGAAGCACAGATACAAATCTGAAGATTTAAAAGAAGAGGAAGTATCTTTTCTTGTGGTGAGTGCAATTTTTTATTTGCTGTGTGTATAGTTCTTTGATGTAGTCATTGACTTTTTTGTATGTGATGGACGTTAGTAATATAATGAGCAGTTAGATTAAAGGTACCCGATTTACATTTAGGAAGCTAAAGTCCAAAATGGAGTTGGCCAGTGCAGTGGTTCTGGAGATGTCAAGCAGGAACCCAAGGTAAAGTTTTCTAATGTGCGAAACAATACAGCAGTTTTTACTTCATATTATAATCTATTTAGAAAACAATGACTGTAGTGATTTAAGTGAATTAAATGCTATTTTGGTGTACTTATTTATCTGTAGAGCTCCAGCTCTGCGACTGGCCCAGAGAACAACCCTGAACTTCCCAGCAAACTTATGCAAGTCCAGTTTAAATCTCTTACTGTGAGCGCCCCCTCCAGGACACGGGCCAAACCGCTACATAGCCGCGATCCAAACGGCAAGAACTTCAAGAGCTTTCGCAAGGTCAGGTTTGAGAGAATGAGTCAGGGTATGTGTCTAACCTTTTCATTGTAGGGACGGTTCACAGTTCTCTGTGTGTATGTCTCAGGCACCAGTTCCCGGTCTTCAAGGGCTGCCCAACATTATTGGTGGCTCAGATCTAGTGGCTCACAACCGAAGCAAAAATTCTGAATTTGAGGAGTGGCTCAGAGATGCCGCAGAGGTGAGTGAATTGGAGACGAGAGGGACTGAGAGTGCGTGTGTGAGCTTGAAAACAAGAGGGAAGGGAGACTGTTCAGAGATTATCCGGTCTTAGAGACACTAAAATTTACAAATGAAAATACTTACTGTATGCAAAGGAGATGATTTAGTTTTGTGTGTGGAGATTTTAGCTGGGAAACAGATAAATTTATTCATATAATTGTTGTTTTCAGGAAGAGAAACAGCAACGGCGTGAGCAGACTCTGGGCGATGATCTGTTCAGGTATGATGAAACCCCCATGCTTTCAGCTTCACTATTTTCATTTATTATAAAATTTTACTGGAATTATGACTGTCACAAAAGCTGGAAACTGCATTTGATTTGCACTCTGCAGTGAATCTCTGATATTCAGGGTGGTTATTAAAACCTGTGCTTTTAAAGAAATCCTTCCCGTAATCCACACGGACAGACATCCATAACAGCTCCAGCAGACCTAACAAACACATTTACGCCACTGGCTGCCCCCTGACCCCAGTCAAATCGAGGTGGCTCACCCGAGACAATAAGCTGTCACAGCACACTGAGGGCTGGTGTCTGGGAGGCCGCTGCTTATTGTTAGCTTACGGTACAGCGCTTAAGCCTGGGTCAGATGCTAGACTTTAGTGACGCACAAAGCTAGGAGACACTGAACATTCATTCAGCAGGAGAATACACACACACACACACACATTTATAGTTCCTTATAATTCCGATTAGGCAACCACATATCAGTAAGTAGTGAATGCTTGACTGTGAATGTTGTAAGCCAGCTTGGGCAATTTATGCATATGTCGGATAGAAAAGGGACTTATGTAAGAAGTAAAAAGCAGAGCTGAGTCTGCACTCTGGCTAGTTATTCTGTCTCACATGACTTTTTAATGGTTTTTAAACATGTATGGCCCTTTCAGAGAAGAATATCGTAATGTTTATTGATATATTTACTGAGAGGAGTTTTTTACCATTTAGATCACATTTTTTTGCTATATGTTTTAAATTCAGTAATTCCATTGTAGCTGAGGGCCTACTTAATCTTAATGAAATATTTACTAATGTGATCTTTATGTCGTTGAGATAAGAAGTATATGGACGGGTGAATATCAGTGAGTGGTATACATTTGCTTAATAGTTCTATGGCTGATGTAAAGTTTGTCAAGTTGTTTGTTACAAGGTTACTTGTTTAACATTAGATTATTTCTTTTCATCTTGCACTCAGTAAGGGCACATACTGTGAGATGATGCTCAATCAATCAATCATTTAACGGGAGTGTTCAATTGCATCATTGACAGATTATGATGAAATGAGAAGATGAGTACAGACTTTGAGGAAATTGTTTGCTTACGTTTATGGCAGTAAACTTTTCAGGAAAACTCTTTTGATCAAGCATGAATAATACTATCAAAATTACAACATGTAATGATTAAAAATAGTACATTTAAGATTATCAATAATGATTGGTTTGGACAGGTATAAATTGTGATAAATATTTCATCTATGTACATCACCCAGCCCTAGTGTATGTGCTATGTAAGCACCAGGGGAGTGTTTCAGTATCACTGTTCTCCTGAAGAGCTCACATAAGGTCACGTCAGCCCATTTCCTGAGAGCGAGGGCGTAATGTTGGAGAGGACAAGGGGACGGGAGAGTTTGTTAAAGGAGGTTGCCTAGAGACAGAATCCAGCCGGAGTGTAAAGGTTGCCTTAAAGTGGTGCCATTTCTCCTATCTGTGCAGAACACACACAAACACACAGCTTGTCATCAGCCCTCTACAACTGTTTGAACTCTGAATCAAAAAGCTTAGCCAATCATGCATGGAGGGGGACATCACATAGAGAGTGAGACAAAAGTGCGGAGCAAATTTCTTCTCGAAATCTTTCATCTCTCTGTGCTGGAGCCTGCTGCGTTCATTCTTCCATCTCATTCCCCTTTTCCACTCACTAGTCGTTAGCCAAGGCTGTGTGTCCCAGACTTGTTTTATTGAAGGGAAGTTTGGTTTGGTGAGTTCCGAACGATGTTACGACATTTACAACGTATCGACATGTATCAGTTCCAGTTTCCAGTTTGGTTAATAAATGTCGTCACAAGGCTGGAATTTTAACAGCTTGATTGCACAGCGTTAGCTGTTTAAATCTAAACCTTGGTGTTCAGAACATCTTTTTTTCTTTTTTCACAGGTACAACCCCAAGCCCACTAAAAGAAGATGAATGATAGCCACTGCTCACCTGGATTGTTTCTGATTTATCTTGATGGTTAAAGTGTTTAGTTTTTAAGTGTTTTGTTAGTTCTCAGACATTACGGACCATCATGAAAAACATGATGAGAAGTTTCAGTTTTAAAAATGTTTGTTAAAATGTAGAATTTGATCATTTTATTAGGTAACAGGTATTGCTGAGACAAATTTTATGGCTAATCTTAATTCATTTCAAAGGATTTGAGAATGTAATATTTCTTTCTGATGGTAATTTGACACTACAGAATCCTTTGCCCACCTGATTGAATGTTTCCACCTATTTGTGTTTTAGTTAGAAATGAGGAAAAAGTACCTCAGTTTGTGAGGTCAGTCTGTTAAACAAGGTTTTATTACATTTACAGACATAAAGACTGGGCGAAATCCTTAAATATTTAACTAGCATTCGATTCAAGTGACTAATCGTGTGTCCAAAAATAAACATAGCCAATATAAATATCTGTAGTTTTGACAGATTCATAAAATCCCTTGTTTTAATACCAATGTTTGTTCCTGTTGAGTTTAATGATTTATTATGTTTACTGTTTACAGTGTCAAACAGAAACCAAAATGTTTTATTTGTCCATAATAAAAAATACTATGTACAAAACATGTTTTAAAACCTCTTGTTCATTTTACAAGAAAAACCAGTCACACAATCTTTTTTGTAAGATCTAATTTTCAGATTCAGTTCAAAGCACAGTCGTGATCATTTGAGAACTCATATGTCATGTTCATCTTCTGCAGGCCGTTCAGTTCTTAAGGATCTTGTCAATTTATTACAATTTTATTTTTGGCAGAAATGTATATATTTTTCAATGCTACGTGAAGAAAAGTGCAGTTACAACTTACAGTACAGGATAGAGTTCAAGCTAAACGTCAAAATCAAAGCGTAGTATTCCAGAATGTCACAGCTTTGTTAAAATGTCACAAAAGAAACAAAACCTTAAATGATTCATTCAGTATTTGCTCTAGTGTAGCTAACTAACAAACCGTAAAAACAATTTATGGCAATTTACAACTCAAGAACAAATTCTTGTGGCAGTAATAAGTAAGACTGCCAATGTCCAGAAGTAAAGTGTTGTGTTTAACTGGAATGAATGAATTTATTTACTTGGTTCCACACCTCTACACACTGTGGAAAATCTTGATAACCACTAAAAGAGAGGATATTGCAGTATGCCATGTGAATGTTATTTGTTTTGGAAATCTTTAATTACTTGTGTGTTCTCCATGAAATTTATGTTTAAATATGCATGATATTTCTTAACAGTGGTTGCTTTACAGTTTCTTAGGCCTAGATGAGAACGGTCTGCTCTTCAAGTGTTTGCTTGTATTTGAGTGGGATATTCTTTCATGTCTATATTCTTATTTAAAAAGGGGCCTTTAGGATACTTTAGGGTTTTTAGAGTAAAACGGAGTAACGTCTTCAAGCTTGTCGTCAGCCTTTGAGAGGTGAGAGTTCTAATTATTATTTAAAAGGTAAAAGCCATAGTAAAAGTGACTATGTGAATGTTTTTATTGAATTATTTTAACTGTGCATTCTTGAATTTGTTACCGGGGATCGGCTTTGTGCAAAAATATTATGATTAGATGTTCCTTTTGTTTCCAAAGAAAATATTTTGCCAGTATCATCCATCATTTCAAGTTTCGCTCTTGGTGCAGTAATATACAGGCAAACCTATTTAGTCCAAAAGACATTACAACAAGCAAAAAAGAATGTAATGTACAGTAACACTTAGAAAAAGAAACTCGTCCCACTACTACATTTCATCTTTCTAAAATAATAAAAGAAGGCTTGAGTTTTGGCACATTATTCCTGTAACCTGGTTAAATTTTTTGTAAGACTTCATAAAATAGGACCACAAGAAAGGGTCACTGTTTAAACTCTCCTAACCTATGTTCACCTATTATCATTTTACTTGCTTTAAAAAAATGGTAAGAAAGCTGTATAGTTAAAAATAGATGCATCCATATCATGCATGTATTGTTTTGTCCCTTCCTGTCTGCATAATCTTATCATGGAACATTCTCAGACAAATCCCACTCCCCCTCCTCCTCCACCTCTGCCGTCACCTCTTCCAACTATGCCACATCCTCCTTCCTCAGCAATCAGTTTCCCTTTCTTCTTCTTCTGCTTCAGTCTCTTGAGAAGGCAACTCGTAATGCCAAGAGCACCTCCCTTTAGAAAGCGAACAAAATTGTCCCCTATGAGCGGACCCATGGCAAAGAGGCCTGGCTCAGCGGTGCACTCAAAAGTGTAGGGGTTTATGTCAACTGGGTTCTGCCTACAGGAAATAGGCCTACTAGGGTCCAAACCTAGGTACTGACCGTGCTCCTTCAAGAAGAACAGGTCAGGATAGGTTCCAATCAACACCAACACCATCGAGACTTTGAAGGCTTTCAGAAGTCCATTGGATTCCCTCAGTATGCAGCGCATGTCAGGCTGGAATGAAAGCACACAGTGCTCTGGGAAACTGGTGTAGTTTGGGAAGCGTTCTGCTGTGGCAGTAGGGATGCAGTTGACGCTACAGTTGGCACTACAGTTGGCAGTGGGAGATGTGGAGTAGCTCTGAGAGGACATCATGTGGTAGACCCTATGGTACTCAGGATAGAGCGTCTTTGGAAGTTGTTTGAAAATGAGACTGGGATCGTCGAGGCGCTTTCGGAAGGCATGTAGCACTGAAATGCTGTGATTGTAAGCACAAAGCACTGCGTCCGCTGCACTCAGGCCTGCCCCCACCACCAGCACTGGGTCTGAAGCAGTCCCCAAAGTGCCATCGCGGCTGACGGCTATGCCGAGGTCACGAACGCTGTGGAACACGTAAGGAAGATCCTCCCCTTCCACACCCAGTCGAGCCGGAGAGTCTGATGCCCCCGTGGCTAAGACAATGTTCTCAGCAAACAGACTGAAGGGAACGTGAGTGTCACCCTGGAGCTGCTGATAGCCCCTGACCTCCCACACTCCCTGTGAGATCCCAGGAGGTGCCTTGTTCTCTATTACGCCCTCAATGTTCCTCCTCTTCCTGAGTTCATCTTCCTCCGTTTCACGTCTTTCGGTGCCATTCTCTGTGCCATTTTTAAACCCGTTACCGAAACCATTTTCACTTCCACTGTGTCTATTTTCTATTCCATTGTGACCGTATTCTTTTCCAGTATGTTTGCAGTGCTCAAACCATTTTTCTGTCCCGTTCCTTGGAACATTTGTTGTGCCATTTTCTAACTCATTTTCTTTCCCAAGGCTATTCTCATGACCACGGTGGAGTTTCTGAACGGAGGTTACATAGGTGTTGTCCACAAAGTTCTTCTGGAGGCCCATAAGCTTCACATAATTCTTATAATAGAAGGATATCTCTTCTGGAGTTGCCCGATCATTGGCTCCACCTCTGCAAGAAGATACACAGCAAATGTTTTATTGACAAGGACTTCAACACCATTTGATGGTGTTTGTGTTTACAGCAAACCTATTAAAAATAAAATGGGTTGGATATCTATTCATTATCCGAACCAACCGGGGTCACGGGGACAGGGTGCAAGGCGGGGACCAACCCTGGACAGCCGCCAACACACCACAGGGCACACACAATCACACTTACATTCACAACCTACAGGGCCAATTCAACCTACAGTCACCAATCAAGCTATATCACATGCCTTTGGACCGTGGGAGGAAACCCACATGAACACGGGGAGAGCATGCAAACTGAAAGGCCCTGCAGCTGTCCCCGGGGTTCGAACCAGGACCTTCTCCCTGTGAGGCAGCAGCGCTAACCACTGCACCACGGTGCCACCCATGGGTAGGATAATTTCAGTGAATTTAGTTAACAGGCAGAATAAGTAAATTGCAAAAGACTGCAGGATACTCAGGATTAACAATGAGACCCCCCTCACTTATACAGAGAGTAATTAGTATGTATTAAATACATGATGAATTACCTCAATTTTAACTCTTTGCATTAAGTAATTTGTATTTATTAAATTGGTTAAAAAAGGTCCATACCTCCTTTTACCAGGGGTGATGTCTCTGTAGTTAACCCCTGGCAGCTCCATCCATATGCCCAGACTAATAGTAAGCATGGAACCTTCCATTGCCTTGGATACAAACACATGAATAAAACACAAAAAGGTTTCCACAATTATTTGAAACAAATTGGATGGTCCAACCTGCCGATTTTCTGTTTTTGTTTATTAACTACTAGTCATATGAGGAGCAATAGTTTCAGCTTCTCATGCTGCATTCATAGAGTAACAGACTATTGGAGAATTGGCATGTTGCAAGTGTTTTACTGAAGAAAGTCTGTTACCCAAAGACTTCAAGAGCACCAGCTCTTTCGTGCCATAACTGTGCAAAATCAGTGTTGTTAAGGGGAGTTTCTGCCTGGTCAAACCTAAAATGCTTACATGCCAGACACCCCCCGGTGTGGCCTTGCCGAGGACAAGATGCGGAATGCGCTGCTGCTTTTCCAGTTTCCACTGCAGCACTGGAGGAAACTCAAAGCCCAAATCTGCGTTTGGGTGAAGAAGCGTATCAAAAAGTACTGCCACTGGGTTTCCTGAGCGGCCTTCTAAACCCTCACACAGGTACTCCAGGTCCTGCCAAAACACAAATGCCCCCTTTTTAATATATTGGAATCTGCTGAACTACATTCAGAGTTAAGTTCATGGAAGACCTTGTTTGTTTTTGACAATCTGTAACTTGCTTGCTCTGTGATGGGAAGATGTTTGGCCTCCTGTAGTTTGTGGTAGAGGATGGGGTTGGGGTGGACAGCTGCTGGATCTAAATAGGGTGTGTAGCCATTCAGGAGATAAGACAGGCAAATTCCTGAGGGACCATTACCTGAGAAAGTAGAGAAGTGGAATAGATCATGCTTCCTAAAATCAAGCAAAAATGTTATATTAATGCTGGTGTTATCTGTTTGTGTAACATTAGTGACTCACCAATGATGACAACTGGCACAGTTGGAGGGCAGTCCCTTGGCAGAGCGCTTTCATCCAGCAGAGGCATGGCGATGGCCAGGGCCAGGGCTGGCACTGTGAACACAAGACCTCTGTTACATATCCAGTCAGATCAATACTATGACATCTTTAATTATTATGCTTATTTCATACTAAAGAAGTGCTCCCTAAAATAACCTGCTACCTTAGTATTACATCAGAATTATATAGCTATGAGTTACTATTTATGGTTTTCTTAACCGTCAATGGACAATACAGTGGAGAAAATATCTCAATATATTTCAATATGGTTTAAATCTTAAAGAAAAGTACTGGCAATGCAACATTAGTTTGCTGTAAAAGTTAATGATTATAAATTATGAATAATTATAATTATGACATTAGCATTTTAATCATTTACACTGTAAAATAATGATTCATTTTATAAAACTTTTTTTAATGAAGTGTCAAAAAGTTGGACTACTCGATTGTGAATATTGTCAGTCACACTGTATATATACAGCGACTGCTGTGCATTTGTTCTGTTCTCCATTACACATTCATAAAACATGCCCTAATTGTAACATTGACTGTAGCAAATTGATGTACTATGCACCTTGAAATCCCTCTTGAAATCTTCACCTCATAAGCCCAGGCATAGGGGTGGAGGGAGGCTACAATCAGCTATTCACAATCAATGATTCATAAGAAGGCTATAATCATTGGCCAAACAAGGTATTTAGCGTCAGGCACAATACATATGGTCCTGTGATATTTGAGATCATTCATCACTATTAGTCTGTAAAATTTCTCATGCTCAAAACCTATTAGAATAAATGTAAAAATTACTCAGCCTCTATTTCTTTTGCATCTCATTGCAATGCTAGTTAGAGCTTTAGAGCATCAGAGCTAGTTCTAGAAGGGTCACTTCTATCTGGACTATTAGTTCTGTTTTCATATTATCATTATAGAAGCACATCAGCAACAAAGTCTTGATGATATGAGTATTAATATGGATACAAATGAATACTCTATATAAATACAACTAAATTACACTTTTAGTTATAAAAACACAAATGGTACAACATTTAAGCGAGGGACTTTGGTTAAAAAAACATGAATTTATTTAACACTGTGGTGTTCTGTACTGGGTTGTCTTGTGACCAGTAAAGCAATCACCAAAGTGAATATGAACTAAGAAGCAAGAACACACAAAGGAACTTAAAGGTATGAAAAAGCCTGATGGACTGATCCAGATGTCTTAATATTTATCAAATAAAAAAAGATAAACAACGTAAATACTCATACATATATATGTAATGAATATACTTTAGGATATTATGTAGGAATTTCAAAGAAGGAATAAAGATGTCAAAGAACACAATAAAAATAAAAACAT
Source organism: Distichodus sexfasciatus (assembly GCA_032718565.1). Lineage (NCBI taxonomy): Eukaryota > Metazoa > Chordata > Actinopteri > Characiformes > Distichodontidae > Distichodus > Distichodus sexfasciatus. The sequence continues at coordinate 5,355,065 of JAVGVS010000008.1, read as the reverse complement.
TCTAACCAGAATATTGTGATGATTTTATTGACTTGGTGCATCATGATTGGACATATTTTTTGTGAATTAATTTTGCAGTATTTCTAGCAGTAAGATATAAATTTACATGCAAAATATGACAACCTCAACTTATTAACCCTAAGAAAAAAATGCAGTGTGCTCATCTTAAATCTTTTTAAATGTTAAAACTTTCTTTCAGTGTTAAGCTGATATAAATAATGTGACTTAAAAAGATCAAAGGGACTTTGTCTGGCTTGATCATAAAGAAACGAAAGGTTGAAACAGTGACACAGCCTGGCAGTTTGCTCCTCATCCTGGGCTCGGCTTCCCATGAAGAAGCCCTATGAGTATCCAAGAAACCTTTTGGGCCAGAACCAGAACTACAGTTGTAATCAAGAGCACCTTTTGATTGGCTCTTGCTCTGCACTAGCATGCTAGCATCACCAAAATTCCCTGACAAAACACGACAATTATACATTTTAATGGAGCAAGGTATCCCGTTATTTCAGCATGCTCATTGTCCACCCCGAGCCAGGCATAAATCCCCACTGATCACACCTCGGGTTGGCCCATAATCCGCGCTGCCCATGTTTATGTCTTTCCCGGCACGCTCAAAAGTGCGTTTGGCATGCTGACGGTCGGCACATTGTGGCCACCCGTCCCAACCTGTTTTTCTTTGACCCCGGCTGTTTACTCTTTTCAAAGGGAGGGTGCAGGATTCCAGGCATAATCGGGGGTGAGGGCAGCAGGGCAGGGGTGTGGATGTGTGTGTGTTTGTGTTTGTGTATGTGTGTTGGGGTGTATGGTGGGTGGAGGGTTGGCAAACTTTGGAACTGGCATTTCCAGCCCACTGCCCCATTTTAACAGTCTCCTGACCACATTCACAGGGGTTACTCACACGGGCAGATCAGTCCTATGTTTTTACTCTCATTTCTCTCTTGCTGTCTTTTCATCTTCCTTTTCTCGGACGAAATATGGAACAGGAGATCAAAACACTGTTTTATAGCATTCACACCTTTTCTGTTTCATAACTTGTTATTCTGTTAGCCAAAACCAAGTTTGTTTGCATAAATCAGCACAGTAGTACATTGTTTGTAATTAGAACTTGACATTGATTATAGAACTCAATAACTTGACATTGATTATAAATGTGATGAATAATTCATAACTTATTGTATACGGAACAAGATTTAAAACTACAGCTGAACCAGGAAGAATGTCTTGTCGAGGTGATTTAATTTTTCATGCATTCTGGTTTGTTTTGAAGAGAGAGATGTAGAATGACAGAGACCTGTGTTTGCTTAGTGCTGGTAAGTGCTGTGTATTTAATAATGACAATGGGAGTCTTGCCCGGGCGTCTGTATGTGTACATGTGTCTGGCTCTATGTTTTTCTGTGATGCCCGAAAGCATGAAACTGACAAAACTAGTAAATACATCTAAAGCCAGTGCAGTTAATGTTTGGGTTGCACAGTGCTGCATATTACAGATGTCACCTATTATATAGCCTTTAATCACAACGCAATCTCACTTTTTTTCTAAAGGAACTGCAAACGACTTATTTTTAGAGTTTGATTTACACATTTCAAGCAACAAAGTTACAGATACAAACTATGTGTGTGTGAATCTGTCAGTACACATACAGTATACATACTTTAATTTACATTTACAGCAATTAACAGATGCCCTCATTCAGAGTGCCTTGGGGAGTAATTTGGGGCTTGCTCAGGGGCCAGTGGTGGTAATGCTGGAGGAAAGATAGAACTGAGTTTTAACATACAACGTCTTAGTCTGTACCACCACCCACAGTTAATTTAATGTAATTAAGCTCGATTAGAGTTGACATGCACCTGATCTCTGAGTTCTACATCATCTTCCATCACATTTCAGTATTTCACATCAGTCAGGCCACGTCGGGGAGCATAACTTTACTTTGTATGCATGATCTCAAATATCTCTAGTAGCCTTTAAGAGAATAAAACAATGCCCTGATTTGCAGCGCAGACGTCACAACCCAAGTTCGCCAGACTAAAAACCGAGTCATGCACCTCGCGTCATTTAGGACACGTCCACGGCCGCGTCGGATTTCACAAGCGAAGGAATGTATGCAATATGAGCAGCGCTGAAATTCTGCTTACCTGCGAGCGAACGGGCTTCCGATTCTATGCAGCACTATCGGTGTGTGTGTGTGTGCGTGTGTGTATGTGTGTGTGTATGTATGTATGTGTGAGTGAGAGTGATGCACTGCTGCAGGCAGCCTAAATACTCCGCGGTGGGAGGATCCAAGCAAAGTAAGAGCGTGACACGGAGCGCCGCTCAAAAGCGATGCTCCCGATCCGCGCGGAGCGAGCCGTCGGTTTAGGCCCGGTTCAGCGGCCCACGTGCAGCGCCGCCTTGCTGAAGAAATTTGGGCCAAGGACAAATCTCAGACCGAGAAACCGGGGAGACGCGCGCAATATCACACTCCGATTCGCGGAGAGCGTCGCGCGCACATGCCGTTCGCAAGGTGCACGAGGATCTGTCGGACGCCGGCTCACGACGTCAAACTCGAACGAGCAATTTTCGATGCGCGCGTTCAGATTACATAACGTAGGAAAAGACTGTTGTGGCGACTTGACTGTCATTTTCTTTATATATCCATTCTACAAGGATATAGCTTAAGAAACGAGTCTGGTTGACTAAAGGTTTACATTAAATGAACCACTTAAGAGTGGTTACTTAGAGCCAGTTTTCGTATGTTCCCGAGAAAGCTATTTCGTGTAATACATACTGACAAATTACATCAGCCATCCGAGACGTTTATCTTAACTTTAATATTTGTAATTTCATGTAAGGCATTTATATGATAATTACACATTTGATAATTACAGGGACTGTCTCTTTGAAGTAATTTGGGTTTAAGGGATTTAGAAGCGCAGTGGGTAAGTGGGGTTAGACTTGAATTCAAAGACTCGCCAAAACGTTTTCATGTAGTAGTGGGTCCTGATACCCGGAATAAGTAATTCGCTTAAAAGGTATAATAATCTCTTAAATTGAACTATATATTAACAAATTTATATTTTAACAAAATTTTCTCAACAAACTGGTATCCTCTACCACAAACTACTACTACTACTACTACTACTACTACGTTTGACCACAAGGTGGCGTAGCGGTACTAGTCTGTTTGAAGGTACATCTTCAGATTCACAAGGGACGAGACGAAATCCTGTCCTTTTCTCTGAGTCCATAGATGCATATGATTTAAAACCTTCTGTATTGTGCAACACTCTTTTATTTGCATGACTTGACATCACACAGTAAGACCTATATTTTACTGGTATATGTGGGGTCACAGATTTCTTGAAAAAGAGAGGATTGATAGGAATTTAGTAATAACGATTTTACAGTCATGTTTCTCCCATGTCATACCTTTAGAAATATGTGTGCAATACTACATAATTACATTCATTGTAAAACAGTACTTTAAAGAGGAGCATTATTAGTAAGGTATTGTTACAAAGTCTGCCATTAAATCGAACACCTCACTCCTATAGATTCACAACATAATCAGCTAACAAATCTTATAAAGCATGGTCACCTCGCATCCATGTCCTAATGTTTGGTTTTCATCACAGTGGGCGTGGCTGGGTTTCATATTGTAATTTTTGTTCTAATTGATCGTTTTGGCCGCGATGAACGTGTGTTGTGACTGAGCGCTGATTTGCTGTATTGTGGGTGATTGTGTTTATTGTGTTTGAGAAGCTGCAGCGCGGCGGGGCGCTCAGTCGCGCACGCGCACAGGTGGTTCACGGGTTCTAGTGTTTATGTTGGACCCTGTAAATAACTTCATCAGTGCATCACTCCATCATATCACGTTTACACTCAATATCAGCCCACACTCCATAAAATGAAGCGCAAATTGATGCGGTGTCTCACTGATTCAGAACATATTTAAATGTCCCGGTCAACCTAGCCGAAGTTCCACTAGAAAGTTATAACTTATGGTCTAAAAATATATATATAATAAATTATGAAGTAGACTACTGTTCCCATGAATGTCCATTCGTGCATGTGTATTTCTGTGAGGAGACAGGTGAAATAAAATATATTTATGTTATAATTCTTTATTACTGTGACACACCATCACAGTAAGATGAGCAAAGATAATATTTTTCACAGACCTGAATTAATGTCATTGTTAACCTATAAGGTAATGACGATAATTAGTTCTGTTACAGCGCATGAACGTTTAACACTGCATGTAAGACTCAACGAGAACCCCAGCAATATAGCTGTTATACACAAAAATCTGTTCACATTTAATGTCATTTTCTGCATTATCTCGTGAATCAATAAATATATAAATGGCCTGCAGAAAAATGTTGGCTTCAGAAAGTCATCCAGTCTATTTTCCAGTCAGGTTTTCATTCTATCTGTTTAATTTACCAGGTGAACCAAATTATTGCTCTCCATTGTAGTCGGTATTTTAAATGGTAAGAACAATTATCTGGCCGAATTTTGACTTGATAACCTTGGCTGCCACTTCACATTAAGATAATGTGAAGTCTGCACACTTAACATATTTCGTTCTCCACTGAAAAGAACAAACAGGGTTTTGTGATGCCACATAGCCAGTAGTGGTGCAGTGGGACCATGAGCTTCAGGCGGCTTAATATTCTATGAGAACCTTTATAAAACGCCATTTCTCAAGGGTGACGATTCCTGTATCCTTTGCTAATGCAAGCGGCTATGGACAAATGACTGATAAATTCTATAAGTGTAAATAACTCTTCATTGTTAAACTTTCATTATCTGTATCTCACAACCACAACCACAGATAATACAGGCAGTAACATCCAGGTTCATCAAGTTAAAATACAGGCCGGAGCTTTGTTCTCACCCTAAAATCTACTACGGTCTACAGACTGGTACTAATAATGGGTACCACTGGCAAAGTGAACAGGTAGAATGAAAACGAATGGGATTTCTAATTTCATGTTTCTGACATGTTTGTTGGCATTTTCCCCAAATAAATAAATATATATAAATGAATAATGTTGGGATACACCTCTTACTTTTCATATAGGTGTAAGAAAGCCACGGAAGCAGAATCCGTCGCTCTTTTTTTAGACAAACTCGCTCTCCGGCCCAGTCCGTGTGCGCGCGCTAGCACACAGTTCACGTAGCGCTGCCAGAAGAGCTGCGCGAGTTTCATGAAGAGCTCTTGGTGTTTGGGCTGCGGGGACGCGCACAGATACGTCATGAAGTCCCAGAAGGCGCCCACGCTGTCGGCCACGCGCAGGTTGTGCGCCTCGACCACGGCCAGCGACGCCGCGTCCCAACACGCATGGTTTATTTCGCCCAGACGGTCCGGCGCATTATCCCTTCCGGCCTCCTCACTCAGCAGCAGCAGCAGCGAGTTGGGCACACAGCAGGACGAGGCGCTGGCGAGCAGCAGCACGTACAAACACCTGAGACGCCAGCACCTGACGCCGAAGCAGCCCACTATTCGCTTCGGCCCGCAATCCATGCCTTTGAATTAGAGGGTGGACAAGCTTTGAAAAATGGAAGTGAATCTGAAATGGAAAAATGTGCAATGTGCAAAGATGACAGCAGAAAACAACTTCAAGGCAGTCAATTAGATTGGCTGGTCAGTCTAGAAGCTTGGAAACTAAGGATCAGGAGTGAAGATGATCCAAAAGATGAACAAGTCAATTAAAATATTTTAAATCAGAAAAAGAAATAATGGCAATAATATCAAAAACATACTTTGTTATGACCATTCTATTTATACTTCTGTTATAGCCTTCATTTCTAGTACTGAAGTGAAAATATAAAACATTTAAATTGGCCGGTTCATCTTTTTGTTCATCTTCCCTCACAAACAGAACGGATATAGCAAAGTGTGTTAAGAAATAAAAGCTATAACAGAACAAACACACTTTGCTATGAGCATTCTGCTCACCATAACATTTGCTGAAGACCTCCAAAAGCCTATAGTTTGGTAAAGTTAAGATGGACAAAGGCAAGCATCTCCTCGTGCAATAAATTTTGAAATATTGTATTATCTTAATCATATAACAAAACAGTTAATGTCTTACCTTTACTACAGCAGCAGTGTCAGTAAAATGACCACAGAGGGTGAATTCCCAACGCGTTAGTGGCCAATACAACGCAGAGACTTCTTAAGCTCAGTCAGGTTTCTCAGGGTGGCAGTTGTAGATCAGTAATGTCCACTTTCTGGTTTTCCTGCATAGCATATACCGCTGAAGCGAGAAATTGGCTTTTAACGAGTTGCTGCACTTCTGCTGAACTTAAAAGCACTCACGTGACCCACGTCACCGTATTCAATGTCGCGCGCATTTGATAGTCTCCGCTGTCGTTTTGCACCAGGTCACACAATCGACTGGGTTTCGTTGGTGTCAGTTTTTGCATAATTAGTAGTGTATATTTAGATCATAACATTTTATTATATGATGATAATAGCCTATGTCCTTTATTATTATTATTATTTATTATTATTGTATTATTATTATTAATATTATTATTATTATTGTTGTTGTTGTTTATTTATTATTTTTATTTGTTGTTGTTATTATTATTATTATTATTATTATTATTATTTAAATATTATTATTATTATTATTATTATTATTATTATCGTTCATCATAATTCGGGAAGTTGAGCGATTTGTTCGCAAACAAATATCTATTCTGCTGTACTTATAACTAAACAGAAGTTTTGTAAAGTGGATTTTTTAGATCATACATCTTTAAAATAAATTAAAATTACTTTTACTTAGTCGTTGTAGTCTTTTTTAAGCAAAGAATGGTTTTGAGTGGGGAAATAAATGTTAACGTTATTCCTCTGATCACAATATCGCATCACAGTAGCTTTTTGGACCAAAGGGGTGGGGTTGAATGCAATTGACATAGTTTTTCACCAATAAGCAGAGGTCTTGAACGGCTCTATCCAATAGCTGCAATTTTTACATTTCCTACTTCCGGTTTGGATTGCTCCGTTAGACACATGGCCGCTGTTTTCGCGTCCTGTAACTAAGTTAGCAAATGTTTGTGGTAGTGAAGTCGACTGCCTTGCCATAAGCCAAACAATTAAACACTAAAAGGTTTATTGACCTCTTCGTCATACAGGGCGATATGGTTTGGATCAGCAGAGTGTGTTACCGGAAGGTCAGTACTCACTCGCCGACTCCGTGAGCAACCAGGCGGTTCTTTTAAGGTTAACCTTTTTGGTTTTCGTGAGTTTTTTAGTACTTGGAGTCCCGTGATCTTTATGTCGATTCTTAACAAGACCATTGGCATTTCGTATTTTATTACAGTTAGCAGCACAAGAATCTATTCTCCATACCAACGTAATAGAGTTTAGTATTTTATATTTGCTGTGATTATTTGCGACAGTTATCTGAACATTTACTGCGATAATTGAGACACTCTTATCCCGGGCAACTTACATTTCTTAATAAGGACAGTCTCCCTGGCGCAACTTGGTTTTATGGGTAAAAGCTGTACCCTAACCCTAGATTTGTCTCTCGACCATATGACAATATTGAGACATTCAAGATGGTTTATTTGCCACATACATGGTTATAAAAATACAGCATCTAGGTTTATACATGAGAAGGTGTAAATGGTTTAAATGAAAAATGAAACAGACGGATGAACATTTCAGGAAAGTAGTATAAAGTATAAACATGCCCGCAAACATTAACTTTTTTTGTGTAAATGTACTCTTTCTTTATGTGATTTTTAAAAGAAAAAATGGTTTTACTCTGTAGGCTTTTTGACTGTAACTGTTTTTTCCTGAATCTTAAAAAGACTTCTCTTTTAGATCAGTCTGTGATTGTTAATGTGCTTTTTACAATGACAATGCATTTAAGCAATATTTTGTTTTTTGGTTGTGACCAACCTTAAATTCTCCAAAAAACATCCTTATTCACCTAAAAATTCGTTCAGGTCTTTCCTGCAGCAAATCCCAAGTCAAACTACCAAAGTACACATAATATTTTTTGTCTGCTCAGTCTGCCTGAGCACTTAATGAGCGGTTTGCCTTTGCTAGAAATTTCAAAAGGCTCATGGGCATCATTGCAGTCTTAATATAAATATGTAATTGGCAGTGAACGCGTTTATTTGTCATTTATTTGTCGTCTTTTCTCTCTTTTTGCAGTATGGGAACTTTGTGGATAACCTGCGTGTGTATGTAAGGGGAGGCAGTGGTGGCATGGGCATGCCCCGTTTGGGGGGGCAGGGTGGAAGTGGAGGGGACGTTTGGGTAGTGGCTAAAAAAGACCTCACCCTAAAGCGGATCAAAGACAAATACCCCCAAAAGCGCTTTATTGCTGGCGTTGGTTCCAATAGCAGGTGTGTGTTTGTCTTCCATTTTCCAAAAGCACTGAATAAATAGCCACCATCATCATCATCATCATCATGGTATCATGTATACCACAATATAATGCAATACAGTGTATTGTTACACCCCTTAAGACGATACTATAAAATATGTAAGAGATTTAATAAAAATCTAATTGTGCGTTGTCTTTACATGAACTTAGCTTGATATCATTTGTGTCCTATGATTTTTGTCAGTATTCGTGCATTAAAAGGAGCAAAAGGAGAGGACAGGAAGATCTTCGCTCCAGTCGGGATTTGTGTGACCACAGATGGAGGGAGGCTCCTAGGTGAAACCTTGTACATTCAACACTGTATTGATTGGTTTATTGCCTGATTTTTACGGTTCTGACTCTTGAGACCCATGAACAATAAATTCTGTCATTATTTCTGATAGTTATACAAAAGCCATTCACATTGTTTAGCTAAGATAATTAATTTATCCAATAATACAATATAATTTATTTAATAATAACTCTAACCTCATACCTGTCTGGAACTTGCTTAATTTTTGTAATTTGACCTTTTACTCAGCCAACTTTTGATTATATATTTTAGCCGGTTGGCATACTGTATGTTCATACTCAACACAATAAAACATCTTAATCCGTGATTCCTTTTTGACACATGTACAGTAAAATACATTCTGTTAAGTCATTTATTGTGAAAAATGGCAAAAAATGGTTTTAAAAAAGTTAATCTAATAAGTAATCTTGTCTAGTAATCTGGTAAACCCATCTTTCTTTCAAATATATTTTTACTTTTTTCATATCACAGTAGATGATATGAATGAAATGTTCAGCAATTTAAATGCACCAATTTGTATTTGTTGCTATCTCCTTATAACCCAGGATGGCAGTGTCAACATACTTATTTAGTCTGTTACTTTTCAGATCGTTTCTGCTGTTCTCCTGATGTTTTCTGTCTCATGTTCCTCCCAATCCTGTGCATTTTCCTTACAGTTGTCAGTAGTGTGTTCTGTATATTGTATGTTTTCACTCATTACAGTGGATAAATATTCTGTCATCTGTGCGGAAGTGTTTAATCATTTGTTCCTTCATAGGTGAGTTGAACCATGAAGGAGACAGCATTCTTGTGGCAAGAGGTGGTCATGGAGGATCTCTTTCCTCTGGGTTTTTACCCAGTAAAGGCCAGGTCCGTCAGATCCGCCTCGACTTGCGGCTCATCGCAGATCTGGGTCTTGTGGGGTAAGATACAGCCTGTCTCACATAATCTAAATATTCTTATAGTATTTATTACTATAAATGGAGACCTTATTGTGTAGAAAATTTATCAATGTGTACATATTTTAACAGATTCCCCAATGCAGGCAAATCCTCTTTACTGACTGCCCTGTCTCATGCCACACCTCAGATCGCCAGCTACCCCTGTGAGTACTGACTATAAGATGCAAAGTCACATCTAAGAACAATTCTTCATTTAATAATCATTATTTATTCTGTTACTCAACTGAACAGATTTGTAATTTATCTTAATTGATGCTGATTTTTTCATTCACTGGTAAAGTTCAATCTGCAACATAAATCACTTTTTTCAACCTCCCCCTTCAGTCACAACTCTGAGACCTGAGATTGGCAAAGTCATGTATGAAGATCATAAGCAGGTATCAGCTTCTTTGACAAAGCACAATGCTGGACTGCATATAGGGTCTGGTGATGCCCTCTTCAGTTTACCAAAGATTTATATAAGGTCGTTCTGCTTGGGTTCTAATAGAAGTGTCCTGCCTTTAACCTTGTCTGTTTTCTAAAGCCTTTTGTAAAGCCTTCTATTTTGATTGAGTTTCTTAGTATTTTTCCTTGGGATCTGAAAATGTCTTTTGCAAGTTCCTTTATGTCACCAGGCATTGATGGTGAATAGTGGCTTTAATGTAGTGATGCCTTTCACATGTTCATCTAGCATGAAAGCACCCGCACTTTGGCCCTTTGTTTAAAAAATAAAGTAGATGTAACACACTGCAGATTCACATGCAGATTAAGATCTAAGTTTGTGATTGCTTGAGTTTGGCCAAAGCAGGGATTTAATTTATTCAGTTCAGAGGAGATGTTGTAAACAACCTTTTTAAAATCGAGTTATTCCTGAAATATTCACATTCCAAAATGTAATGTGGTTTAAAAAATCATATTTTTAACTCTCAGTGGTATTATTGAGCTTTGGGTCACCAGTCTGCATTTCTGGTTGCAGGTGTCAGTGGCTGATTTGCCAGGCTTGATAGAAGGAGCTCATGTGAACAAGGGGATGGGTCACAAGTTCCTCAAGCATGTGGAGAGAACGAAACAACTTATGTTTGTGGTAAGTCAAAAGACTGGTGTTGGCATTAAGTTTAAACAGCCTTTAAACAGGGTCAAACTTAAATTGTCTAACATCCCCCAGGTTGATGTCTGTGGTTTTCAGCTGGCCAGCAGCTTGCCTTTCAGATCTGCATTTGAGACAGTGCAGTTGCTCTCTAAGGTAAGTGGGTTACTTTCACTGCCAAGGAAGGGTTAGGGTTAGTTGTCATGTGTGTACTGTCTTTAACACAGTGACATCGAGGGTTCTTTTTTACACATTTGAAGACCCTAAAACCTAAACAATGCAATGCCATGTGTTGCCATTCACTATTTATATTTTATCACTTGTTTGTTGGTTTATGGAATCAGCATCTGTATGGTTGGGAGTCTATCTACAGTGATCAGAACCTTTGCTGTTTATTGTTCTGCATTATATTTGTTCTCTTGCACTCTGAACAACTATCAAGAACTGAAACGTGCATGTCACATTTAATTAGGTCTACATGATATTCATAACCAATCATATCCTGCATATGAATTTTGTGGCTATGACCTTGATTTTAAGGAAGTCGGTACACTCTTCAGTGTTTTTTTTTTTTTTCTTGTTATCTCCAGAACACAAGTTATTTTTCTCGTTATCTGGACATAACGAAAGTATTCTTCTTAAGATCACGGCTTGTTGTTGACTGTGATCTCATGATGGATTTAGTATCTTGACCAAGGGCAGAGTGACAGAAAGACCAAATATCATATCAGCCAACAGACTTTATAAAAATGTACCATAATGAAAGCTGTTGAGTAGAAAGTCATGATAGTCTCCAAATTAATTGGCTAGTGGATGTATAGTAATACGCTTACAGGCTGTTACTTGTGTTTCATTGTTTTGTCAGCCGCCCTGGACCTCGTTCATCATTGTATAATTACTGCTCAGAGAGGCCTCTATGAAAATGGTCCATTTTGCAGTAGTATTATCAGGTTTTGTGTTTAAACTTTAAACTTTAAGTGAGAATGGTCTGCTGATCAAAAATACAGATAAAGTGCTATAAGAGGACTAACACAAATTGTGCATAACAACTATATTCTGAGCACTAATTAGAAGATATAAAGTTAGATGTTCCTGGCTAATGGTATTATTATTATTATTATTAAGGATTAAGTCTTATTATTAAGGATTATGTTGGTGTTCTTGCTAAACTCTTGTGTTCTCATGTTTTTATGCATTATCTATTGTTAATAGTGTTCTTTTTTGAATAATATTGGCCTAGTTTGCAACAGCACCTGCAACTGAAATAAAAATGATTAAAATGTGGATTTTGTGTCAGGAGTTGGAGCTGTATAAGGAGGACCTGCTGGCCAAACCTGCTATTCTAGTAGTTAATAAAATGGATCTGCCTGATGCTGAGGAGAAACTGAGAGAATTGGAGACACAGCTGCAGAATCAGGAAGGTGAGTGTAACATTCAGACTAATAAACTGTTATGAGATTTTAGACATTAAAAATATTCATTTATGTCTAATGTTCAGGATTGGACTTAGATGGATGTTCAGAATACAGTATGTGTGAAAGGTGTGTCGACATATTTTTGCTTTTGTTGTCTACATCTTCAGCATCATACATAATCATACATTAAATGGACAGTCTCCCTGAAGCAACTTTGGATCCAAACCCCAGTCTTGTGGTCACTACCACAAAGGTTCACTTACTGGTATCTCTGCCCCACCACTGTCCTGTTTTATTTGAATGAACATAATTTTTTACAAATCTTTTCGTTTGAATCATTTGGAGGGATTTTTCACTGTGTCCCCATCATCTCTTCCACAATGTTGAGTTTTGTATTTGTTAATATTACTTTCTCTTCAATCTTTGAAATCTTGGTATTTGAAAAATATTACATTAGTAAAATATCAATACCTACACTGCAGTTACCACAATGACTTTTATTGTCTACATTCACAAGTTTACTGACTCTCTTTCCCTCTTTCTTCTTCCTCAGAATTTGTTAACCTTCTACCTGAGGACAGGATACCAAAAAACTTTCTCCACTTTAAACACACTGTTCCCATCTCTGCTCTGACCGGATATGGACTTCCCCACCTCAAAGCTGTCATCCGCCAGTCTCTGGAGGAGCAGGCTGCTCTGGAAACAGAAGAGCAGCGTATGGAAAGACTTGAGGAGCTCAGACGAGAGATTCCTGTTTCTAAACCCACCTGGGGACAGTCTTTCACTGCCTGAGAGCCATTATATGATCCTTAATCTGGAGCTGATCTTAAAGTTAAACTTGGTAAATACCAAAACAGCAAAGCTGTCTTTCCTTTACCAGTTATATGGTGGAGATGAATGAGCTCAGTTGAAAGAAGTGAAATGTCATTTGTCTTGATTCTCAGGTAAACTCCTGGACTGGTGGTAATACTTCAGTGTAAAGAGTTTAAACTCAGATACTGTCAAAGAAGCAAAATTAACATTATTTTGTTTTATTAAATTGTGTTGTTTTTTGGAATAGCCGTGAACTAGAGCTAAGGCTACTGCATGTTTGTTTTCATAGTTTTCATTTTCATGGCATAAAAAGATTCTTTTACGTTTCTGGATTTTACACCAGGACAGCATTTGATGAAGAAAACTTATGTTTGAAACTCACTGCCATCTTGTGGTCATATACAACTACAACGATCAGGGTTGTGAAAAATGTTTAATAATGCAGCATGTCTGTGTAGGATTTCAGTTGTCCAGGATATGGTCATCTTAAGGACTTGAATCAGAGGCAACTGGACTTCTTTTCAAAATTCTTTAAGACATTTCACCTCTCATCCGAAAGTCAAGGTGACAGCCTCACTAGGAGATAAATGATTAGCACTCACCACCAAGATTTTTAGAACTAAAGAAGCCTTTCGGATGAGAGATGAAAGGTTCCAGTTTTCAGTTAATCACTCCACAGCACAGAATCCCAAAAGTTCTGTGGCTTATTTATATGCTTTTGAGCTCATTGGTGCCGACTTGTCTTGTGATTTTGGTGTTAATCTTGGAGTTTGGGCATGGAAACCTTTAGCATGTGGTGTGCACCATACGTGGAAACTGAAACCTCAGTGCCTGCTGCCACCAAGTCTTGCTGCAGGTCTTTTGCAGTCACTTTGTTTTTGGCCACCTGCCTTCTCAGAAACCTAGTGACAGCTGTTGATAGATTCCTCTTTCTGCCACATCCAGGTAGTGTAGCCACTGTTCCTTTAACTTTAAACTTGCCAACTATGCTTTCTAGTGGTATCTCTAGGAACATTCAATGGCTTTAATATCTTTCTGTATCCTTTCCCTTGTTTGTGCAAGGCAATGATCTCTTCTCTAGATTTTCTGGACTATTCTTTTGACTTGCCCATGTTTTTATGCAGTCAAACGTCACTGTGATCATACCCCTCGCCATTCTAGGTATTTGATGAATTCTAGCTCATGCACACCTGACGCAGCTTATGAGGCTAGTTATAATGCTAACAATAATTCTTGAGACAACACCTGATTTGCAAACCCGTGCTCTTATGAGGGATTCTATTCATAGGGTTGAATAATTTTGAAACTGCAGTAGTCATTAAAAGTGACACTTTGTGTTGAATGTACAAAAAAAAAAAACCACTTATGATATTAGTTGTGTTGAGCTGTTTAAATTGTTCTTGTTTGACTTGTTTATTGCAAACAGCTGAAAGTTTGTAAATTTTGCCAATAACCCTAATTTGCAATGGGGGTTGAATAATTTTTAGTGCAATTGTAAACATTGAATGTTTTCTTATATATAAACATTCTGATACATAAACTGCTGAACAGCTGTCTTAAGATATGATTTGCATATGAACACACAAGTGGAAAGAATTTCAAGAAGTTAAAGTAAAATTAAGATTAAAATCAGAATTACATTATGCATTTATCATAACTATCATGAAAGGGTAATTGATACATTTATGATCACACTAGTTTAATACCAGTAGGACTAAAGAAGCCAGCAGAAGAGTGACGGAAGAGTGTATTTTATAATCACCAGAATAGTTTCTGAAAGAGAAAAGAAGAAATAAGATTAATGCATTTAGCACATTTTTCATATATTCATAATTACGTGAAATACTAAGCGACAAATGTACTGCCTGTAAATGATAATGGTTGTGTGTAGTTACAATAAAAGAAACAATGCCGGTTTTCATACAATTACCCTTTTCTTTACCCAAAAGCATTATGCCATATGAGTGAACATTAACTAAATAATTAGCAGACATGAAACAGTAAGCAAATAAAAATGCACCTTGCATGCTTAAGAGAATGATGAGATCACCGCCTTTGACAAACTCTCGGTCACTGAGTTGTTTTCTGGCAAAGAACAAGGAATAACCCATATACTTATTTGCATACACAGTCTCATTGTCACCAGTGACTGTTGTTGCCATCTGAGATAAAATAACAACAGTCCAGCTGTGAGTACATGTACCAGGGCTTGAATGGAATGAGTAAGATATACACTTAAGGAAAGAAAATCTGAAGGCGATATTAGTACAATTTTCTCTTCTGCGTTTTAAAACACCCCAAATCAAAAATGCTTCAGCCAAGAGTCTTCTGTGTCTTGAATTTCAGTTTTATTAAATCCTTTATAAATTAGCTATGCGTTTTATTTTTCAGTCATTGTTTTCATCTGTATATTTTAAGGCTTGCTCTTTGTCACATCAGCATATAATACTGGTTCTAGATACAGTATTATAAAGCTGGCCTTTTTATTTACAGGGTTAAAGGGTTTGAAGGGCTTACTAATGACATCTGTTGAGTTTGTTGTGAAGGACATTTGGTGAGACACACGTTGTTGGATGTGTGGGTTCTGGTCCAGCAATACGAAGGTCACTTGTCTCGACAGGCAAGGTCACTTTAGCACGCCATCATTAATCCCAGACACAAGTCGAACATAGATTTCAAGAAACTTTTTATTCAGCCTTAGCACTGCCTGATAGCGATATCCTTCTGGAGAATAATACAACGGACTGTACAGTTCAGCGTTTATGAGGTTCACAAACTTAAAAACGTTCCTGATCTGCCAGATGTGAGGACACGGCATCTCTGACAAGTTAATGTCATCCACCGAGAAGCCTCCTGTTGACATGCCACCTCCAGCCCGTGCTTCAAATTCCATTAAGAACTGCTTGTCCGTGTTCAGTGGCACATGGTGTAGCCGCCTGTAGCTATTAGGAGGTCCTGAAATCGTTTTTAAGACAAGATTTGTCAAATGGATGTGTAGAACTCAACATTTTTCTTATGGGATGTATATATTATTGCTGGCGTTTGCATGGCTTTGTTGGCAATGGTACATGACAAAACCGATAAAGGCTACCAATTTGATCATTTTGCAGTTTTTCTCAACTGCTTAGATGCTGCAGTCAACTCAAACTCCACATTTTCAAATCAGTTAACACTGGCGTAAACAGAAGCACTTTGGTCAAAATAACACATTTTGTTTGTAAAAGGGTCTAGCCTAAGTTTGCCATCAAAGAACACAACTTGCAGCCAACTTGCAGCCAAATGTATACACATGTATACACATGTGTACACTCTTCCAATCAATCATTACACAATGGACATCAAAATATAAAATACAGCAGTGTGAAACAGTGCAGCTGTGCTTGTAATTGTGCTTGCCTACATGCCTGTGTATTTGATGACTTTTTATGTACATGGCATGTGCCAATTTTATTATTTTAAACTGATTTCATGCCATTATTTTCCAAACTGTGGCTGAAAACTGAAATACTGTAAATATTACAGAAATGAAACCTACTGGAATATAACAAATGAGTTCAAATAGCCACTACGAATATTCAGTCTATTCATTCACGATGACAGGGCCACATGTTCTCGTCATCACATTCTGTGTCCAAAAAGAGCAACACAGAGGTGGCACCTGTTACAGTTGTACAGGCTGATTGATGATTGAAGATTTGTGTGAAGGCATGTCAAACAGGTGCTTTAGTGATTTCATTGTGATCTAGGTAGTGTCTAATAGTTAGGAATAGATTGGTTTCTGTTTGGTCACCATAGTGAATATGTGTTAACTGGTTTGCAAAAGGGTGTAAAAAGGTGTGAATCCAATGAAAAGTTGTTAACATGTGCAAGAGATGACTTCAGGTCTGCTGAGATGGTGATAACATAGACCAAGAGGATCCCAGTTTCTTTAAGCAGATTTAAGCAATCTAGAAAAACTGTAAACACAAATACTGCAGCAACTCAAAAAGATATATATAAGAATAATTCACACCTGTGATGTGGTCCATAATTCTGAGAGTTTCCTTGAGATCAGCTGCATTCTGGTACTCCCTGATCCAGATGTTGAGCTGATCTGTCTCATTTGCAGTATGGTAGTAGAAAAACTCCAGACACTGCACATGACAGTCTCTTTGTGGTGTCATAATCGTGCTTTCCATTCGTCCAGAGTCTCCTGGCTGTCCGCCCTTCATGCTGAAGTGCATAAAAAAACCCAGGCCTGCTAACCACATGAACAAAATAAGACACTATCTGCTAAAAACATAAAAAAGATAAAATGGTGAAAAAGCACAGCTCGCCCTCATAGTGACGGCTCTTATGGCCAAAATAGGGAACTACAAACTACAACTTGAACAACGGGAAAAAAAGAGGGTTGGGCAATTAATAAGCCTCAATAAGCTAAACATTTTAAGGCATAAATGGTGTCCCTATGTAAAAAAACTGTGGAAGGAGTTAACAAAAATGTGAAAGCAAAGATTAATGCATTCTCTTCATTAAATAATGAAGAGCACAAGGCAATATTTGGTATCCAGAAATAACAACAAGCAGGAGACCTAAATCATTTACGGAGCAGACAAAATTGCATGGCATGCATTTTGTACCAAAACTTCATGTAAAGATGCAGGTTATAATGTTTTAACTGATTTTAAAATATAATTTTACACATATAATTACATGGTAAAGTAGTGTTTACAGATAGGAAAGTAGAACTTAGAATTTTAAAATGTTTTTATTACAAAAAAAACCTTGTATGGCCTGTGTTCTTAAATACAAACGTTCATATCTTTTTTGAATAAAAATGAAAATTTTACCAGCTGACTGTTTGCTGAGGTAGGTGCGGTCAGTAAGTGGACCACCACTTACAATGCTAACTCTCTTCCATCCTTGAGTATTATTACTTGAAGCAGACATGCAGGTACTCATCTGACACATAAATTCATTATCAAAACTACAATGACCGAGAAAGAAAACAGATGCCACTGTTGTAAAGAAAACAAAACAAAACAGTTTATAGGACCAATATACTGGCAACATTACAATATTATATGGAAGCAAATGAACGTATAGTTTTTGTCTTAATCTTGTCCCGTACTGCTCCTGAATGCACATTCAACACATTCACATGCACTTTTTAGTGTAAAAGACTAACTCCAAAACCATAATTGTAGGCTGAGTACTGCATCCCAATTGTCTCTCTTTCTACTTCATTTAAAGTTTACATTTATATGCTACTTCTAGTTTAATTTGTATATTTTATTTTCTATTTATATGTTTTATTTTGTGCGTTATTTGTTCTTTGTTTTTTGCACTGTTAAAACTGGAGCCACGTCATCTTGTCTCTCTGTGTACTTGTACAGTATATAGCAGAGATGACTAAGTTTCTTTCGACTTTGACTTTGGATCATTTTTATTCATTATCCTTTGTGGACTGGTTTGGCTTTAAAGCAAGGTCAAAGATTCTGCATGAAATCCAGATTCTGACATAACCACCGTAAAACATCCAACTGTTTAAAACCATTTCACAAGAAGTAATTTAGGTGGAATTAAAATATGTTTCATCCGCTTTTATTGAAGCATAGTTAAATTAGCTTAGAATAAACATAAAGCTCTTTCAAAACCAATTCAAAATCTATGTATGATTCAAATAATTTATGATTACAGCTCAATCTGTTGTAGTTTATGATTATTTATTCACAAAGTTGTAACTGCTATGAATGATAAAATTAAATACATACTGCAATTATAGAGCTTGTTCAACTCAAATGCATCCCAATAACTTATGTCATATCGCTGACCAATCACATCTTGGAACTCTGGCTGTTTGGTGACAATAGTGGATCCATTCCCATTGCTGAAAGCATTTTTTCTATAGTGCATCACAGACATGTAATCATATGGGGTTCCTTGGATAGTGCTTACACTCTTACTCATCTTCTCAAAGTTGCCTTCTTTCCCTGCACACACAATGACCAGTTAATTATGGCGATTTATCACAGCCCACACCAAACAGGACATTCTGGTGCATTATGATTAGCAGATTTAGAAATTTAACTTCTGAAATAATGCAAAGAATCATGTGTTGTAGCAAAATTTGGTGTTCAGGAAATATGCATGACAATGACCTGAAATTATGTTTCCAAAATTAATGGCCACATTGTTGTCTCGGTCATATCGTGACTGCTCATGAAAAAAGCCCAAGGCATGAAGAAACTCGTGCTCCACAATGCCAACGAAGGCACAACCAATTCCAATAGAAAGTTGCTGCCGTTTACTCTGTTTCCCAATCTATGACCAACACCTGTAAAATCAGCCACATACTGTATCATTACAGAGCTTTGACACATAATACCAAACAACAATAAAGATTTCTCCCTCCCACATCTCTAATCTAACCAGTGTTGGGCAAGTACTTAGTTTGTTATACATTACAACATAATACATTATAGATCACATTAGAAAATTTCTGTCTCTGAACTGTAAAGCATTACACCCATCCTGCATTACTTTTAAGTTACTTGCACAAAAATAACTTTTGTAGTAGCACTTTGCAATCTAAAATGCTAAAATGTAGGTTACTGCAGTTTATTCTACATCCAGTGGAGGGCGTGCAGTGGACAGTGGTGCAGCATAATGACCGTAGCCATGCAGCCTGTAAACAGCTCTTTTACTCGCCGAAATTTTCTCTTGTGCTAAAGGTCTCTTTTAAATTATAAATTTATAAAAGCATAGAGCACAAAATTTCGTGTTAAAAGTGTGTTGTAACACGCGTTACTGAAATATGTAACAAATATAATAGACTATTACTGAAAATCTATTAGTAAGGCCTTATATTATTGCGTTACAGCAAAAAGTAATATATTACTGTAATTGCTTTATTTTAATAACGCTTTACTCCCAAAACTGAATGCTCCCTTCCCATGGAAGAATGAAATAGTAACAATATCAAATATTATTTATTAGTTAACAAGTCACACAATTATTTAAATATTGTGACATATACACGTGAATAAATCAACATTTATCGACTATCATACAACTTAAAGTATGTCTTTCGCTTTGAGGATCTAGCGCAGGGCTTCTGGCTTTTTTCCACCACTAGATGTCTCTCTGCCAGCTGTTTTCAAGGATTCAAAGCAATGAATGTTTACCACTCAACATTTTGTATAAAATATTGTCCTCGGATTTACTAGTAAATAGTATTGCATAACAAATAAAAATATTTAACGATATGAGTTAGTTTAAGATAATTTTGCCAGTTTTAACTTATTTTAAGATTATTTGATTTTTTTTTCAATCAATATAATCAACAGCACTTATTAACTAATGTTTATAACTAACATAATAAGATAAGTAACATGGTCATTAAAATGTACTGTACCCATTTAGACTTTCCACTGAGATATAGTCCTGTTCTGTTGTACGAGTCTTAGCTGTTCAAAAGCTCGTAAAATAATTCCTTTGTCATTCAAACCTGAAAAGGTAGACAAGCAAAATAGCTGAGGTGCATGTAAAAAAACAACCTTGGATCATGCATAACATCAGAAACCTGCATGCCATCAGTTACCACCATGAAAAGAGGCACTGTGAATATCTACAGGTGGCAATCAAGGCACTGCACGTTTACATTTAGTACAAGGGACATATTTGTTCCACCGGAATGTTACACCCAAAATCGCACTTCTCTGGTGTCCAGACTTCAAACTATTTTCAAAAGATTGCATTAGAACATGATAAAATTATTTGAGTGCAGCAAAAAACATAAAACCCTGAAAACTCACCAGCATGATAACCCTTCAAAAAGGTTTAAATCTGGCACAGAATAAGATATATTATTACAGTAAGAATACAACATTTTTGCATGAATTAATCTCACTGAGCAAAATAAATGATTACACACTGTCTGTCAACATTTGATAGCATTATTAAAATAATTTCTATGTATGCTATGAGCTCACTCATGAACCGCATTATGTATGGGATGTGTTATGTGCTTTATGCGTAAAATGATGTGTTATGTAGTAATATGTTTTAATATTTAGAAGCACTCGAGCTGCTCTTTTGTCAAGGCCTATGAATTTCACATTTTAAAAGAGAACCTATTGGGGAAACGCCAAATGTAATTAGGGTTTTTTTTTTGTTATGTGTACAGTGTGGGGTTCAAAACGAGGCTTTGACTTTTAAGTGAGCTTTTGTTCCATGAAATATGATACTGTGTCAAATTATAATAAATAAACAATCATTTGATTGTATTGTATCTTTGGTAACTAATTAATGTTACCTTTGTTTATTTCAGTGATGTCTTTTCTTTCCTGATGAACACCTGACAGATGAAAAGCAAAGTATGAGGAAGAAACTGGCATTTTCACGTTCATTCATTCATGTGTAATCCCAAACGGGTTCGCGGGGTGGGGGGATCAGGGCCTATTCCAGGACCTACGGTGGCAAGGCAGGCACCAACACACCGCAGGGCACACACTCACACAGTCACACTCTCACTCATACCTTATGGGGCCAATTTAGAGTCACCAGTTAACCTATATCGCATACCTTTGCGCTGTGGGAGGAAACCGAAACACTTGGTGGAAACCCACGTGAACACGGGAAGAGCATGCAAAATCCACACAGAAATGCCCACCAGCTGACCTGGGATCGACCCACGACTTTCTCGCCAACCACTGCCCCACCGTGCAGCCTGCATTTTCATATAATCTTTTCATTTCAAAGATTAAAAAAAAACCCCTCTGAACGTTTTTTGTTCTGTTTCCAGAGTAACGTCAGATTAAATGACAGAAGAAAACTTGATTTTAGTGATATAGTATTTTACTTATAAATGCTAGTAAATTATAAAGTATTATAAAGTAATTTGTGTAATTGTTTTTATGTTCACATGCTTACCTATTACATTTGGTGAGGGCTACAAAGCAAATATCAAAACAAAAGCATTAACATTGCCTTACGCAACAACAGTTTACTACAACAGGTCAGGAATCTGTTCATATAATTATAAAGATTTGTAATAAAATATTTACTATTTATATGATATTGCATATTGTGCCCTTTGTGTATTCTTCTTGACCATTTCTGGTAAGTCTGTAAATACAAACAATAAGTTGCACTGAGTAATTGCACATAGTTGCTTTCACACTCACCATTAATGATGCTGGACCGATCATCACACTGGGAAACCCATTTGATTTACCAACCGAAGTCAAAGATAGATGCAAATACTAACCGAGTGACTAGATACACTCCTGGTTACTTCTGCTAAACCCAATGACTGACTGTATTCTCTGAATCAAATTTACAACGTTTTTATATTCATAACTAGTCCATACCCTTTTCTCATAATTCATCATTTAAATGTGTATTAACCACCAGAATATTCATTAGATGACAGAGAATAAGGCATTACTGGCACCCTTTGTAAAAATGGGTTAAAACAGTTAGAAAGAATTCTTATCAAGTAGCTTCATCTTAACCTTAAAAAGGAGAAAAATCGTACTTTTAATTGCAGCAAATTTATTAAAAAAAACCCCAGCAAATTCATTTTCAAGAAATAAATAATTAGACATGTTCCACAATAGTTGGCACCTCAGGAAATTAATGTGATACAATGTAACATGTTTCCCACTGTAGCATGTTTCTCACTTAAATTAGACACTGTTAAGTTGTTGGGAGTGTACAGAAACTGCAGCCGAAATCAATAACTTCAGGATCAGAAGGGGTTAGAAATATGAGTCAACCATCCTCATGTCAAAGGAGTCAAAGTAAACTTTATTGTGTCATCTCTGCTATATACTGTACAGATATACAGAGAGAGACGAGACTATGTGGCTCCAGCTGTCACAGTGAAAAAAGAAACAGGGAACAAAGAACAAATAGGGCACATGGAATAAACTAAATATGAATAGAATACAAAATATACATTTTAAAGTAGAAATTGAGTATTAAATATAAATTTTAAACTAGAAGTAGAAGTAAAAAGAGACAAGTGTATTAACATTCAGCTATGGTCTTGGAATTGACTTTTGCACTGAATGTGCATGAGGTTAGTAACAAATTCAATATAAAAAATCTCTATAATTTCTATAAAGAAAAGAGGAATCAATCAAATGAGGGAAGTCTGCTGACTTATAAATAGCTACTTGCCAACAACAATAAAAAACAGTGAGCATCAACTTGAACTTGATGCTCTCAGATGCCTTGCTCTGTATTCTCCGACCATAAAAAACAAGACAAGACTGTTTTATTGGGAAAGGAAATTGTACAAAGTATTCATTTCCAGAGGTTTGGATTGGATTTTCTTTGAATAAATTTGTTTCAATTAAAAGTCAGATGTTTCTCTTTTTTCGTTATAAGAAGAAGGTACTTCAGCAAACAGTTATTTTTCTAATCATTTTTGTTCATTTTTACAAGGGACGTCAATAATAACATTACAGTTTAGCAGTGTGCATTTTGGCTTTTCCCCCCAATATAATTATTATGCCAAAAAGAAAAAAGAAAAATTACCCCATTTAAATACTATATACTGTAATTTTGTTCACTACTCAGCCATTTTCTTCCTAATTAAATCAACAAGACTAATTGGCAAGAGTTAAAAGATAATGAACACTGTGTGTAGCTTTAAGGGGGTGTCTGCCTTGATTTCTGCTTTTCAATTTTCCTGTGAAAATAATCTGAAAATACATCCATAAGGTCACAATAGATGGATTTTCCAGTAACCTGTCAGAGGTCAGAGTGTAAAATAAAAACAACGCATGTAGGCAGAAATGGCAGAAATTTATCGTTTTTTTTATTCTCTCACAAATTATCTTAGATATTGCTGCCTTTGCAAACTGCTGCATAAAAAACATTCATGCATGCTGTATACAAAAGTGTTTCTGTTTGTAGTTCCTGAAAAACTAATTTCACAGTCAAATCATAGGTTCATACCTCTTCTGAACTGGTATGATCTTTATCAATGCAAATTGTTTACTGATTCTTAAGTCAAATGGAAAAAAGACAGGACTAAACATGCCAAACACAAACCCAAAAACCAATGACAAATATTACATATAAAAGGTGAACCGAGTTAAAGTCAAAACCTAATTTTGATTCAATTACGGTAATTGCACCACTCTGCCAGTTGGTGGCGCTATAATAAGCTATTTTGCATTTTGCCTAATAACTTTTGAACTGTAGCTCCGATTCTCAAAGATCTTATACCATCTTACTCCTTGGGTCAAGACGAATCTTTATAGACCCTCGCATCTATTTCCGCCATATTGGATTTCTTGCTAATTTGCATAATATGCAAAACCATCTCTTGCGAACTAGTCCCTGGATTTTTATCCAATCTGCATGCAACTGGTATCATTTGAATCCCAAGACACTCTTCTTTAATTATTATTGAGAACATTTTTAATTTAGGTCTTCATTTGGCTGTAATATGCAAATAAATGTGGTCGGCTTGGCATAGGACTGCAATGCCACACACTGTTATAGAAATCTGGCTCTGGGTGGGCTACAGCTTTGAAATTTGGCAGGTAGGTCTGGTACCCCTCCCACTATAATAAGCTATTTTGTGTTTTGCCTAATAAGTTTTGAACCGTAGCACCCTAGATAAAAGGATGAAACGTATCATTTTTCAACGTTTATCCACTTCGATTTGTCAAAACTTATAAAGCTGCAAACTGCATGGCCCCTGTAATCACTGCTTGCAGTTATATTTAGACTTTGTTATTTAATTAATTAATTTATTTATTTTTCTTTTTTTTACCTGTGATAAATAATGCTTTACTTACTTTGCTTTATTTACTTAAAATAATTTACTTATTTACTTATAATTTATCTTACTAGCATCTGGGATGGGGAAATTATTACTTATTATTAGGAAATATTAGTAAAAATGTTAACAGTGCAAATCAAATGTAAAGTTCAAAGTTTAACTAGTTTAAATAATTTTATTGGCTGTTATGTAGAATCGGGATTGAAATAAAACTTTGACATGAATCTTCTGACCCTGGAACTGTAAGAACCATACATACATTTTCATACATTTTGCAAGTCAAACCACTGTTCACATACAGTAAATTTGCAAGTCATGCACAAATCTTTGAACACTTCATTTTAATATTTAGAGTATTTAGAGTTTGTTCCATGAACAAGGATTTATTGTGCGCAAACCTCATAAACAGGAAAAGACTAGAAAGGGAATTTCACAAATGGAAGTGCATAATTACTGTATGCTGAAAAAGTTAAAAGGTTAAAAATAAAAATGAAATGAATAAAAATGAAAAGAAGTGAAGAGAATGAAAGATTTCTAGGCTGTTTTAGTTGTTTTAGATTTTCCAATGTTAATTATTAGAGGCTGAAAAATGATTTAAAGTTATAAGATCAAGGAAAAATGATTTAAAAGGATGAAAGAGGCATAAAGAAGAAAACAGCTGTTATGGTGTTCGGGTTCTTAACTTTAAAGATACGACAGGATTATTATTATTATTTTTATTTTTTTATTATTATTCATAATGATTGCTGTTATGCAGAAACATCAACAAATAACTCTGTCAAAGTGTCAAAGGATAATTTTTAGACACTGCTGAAGTTCAGTTACTGTTAAAAGATAAACTGGAAAATCCTTGCAAAGTCAAGAAATGTCAAAGCAGTAAAGATTTTTACTCATTTGACTGGTGGCAACACCATGATGAATTATAATGGGGATTAAGATGATCATTCTAATGGCCTGCTGCCTTAGGTCCGGACCACATTTTACCTTGCAGCAAGATACTGACACAAAACTAATTACTTAAGCATCTCTGGAGAATCCTTAAGGTCAAAAGAAACTAGCAACGGTATTGACAAGATCTGCAACCCCTACATGCTTCCACACTGGACCAAAACATCAGAGTGGCATTTTTACAGCCTAATAGCACAGAAAGTCTGCTGTCTGTGAGCGTGTGAGTGAGCTGTTTATCAAGTCATCGTTTTTTATCTTTCCTAGATAAGAAGTCAAGACTAACCAGGCCGCCAGTGGCACGTTCATACTTGTGCATGGGCAACAACAATGCAATATCACTGCAGTTAGCAGTGTGAGATAATGCACATATGACAGAAATCACATTGATCACAGTGGTCACTGCAGAACGTATGTTTGCTATTTACACTTACATTTGCTGTTTTACTAATTAGCAAAAAAAAAAACAGATTCTTAGCGAGAATAACTGTTTAGGTAAATACAATCTTACTGTGAAGATAAAAAGGTCAAATAATAACATGATAATAACATAGGACATGCTCTGAAGGTTTGGTTTGGTTTGGTTTGATAAAAAGGGGGGGTTATTATGGAGTATTATTACTAACTTTTGATCATAATGTAGTGTGTTATAAAAACTTGAGTTCGGGAAATGTTTTATTTTTTACATATTATTTCAAACTTGTCGTGGCGATTTTTCTGTAATGAGAACTTATTTACTTTTTATTTGGAATTATTAGTAGCATCAATAATCATTGGTAATCACTGGTTGTTTGGCCCACAGTACATATCGTTAAGGCTGTTTGCGTGTGTGGAAGCTGGAAATGGCCAGTGTCGTGTTGTCAGTGGACTCTGCACCTCCACGCTGGCCCTGTGATGAGGGCTGGGTGGGGAAGAAGGTGGTTTCTACTATTGGCCCGCAGACAGAGGTTTATGTGTCTGTGAGTGAGAGAGAGAGGGAAAAAGAGAGAGAGAGAGAGAGAGAGAGAGGTCATTATGAGGACATGATTGTAACCTAAAAAAAACTTTGGAAAACTGGAGATTTCTTAGATTTTTGTGCTTTTTGAGAATCTAAAAGAAATAATTTTTGTTGGTGTGGTTTAGGTTAGGCATTGGTTGGTTTTAGGTGTAGTTTTATCTGCATCTAATATTTATGGGAGTTGATGAGAGTTATTTCCAAAAGAGGTGAAAACATACCAGGAATTAGTTTCCAGTCATTAATGTGTCTCTAGGACACCAGACAACATAAATTCAATGTAGGAGACACATATAGAGCATATATACAATCAAAATACAATGCACAATGAGCACCACACAATGCTCAATATACAATATGCAACACAAAAACATACTACATGGTAAATGAAGATGAGTCATTAACAGCACAGTAAAAAAATGCAAAGCATGTCCCAATCAAACCCCTATAAATAGTCAAACCCCTATAACAGTCAGTGATGTTCAATGATGAACACATACAAACAATGTACATATGAACATACACATCATTTGTCATTGTAACACATTACTTTTACAAGAAAAACGTACATAGTTCCTGAAATAAAGTTGCTAATAACTGTTAAGTATATTTAAATGCAATTTTGTAAGTTCACCAGACATGTACAGGATTAGCATTAAGTGTCTGGAATTATTTCAGAAGTGATAATACATGTGTTACTATTTGTATGTTTTGTAATTCAATTGAAGTAACACTTAGAATGACACCGTTGGTGTTCTCATCTACATAGCATAAAAAACAATAAAATGCTTGATCAAGTTTACTGGCTTTGAGTCAGACACAAACATTTTTAGGTGCTTTGTCTTTTTTACTTCAGTCACTTCTACTCTTTTTGGCTATAACAGGTCATGACAAACGTGCCTTAAGATATCTGACATCTCTATTTTATTGTTAACAAACTAGCAACTCAAGGGTAGTACAATTACTTAAGAAATAGGCCAAGATGCTTTTAAAGAAGTTTCGGAATTTTGCTTTGCTCCCCTAATATTAAAGGTTCAACTAAGTCTCAAAGTCCAAAAGCACAGCGTCATACGACAGCAGACAAAGTAGGAGCACTGAAAGGTGGGGAAGTGGAGGAGTGGTACTGACAACATGGCACTGATTGCTGGACTTTGGGTTTTGCTGCGTGTTACTTCCCTGTCTATATATACACACAGTCATTCCTGTTTAGACTAACACAGGCCTACTGGACAGAGAAAACATACAATTAGGAAAAGCTGCAAAGTGGTGAGTTACATCTACAATAATCTCCATGACAATGACAAATGAGTTAAATGTTAAATTGGGTAAAGTCTGGGTGTTAAAATGAAATCACTTCATTTTTTTAGGTAACAACAGAAAAGATGAAGGTGTTCCTTGTGCTTGCCATTGTGGCATTTACAGGTAAATCTTTATGATAGTCTAAGAGGAATGGATTAAATAAATATTCTGGTGATGTCCTTGTTTTCAGCAGGGACAAATTTCCAAAACTGCACATCTAATAGTGATTTTGCATTAAAACAGCAAATATTAGTTCAAATAATCTATATTATAACTAAAACTAGTGCACTTCTAGGTTGCAAGTTCTATTTCAATCTACATGTTAATTTGTGATCTAAAATTGATAAACCTGCAACTGAACAATTTCTTGCAGGCAAATTTTCATGTATAAAGATGAGACCCTAAATCAAAATAATTAACATCATCCTTCCTTCTAGGCTCCCAAGCCAACTTGTTCTACGCTGATGAGCCCAAGCCACAGCTGGAACAGATGAAAGATGCATTTTGGGAATACGTCTCTCAGGCAACTCGCACTGCTGAGGACACCATGAAAATGATCAGGGAGTCTCAAATGGGCCAGGAAATCAAGTAAGTGTTCAAACATTCTGTAAACCATCAAGTTTACTGAAGCCTTTCTGGTACCTTTATGTTTCTGGTACATGTATTGTCAAACAGTTAGTAAAGAAATGTTTTGCTGTTTTGCTCCACAGCGCAAGAATTACAGAAAGTGCTAATGTGGCCAGCGAGTACGCTTCCAGCCTCCAGAACCAGATGAGCCCCCTGGCCCAGGATATTATGACCAAGATCACCCAGGAAGCTGAGGTTCTGAAGGAGCGCCTGGAGAAAGATCTGAGCACCGTGAGGGATAAGCTGGAGCCCTATGCTGAGGACCTGAAGACCCAAGTGCAGCAGAAAGTGGAGGAGCTGAGAGAGGCCGTGGCCCCCTACGCTGGCTCCCTGGATGCCGAAGCCCTGAAGACCACCGTGCTGCAGAAGTCTGAGGAGCTAAGGGGAAACCTGGAGGAGAGAGTAAGAGAGCTGCAGTCCCAGCTGGGCCCTTACACTGAAGAGCTGAGGCAGAAGGTGGACCAGCACCTGCAGGAGTTCCAGAAGACTGTGTCCCCTCTGGCTGAGGATTTCCAGACCCAGGTGGCCCAGAGAGCTGCCATGGTTCAGCAGAGCCTGGCTCCCTACGCTGAGGACCTCAAAGAGAAGCTGGATCCCTATGCCCAGAACCTGAAGGACCAGCTCACTGCCCTGTATGAATCCTTTACCAAGACCAGCTAAATTAACCCAAGAGATTCACCCCTGCAAGGACTTATAGGTGTTAGGAAATTAGAGCTAAAGAGTTCTTTTGGCGTCTGCCATCAGAGCAACATGTTCACATTGTCACTGTAATAGCATGATAAGAATATTTATTTGGTGCAATTGACGTGGAGATATGCATGAAATTGTGATGTCTAATGTCTGATGGAAATTTGCCCATTTGCTTCAGTTCAAGCATAATAAAGTTCATATAAGGAAACAGCTTTTGTTGTCAAGAAGCATTCTTTGTGCAAAGTTAAATAAAGTCACATGTAACTCATAAAATTGTTTCATGTAACAAGAATAATTTATTTATTATTAAATGATAAAATTACAATTGTAAATGTTTGGAATCATGGCCACTAGATAGTGCTGTAGGCTGAGCTAAAGATTCACAGATTTAATTGTAGCTATCTTTCTTATCACTACTGCATTATCAATGTGACAGAAAATGTTGGAATGGAACAAATGAGCTTTTTATGCAACCACAATTAATATGTAAAGGTAATATAGAAAACATTAATATTAAACTATATTTAAAATATAAAACAGGACAAACAGCATTGTCGTTAGGCTACACAGGTCCTGTGTATCTGCGTAGGTTATTAGTCGTCCAGGATATGGTAATCTGGAGAGCTTGAATCAAAGGTAACTTTGTTTTAAGGTTCTTGAAGATGTTTCACCTCTGATCCAAAAGGCTTATTCAGTTCTTAAAGCTGTTGAGATTTATTTTCCTGTTAGATTTTTGAAACTGAAGAAGCCTTTTGGATGAGAGGTGAAACATCTTCAAGAACCCTACAAGAAGTCCAGTTGCCTTCGATTTAAGCTCTGAAGACAGCTCATGTGTGTAATTACCATAATGTGTGTTAATGATATGAAGATTAAGGGAATAATGACATCACACCATGGTGATATCTTAGCCCAAATGTCAGAAGTTAAAAGATGCAAATTTGCATTCAACCACTGTGATATATTTGGCTCGGTGTAGCAAAGCAACTTCCTTCTGATCACTCACTAA
This sequence comes from Distichodus sexfasciatus, assembly GCA_032718565.1. Lineage (NCBI taxonomy): Eukaryota > Metazoa > Chordata > Actinopteri > Characiformes > Distichodontidae > Distichodus > Distichodus sexfasciatus. Next base: position 5,324,792 of record JAVGVS010000008.1, on the reverse strand, counting down.
GGGGCAGAAAGGAGCAAAACTACTTCTACAGTATTAGCTTCTATTTGGTCAGTAAGTGCTCACACCCTGTGCTAGGCTGCTATATCAAGATGTGTAGGTGGCAAAAATGAAATACAAGGGTTGTGTCCAAGAGATACAGAAGGAGCAAAGGTAACCCTGGCATGTGACATGAAAGACAGATGTGGCAATAGAGAACACACTGCCAGTACATTACAGAGGAAAATTAGGGATAGTGAACTACATGTAACAACAAGCTAGTATCTTTATTTACATTATCCCTTTTCCAACAACTGTATATCTCTGTATCTATAAATATAATATCCAAAATTTCTCACTCTTTAAAATTAAATCTGTCGATGTTTGTTATTCATAATCGCTTAAACTAGATGACACACAACAAAACTACAACAAGGTAGTTTATGGGTCAAAATGACAGACTATAAAATATTTGCTATTAACTAACATTCTTTCCATATCAAATTGCTATCTCAGAGTAAAAATATTTATGCCTAAGGCAGTTGTCTTTGATTTCTATGTACCGTGTGCCCTCTAGTGATAAACTACCGCTATGTAAAATCTTCTGGATGAGAAGCATGCCTTATTTTGTCCGTTTTTATTTTACTCGACAACTCATACAATCAAGTCAACTAAAGTGATAGTATTTAATGTAGTGTTTAGTATACATATATTACAAATATAGTCACCTTTTAGTTTCTACCTTTAGTTAAAAACAACATTCACGATTTTAAGATTCAAGATTTCTTAATGTCATATATAGAGTGCAAGATGCAGTGAAAAGCAAACCTGATTCTCCAAAGAAAGAAAGAAAAATAAAAAGTTGACCAAATAAATATGATGTAAAGTTGTAAAAAGTTGTAAATGAACAATATCCAGAAATTCTTCATCTTCTTCTCCTTTTGGCTTCTCCCGTTAATACAATGTAATAAAATACAATACAATGTCTATCATACTTTGGTGGTGACTATATTAGACATAAGGATTTAGTTCATTTTGTGCTTCTGAAAGCTTTCCAATGCTGTGGAAGTGACTTGGGGGGGAAATGGCATGCCTAACTTGCAATCCAGTACTGTCATAAAGAATCATGAACCAAAACACACACTCATGTATTTCAAAGGCTGCATGTCAGAAACTGTCTCCACAAGCCTGTAGCTTGTTTTGCTTGCCGGTCCATACCAAGATTCGCCCACACACTCAATCAACGCACATCCAGCTCCAGCAAATTGCACTCTAAGCATATAATCATTGTCCATCATGAAATCAAAATAACACAATCAAGACCTAACTTATCTAAGCTTATTTCTTTTCTCAAAGGATCCATCAAAGAACTGACTGAGTTTACAACCTTTCTTTTACTATTCAAAAAATTGTCTTCTATCTACAGCTACTTTGATGAAGAACCTTGGTAGTACTGCAGCTCAGACCTTTGACATGGTTTACTAGGACTTGAACCTACATGTTTTGTGTCTTCTGGAAAGTAATTCTAAGCTGCTGTTGTGGGTAAGGGGGTGATGATTAAGGTCTGAATGACATCTCTCCCTGATACAAAACAGCTGAGAGAACTTTGACCTGGGTTGCCTAATTGAAAAAGGTGACTAATGTAGAAAGAAAGCAGAAATTCCCCCATCTGTCACAACTAAGAGGTGAATCACAGAACACCAGCCAAACATAAAAACAGGGGTTACAAGAGTTCACAACCTCAGTCTCATGAGTCTCATTTCAGTGCAAATGTATTTAGAGTTGAATTACAGCAGACTTTTATTGTTTGCATAATTCATAATATAAAAAATGCCCTGATTTACTCAGAAAAAAGTCAGAAGCAAGTAGTCATTGAATTTTATGTTATTTGCAGCGTTCATGCTGATTAGTTTGAACTAAGTTAGTTTGAAGTTTAATGTTTTGCTGTGTTTGTATTCAACAAGAAAACAAAGAAATGTACAGAGGACAAAGTAAAAGAGACATTACACTCAGTCTAAGAGAGAAAGATTAGACAAGCCCTTTGTATTCACATCTCCAGTTATCTTTTTTCACATACTTCAGCAGCTACAGTAAGTCTTTTTTACAAACTCAGCAACGCCTATGTGCTGCACAAAATAAAATTCTCAAGCTTCAAGCTAAAATGTTTGTATCCTAAATCTGGATTCTACTTGCCTTATTCTTTTTTGGCCAGAAACCTAATATGCCACATTTCACCATTTTCTAGGTTGAAAGTAATGCTCTGTATATCACTACTGTAAAGGACAGGGCTGACCAATCATGAGTGAATGTTAGCTTAGTATACAGAATTTTAATGTTTTGCTCCAAGCACATTCAGCTGTGAAATGATTTAAAAATGATGTGACCATAAACCATATGTCATAGATGAAGCAAGGGCCAGCAACTACCCTAACTCTCCCTGAGCATTATGCAATAGGACACAGCAATGACTATATGAAAAAATTCATCTTTGATAAAAAATAGCAAGAATAAAACACTGGCAAGAAGGTTACCAAGTAAACCTGACCAATCGCAGTGGAAGAGGCGTAAATTGCAGGAAGTTCCAAGCGCAAAGTTCTACTCTGATTCTGCTGGCCTGAGAGCAGCAGGAACAGAAGAACCATTAAATATGCGGTGGAATAAACATAATTATTTGTTTGATACACCTACATGAGAGAGAGAGAGAGAGAGAGAGAGATAACTTATCAAAGTGAGCTCAACTGTCACACCCTTCCCCATTACACCATTACACTCATGAATGTTAAATATGAATTGCCTTAAGTTATAACCCACAATTTCTCTTTTTTGTATTTTTTGTAGCTTTCTTCACAGACTGAAGAAGTAAAGGCTTGTGGGAAGTGTCTTCAAGTCTCAGTGATGAGAATCAATCCTTAACCACAAACAGACATGACACTAGACTTAAAATCTCTAAGCTTCACTGTTGAGGGCAGTGTTCTAATGTGCAGGTTTTATTAAGGTCAGGGAGTGACAGTGAGATAAAGTTTAGTGTTGTTAAGAACAGACTTTAACAGTTAAAAGTTGTGGTGGTATGTATTGATAGTTCATAGTAGCTATAGAAGCTCGTAGTGAGTCTTGTCGTTTTGGCTATATTGCTTCTGTACTATTGGCCTGTTTTAAACAGATGTATGTTTCTAATGTACTTTCAATTTTTCTGTAACCATTACTTTCTTTACTGTGCTTTTAAGAATGTGTTCAAATACAGAAAATATTTTTGTTTATACTTTATAAAGGTGTTGACTTGAAAAAAATTAACTTAAATCTTTAAATTCTATTACCTTTCTTTACCTCATTAGAAAACATTTAGAATGAGAGAGGGAAAGAGAGAGGAAGAACACACCAACATCAGGCCACCACTTGAATATTTGATTTGTGGGTGTTATGTAGGACACAGTACACCGGACATTTGTCTTGTAACACACTAAAGCTGATATCCTCTCTACAAGCGCACTAATCCAGCTCCGATCTCAACTCACAAAGCCATGTTTTGTTTGGGAAAGTTGCTGGGGGATGTTAAAGGGAAGGGCTGCATAAGGAGATGGGGACAAGTTGGAACAAGAGGCTAAAGATCATAGAAAAGGTGGAAACTTGTTTGCCAGTAGAACAGACTTACATTGTGACAAAAAACACTTTTTAAAAAACCAAACTATTTTCAAAGGATTGTCTTCTTGAAGGAAACAAGATTTCCCTTAGAAACATGTCTGTCTCACAGTCATGCATCTGTTCACATTCTTCTGAGATGTTTGGAAATGCCTTAGTGAAAGTTTTACAGTCCTATTTTATAAATACACAGTTGAGTAGTTTTTAATTTGTCTTGATATATTTATATTTTGGACTTGGATAATTTTGGATGAGAGTTTCACTAAATAAGAATATTATATAAGGGTCCTTATCTTCAGAAGAAGAAACCTTGGCCTCATAGACGTGTAAGAGCCTTGTGTACGTGTGATGTGGAATAAAACCTTTAGCAGAACACTATCCAAACATGCTTTTAACTACTAGGTGGAAAGGTAGTTGAGGAGTTTACATGCTGATTACTGTATTTCTTAATCAGTTGCACTTAGAGGACAAAAATTATTAGATCTGATTTTCTGAAGACCAGGCCACCAGACTTTCAATTGTACTCCGTCTTCATCTCATTTTCACCATTAGCTGACAAGCTTCTAACAGGTCTGTGAGGAGATTCGAACCACAATCAGGTTTAAAATCCTCTTATGTTCACTGTTCAGGTTTTTGTTCATTACTGCACTGCATTTAAAAAAATAATGTATACACAGAAAAAGCCTATTCTCAGTTTGGTATTTTCCATCATATTTCTGCAGCCATTACTTCTACCGGTGTTTTGTTAAAGTTGTCTTTGACACATTCAATTAAACTTTATAACGAAGTTGCATCTAACAAGAAGCTCAAACGTAATACCTTTAATTACATTTTTCTTAGGCGCATTAGCATCTTTCAGTAAAAAAAAAAAAAAAACCCAAATACAAATGTAATGCTTGTTAGCATTGCACAGACTATTGATAATGTGTTAAATGACCATTTTACATGACCGCTTTCCCTTTGTAAACTAAGTAGGCTTACTAGTAGGAATCATCTGGCACTTATCACATTGACACTAGCCCAGATAACCTTTTGTCTGTGAAAGGTATAGAAAGTGGGCCATAAGAATGGTAATGATGGCAGTGGTCGGACAGGCCACTTATTATGTCATTAAGGCAAAAATGTAGACGAAGTTTTGGCGCCAGAGTTATTGCTCCTTTAATCAGGCGCTGAACACAAATAGTTAACAACCAATCAGAATAAGAGTCCAAACTGTAAACATTTAAATGGAGAAACACTGCAATACCCTTCAAGATAAATAAACGTGAGATTCCACCTCCTATAAGAAATTAAAAACATGGAAAATAACGAACCAATTATTAAGAGATTGAGATTTTCGTGTGCGAAAGACTCAAACACGTGATCATAACTTTAAAATGTCCTTTTCAAAAATGATGAATTATTGCCTTCGTGCGTTCAAATGTTGCGTTCATTTATTTATTTCCATTGATGTGTATGCTTTAGTTTGTAACACTGGAGAAATATTTCGAAAATTTCGAAATAAGTTTAACTCGCCTATGACAATTAAAACATCGCTTTAAAATCTCATTATTTAAAGTGCATGATGTGAGAGATGACATTTGTTCACTCTCTGTAAGAAGAAAAAACGTTACGCAATACGTTGGCGGCCGCGCGCTTATCTGTTGCTGCTGATGGCCATGATGCGCGAGCCCCGAACAAAGGCGATGTCACGTGTGCATCGATAGTGAAGCGCGCGTGAGCGTCTCGCATTAGTATAAAAGAGCGAGAATCTTACTCCGACCTCACAGCGGAAAGCGGCTTCTCAGGTGAGTGCTGAACCGATATTAAAAATCAGAGCTGTACAACTTTTACTTTAATTCACATTTATTGTTGATTTGTTCATTTATGTTTATTGTGTTCAGCCTATACTGTGCTTAGAAAGATTTATGTTTTAACATTTTATATAAGCCAATTTTAATATTAACATCTGTACATTTTATAAACCTAATGCTTTCAATTTGAACTTTGTTATGTTTCTACTCAAAATAATATACCAGATTTCCTTATTTTGTCTAAGTCAGTTAAGCTTTTAAGAAATTTCCACATGCTTAAGTCGACTTTTTACCCCCTCTTTTCAGGTGAACTTGTTTGTCTACCAAAATGAGGGCAGTTGCAGTGATCCTTGCTCTGGCAGTCATTACTGGTAAGCAGATTATATTAATTTACTCAGGCCTCTTATCTTACCTACACTCCTGTAACCCATTTTAATTTATAGCCTATGGATGCTTTTTACACTCTGATTAGCAGTTAAATATCCCATTAGATACTAAAGAAGTCCTTGACCTGTTGACTCCACAAGCTGGACACTTTCATGATAAATCTGTCTCTATATCTGAAACAAAGTTCATCATCCAATTTACATCAGCATTCTTGTGTAACAAAGCTAGCGTAAACACCTGTGCTTAATATGGATTCTGCTGCATTGAAACTTGAGGGTTCTTGGTGTATTGTAGACTTCATACATCAGACATACCTAGTGTTTTTACAGATCTCTCTGCTTTCCCTTCTGCAGGCTGCCATGCACGCTCCCTTCCCCAGCCTGTGCAACTGAAATGGGAAGAGACTGTGGACCGCTTCTGGCAGTATGTCTCGGAGCTCAACACACAAGCTGACAGCATGATGCAGAACATGAAGACCTCTCAGCTTAACAGGGAACTCGAGTAAGTGATTATCAACATCTGCGAAACCTATAGAATTCTATATAAATATCAGATTAAGTGCCCTGGCCCTTGAGTGGCAGTAGGTTACCTATGATATACGCTTATCCCTCTAGGCACAAAAGTACCAACAAAATAATTTATGCTCTGACAACTTATTAAACATAAATGTATTAAAATCAAGCTAAACAAACTTTATGCTCAGAACACTTATTACATTTAAGCACTATTTTTAGACAAGTAGCATATCTATGCTAATCCCCTTGCTATGACTCTCCTTCTCTCTATTACAGTACTTTGATCACAGACACCATGGCTGAGCTGGCTGTGTACAGACAGGACCTGGAGACCAAGTTGGGCCCCTATGCCACTGATGCCACTGGACAGCTGAGGCAAGATCTGGAGCTGCTGACCAGCAAGCTGCAGTCAGATATGGTTGATGCCAAGGAGCGATCCACCCAGTACCTGCAGGAGCTCAAAACAATGATGGAGCAGAACGCTGACGATGTCAGGAACCGCATCAACACCTACACCCGCAAGCTGAAGAAGCGTCTGGGCAAGGACACAGAGGAGATCCGCAAGTGAGTGTGGTTGAGGGGATGGTAGAGGCCTCAATGCAGAATGTAGTCCAATGGTACTGATTAAATACAAACAATAACAAGCATCCAACTAAATTTAAAATTGTCATGAATTACAATGTTTAGTCCTTTACATTAATTGCAAATCAACGCTTTGGGCTCTTGAACTAATTTTTTGCTGTCTCTCCAGTACTGTGACCACTTACCTGGGCGAACTGCAGTCTCGCGCTTCCCAGAACGCAGAGGCGATGAAGGATCGCTTTGAGCCCTATGTAAGCCAGGCCCGTGAGGGTGTTAGCCAGAAGGTGGGCTCCATCACTGAAATGCTCCAGAGCCAGGCCCAGGATGTGAGCAAGCAACTGGAAGTCCAGGCAGGAACCCTGAAGGAGCAACTGGAGCAAACAGCCGATGGCCTGCGCACTTCCCTGGAGGGCCGCATCGAGGAGCTGACCAGTCTCCTTAACCCCTATGCCGAAAAGATCCGCGACCAGCTGCAGACTGTCATGGAGAAGATCAAGGAGGCCTCAGCTGCCATCCCAATACAGGCATAAAAGCGCCACCTTGTAGCCTGCAAAAACAAAAACAGGGATATGGGGGATTAGTGTTTGTTACTGACACTTTATGTTATTTTGTAATGGTGAATCAAAAAACGGTTAGAACAGGAGTCTTTTAACCTGTCTTTTGATCGAAAAGTGAAGTGTTTAATCTTCACCATGCCCGCTCTCTCAGTATTAATCTACCATGTTCAATATACTGTACCTTATTAGTGTCTAGTGCAATAGAAATTGCTGTTATCGTCATAACTAGTCTTAATGTGTCATGATTTCTAAGGCATTCTTTAGATCCAAAATATTGGATCCTTTTATATTGTCAAAAGGCAGGTGTGATAGCCTTGGGCCAAATTGGCACCATTATTTTTAAAAATCCATCACATTTCACGAGACTGTTCATGTGCTGCACAATCAGAGCATTGAGAAAACGCTCCTATGTTATATGAAATTTTCCCATAACCCCAGTGATTTTTGTGTACACTGCTGTTTTTGAACCTGTTTGCAATAAACGTTTGTGATGGTTCACAACATGATCAAAATGGCTTGGTCTTGTCTTTGTGTTTCAGAGTAAACCAACACTCCCAAGTTAAAAAATAACAACAAAAAACATCTTCAATTCCAAGGCATGAACACTACTATCCATTCAGAAAAATGAAAAAATTTTTACTCCATGGTTTAAAATAAACCATATAAAAAAGCAGATGCTTTAAAACAATTAGTGGACATAAATAAATACATCTTATGAAGAAATAAAACGTTTTCCACTTCTGATATTTTCTAGTAACAAATTATATACTGAAACTGAAATAAATTAAGATGTTTATTTTATTAGCATGCTTCCAAGGTATAGTAGCCCTTTTTGACCCTGGGACAGAGCTAAGATTATAAAACATGTTAAAACATGATAGATGCCACTAAATCATATGGTAAATCTGCCTTTCATTTTGACAATAGGGTTGAAAGGGGATGAAAAGCAAATTGATGAAGTGTAAATTCATATGCTGAAAGCTTTTCTTGGGAATGATCAGCTTTCTCAATGTACCTACTATTTAAAGTTTTTTTCAATTTATACCCACCCCCCCCCCAAAAAAAACAAAAAAAAGAACGCCCCCCAGGAATGTCTTGTCACACCACATCTGTGTTTCCATAGACTTATATAACCAAACTTGTATGGGCAATAACGTTCCTTCTAATCTCCTGCTCACACAATTCTCTCATTTGATGAATTCTGTCCTATATGGTTATGAACTATTAATAACTGTTGAGATCCTGGTAATGGTAATAGTGATGTTAACAGAAGAAGAGTACAGTTTATAAATCAATTAATGTAATGATTGAAACCAGCGAGGATTATAGATACACTATGCTGCTTTTTAAGTAATGAGAGTGACATGGAAATAAGGAATTGCTGTCTTCTCTCTTTACAGAAATGTGTCCAAACAATTTTTTTTTAACTTTCAAGAACATTAAAGTACAGTGTAAAGCTCACTCTTTTAAAACTTAAATTACTGTAAGAATGCATAACATCAAGCTGTTGATCTTCAATGAGAACCAAAATGATCTTTGTAATCACCATTACAAAAGAAGCTGTTTTCAACAGCAGTCACCCTACATAAAACCATGTCTCCTGACCTTTTCAACTCCTTTTATCGAAATGCCAATCTTATACCCCCATTTCTTAATTCCTTTTGTTGCCTGAAACTGCAAATCACCCCCTGCTGCCTCTTCCCCCCGTTACACCCTCTTCAACACATGCCCATTAACAGGAACCTGATTGCCCTGAACATCAGAGTCCCCCGTCCTCAGCTGCCACCCCATCATTGCTTTACTTCAGTTTTGTTCTTGCTTCCTGGAACAGACATGTTGAGAGCTGCTCAGGCATTCCAGTGGCCTGCCTGCACTTCTGCAGGGGACAAGGGAACATACTGTGCCTTTATCCAACAGTCATGTCTGGATTTGGACATTCTAATCCTTCCTATCACTGTCTTAATCACAAACACACTCACAAATACGATGCATCCCCTTCACTTACATAACTTGAGATCCTAATTAAATGTGTTTTCATGCCATAAAATAACGTAGAAACGACGTTTTTGATTGTCAGTTTGGGACAAATCATGCCAGTTTGACTGGTGGAAAATATCTTATTATCTTTCTCATTTACACATACACATTTTTATAGTGTACTACTATTCACTAGGGCATGTACTATATCCAAATAATATTACACCTACAGTTAAACCCTAACCTCAATATTTTCACTGTTTTAGTTGTCAAAATAAAAGCTAGAACCTCTCTCTATTCTTTCCCTTATAAATACAGGCCATCACATAAAAAAGTGTCCTTACAACCACCAGAAAGTCTGGCAATTTTTTTAGAGGATAGTTTGAACCACCTTCACACACAAACGTGATGCATGCAGTGTCACTTCAAGCCAGCAGATGCCTCTCTCTCCCCCTACTTCTCATAATTGTAAGTGAGTGATTATTTGTCATTGTGAACACAACACAGAACAGCACACAGTGCACCACAACGAAATGTGACCTCTGCATTTAACCCATCCGTGAAGGAGCAGTGGGCAGCTAGCAAGTGCCCGGGGAGCAGTACTTGGGGACGGTACCTTGCTTATGAGTACCTCAGTGGTAACTTACCTTTAATTCTATTTTACACAAGTTGAACTAAACTCTGAACATGGTTGTTGTTAATTCACTTACTTAGTACATGAAGAACTTTATGACACTAGGGACAAAAAAACAATATAGAAACGATACTAAAATTGAATTAGTTCTCAAAAAAGAGGATAAATGCAGTGAATGAGAGAAAATGGCAAAAGAGAAGAGATGTTGTGAACTCTGCTATCTTGGAAATCTTTGGAAGAAAAAAGTTGCCTCTTACAGTGACGCCACAGGGGTCATTTGCTTTGTGAGAGGGATAAACAGAAAAACTGCAAACATTCTGTGAGTCAGTGCTCTTATTTATATGGCCAACTGTGTGTCTTCATTAGAGGCCTGCAGCCCTCTAGCACACAGGTGGTGCAAAGAAATGACCTACAATAACCTGTAGAAGTTACACACTCCTCCTCTACAATGACGATTCATATTTATTATTTCATTCAGATACTCTTGGTTAGAGGTAGTCATAAGCGTTTATTTTTAGAAACCACTTCATTATTAATTTAATTAACTAATAATTAATTAACTAATAATTTCATTAACTTATTGTTACATTATGTTACATTGTTAGTAATAGGAATACATGAAATACAGAAAAAACATCACTCTTTGTTGAAATAATAATGAATTCAAAATAAGATCAAGTTGGTGTCCCAACACGAATACTTGTTTTTTTATAGGGTGTCTTTCTTTCTTGTTTATCTTCATCAGGCCGGTTTAGTGCAGGTCTCAACCTGCTTCATCCAGGCCCCAACACTGATCATAAAAAAGCAAAACTTGAGATACACAATGCAATTTTTTTTTGTCACTATTCAATTTCTAACACAAAGTCTGGGTATTCTTTTAGCAATGCAGCTGATGTAAGTGTATACATGAGATCACCATCGACATAACATGTATTGGTGTATAACAACTTGTTCAGTAACACAACCCAGACAAAGGTAGGTGAGAATGGTGAATGGCTCAGTTCTCCTGAGCCCCCTGCCGGGTAGGACAATCACTTGTTGTTGGTCTTTTGGTCAGTTCTATGTGAAAGTGTCCTGCATATATTCATTCCTCTTGACCCTAGGCTTTTCACATTCATAACTTGAGGTAACTGCAGTTCAGTGCCTTTCAGCATGATCATCTCCTCAACAACATCATCCTCATTTGCCCGGAGCCTCACTTCCCTTCTTTGCAGTCTAGACGTTACGGAGACCTTTTTCAGCACTTTTTCAAACAACAGCCACGACTCATCAAGGCCTTTTATTAGACTCAACCCGTGACTCTGTTACTCAAACCCAACACAAAGGCGACAGAAAACTCACAGATCAAGAAAACAGAATAGAGAGAATCAGGGCAGTGGACAGGGAGTTGTAGGACATGCTGTGCAGAGTGTGTTGACTTTGGCCAGATTTCTTGGCATAGCCTGCTTTCAAAACACTACAGTAAAAAATAAAAGACTGATATACAGACAAAAGGGGAATCTGGGTCACAACTAAAGAACAAAGTTAAATACAGTGGGTTTTATTTGTTAATATGTAAAAATATTTGCAGAGTTGATGAAAGACACAGAAACCTGGTTTTACCTGACTTTTGTCCTGCCAAATATACACCTTTTTGTACTACAAACAAGACAATGCAATCATGTCAATACACTGCAATCACTTTGACACACAGAGAACTATATGCAAATTCCATTCAAATTAAATAATTGTGCAATGCATTAAGTACAAACAGTGGTAAATCTGAGTTTACGTGTTCATAGGAGAAACTGTTTTGGAGCATTCCATATCTCCGTGACACTCGGAGATGGTGCAGCACAGCTGTCTGTCTGGACTTGTGTTTATGTAATTACAGACAGATAAACAGCATTGCAATCAACACCAGCTGACAGCTCTTTTCATATCTCTAGAACAAGACAGCGATCACTTTATCTGAGGGGGTGAAGTCCCAACAATGTTACACATTTTAAAACTGAATTCAGGTATAATTGGCTAACATGAAAAATAGCAATGGTGGCGGCTTGTGTAAAGAATAACCTCTTTCATGCTGCCGACAGACAGACCAGAAAATGAATTCAGGTCCAGATTAAAAAACACCACAAGATATTTCTTATTTTGTTATTCAGATAACAAGTGGATTTTAGACTTTTTAGCACATAACAAGCCAACAGTTCCACTGACGTGGACACTAGAGGCGTCTCCAAGGTCAGTGATACACTAAATGGCTGTTATAGACCTCATTTATTGCATATTTGATAACAAATACAAGACATACATATAATTAAGGATGAAACTAGGCTGAAACCCGCACCAAAAGGTTTATTCAAGTTCACGTAAAAAACATCTCCAGGGCAGAAATTTGACGTGATACAGAACAGACAGAGCGCAAACATCGCAGGAGGTCTCCATCGATCAGAGGTGGTGGTTAGTAATGACGTCACAGACGTGAAACTCATTATATAGAGGCAGACCAGGCAGTATCCACTATTCTCTAAACTTCTGTTTCTGCAACAGGACGAAAACAGGTATAATTACGCTGACTTATAACGGTAGAAAAATCTAAACGACAAATTTTTACATGATAATATATATACTGTAATTTTTTGCTTTGTTTTTTATACAATTTAAAACAAGTGATATTATTTGTTTAAATTACTGCCGACTACTGATTTTTCACATCCTAACTGTAAATATAGGAATGAAAGTGGAGCAGTTATACGTGACTTGCAAAAAAAGAGAGCATTGACTTGTATTTTGGCGACATCTAGGAGCCAGTTTAGTTACCGTTTAACGAGCTGACGGTCATGGGAAAATTAACAAACGCAGATTCGCAGTTTGGCACAATTGTATATTCGAAACAGCAAAAATGCCGCCTATTGTAATATTGTATTTAATCTCTCTGTGCTGGTATTTTTTCACTGCAGGTTCAGGGGCTAATATGAAGCTGTACCTCGCCGTCGCCGCGTTGATGCTGGTGCTGGTCGCACACACCGGTACGAACAAAGCCACTTAAAAACCACTAATATCTGATCATCAAATAACTTTCATACATATACACAGAGAAAGAGAGATGTTTACTGTTTAACTTAATTGTCTTAAAAGCAATAGTTTAATGTATTATCGTCCTTACTTTTACCTCTTAAACAGAGGCCCAGGAGGAGGAGACTACAATAGAACAGCATTTCGCCAACTTTCACACAAAAATCAAGGAGATTGGAGGTGATCTGACTCAGAAGACCATGGACGCCTTGAAGGATTTCCACGAAGGCGAGTTCGCCACCAACACCAGGTAACCTCCACGGGAAAAGATTACGCAGCTTTTACTCCTTTTCATGCGCAAAAAACTCATTTATTAAGTGGCTGGTGCAACATCACCCTGTCTGCAGAAACATATACATGCTTCTCTCTTTTTCCCTTTCCCAGGAACTGGTTTACAGAGCAGTTTGAGAAAATGAAGCAGAAGATTGATGAGACCTTTCCAAAAGCCAAGTAGGCTTACGACCTTCATCCCCTCAGCTCCACACAGCCTGACAGGCCAGAGCCTCCTTGTGCCCCACACAACCAGCTGTTACATCTTGCTGTAATGATCCGCTTGCTACAAATTTGATTTGTGCAATATCCGCCTTATTCTGAAGTGATGGCAATACTTCCAAAGTCTCGAAATGTTAAAATAAATGCTGAAATTTGAAAAAATACAAAAAACTTGGATTGTTGTGTTTGTATTTGAGAAAATATCATAGGTCAGAAGGATACCAACTCATCACATAAACATAAAACATCACATTTGAATGAGAAAGTGTTGTTTAAATGATACAATTACACATACAACATAGAGAATCTATTAATGTGCTATTTTCACGATCAATGCTAAATAAAATATATATTTTCAAAATAGAGTTGGCTAATATAATCTAAAACTAGTATCATTTTTTTTTATTTTGCAAAAAGGCAAAATATTAACCATCAAAACAGAAACTGAGTGTTATGGGTTTTATATATATATATATAACAAAAAAATATATATATATATATATATATATATATAATGGTGCTGAAAAATAAGCAGCAAAAATGGGGCAAACTTTGATGAATCTTGAAGGGCAAATGTACAAATGTCAACATTTGAGATTTTGTCCCCTTCTAGAACCCCAGCAGTGAATTGTTTATACATATGTATATATATATATATACACACATATATATATATATATATATATATATATATATATATATATATATATATATATATATATATCACACACATATATATATATATATACATACATATGTATAAAACAATTCATCACAAATTTGGGAAGGGGACAAATCTCAAATGTTGACATTTGTACATTTGCCCTTCAAGATTCATCAAAGTTTGCCCCATTTTTGCTGCTTATTTTTCAGCACCATTAAAAAAAATGAATTAAAAAAAACTGAAGTGTTATACAAGGCAGATGACCTCAATGTGCACTGTCACAACATAAACAAGATCCTGTTAGGTGACACTGATAAGAGATCCAAATATTATACTAGGTCTTTTTACAAAAATGCTGATGGAGGATGACCATCAGACCACATCTTCACTTCATCAGGTTAAAGTCACTATTTGTTCTCTGTTAATAATCAGTGTAGTTCCAAAGCCAATTTAGCCCCCACACTCCCCACCCACAAAAGCTGAGGAGGTGATTTGTGTGGCTGAAGGTTCTGCTGTTTTTTTTTCCATGAATTACACCATGTGATGAATATCCTTATCCCAATAATCTAATGTAAACATCGACCCCCAAACCCTGCCCACTCACATGCTCTGGAATAAGGGTTGAAGGCCCCTCAATCCAGACAACAGCTGGCAGATAAAATCTTCACTGATAAGTTTTCATTGACATGTCTGGACAGTGAAGACAGAGCTATAATGGCAGAGCTTAAAGTTGTCCCATGTAATGGAACAAAATAACTATAATTGCTGTATTCTATTATTTTGGGCTTGTTTATACATGTTAGATACCTGAGATGCATTAACATGCCCCAACAGATATTGGGTAATCTCACCCCACTCTAAAATTGGTGGCGTGATCTTGGTCAGGAAGTTTGGGGGTAATTATCCATCATCACTGCCATCCCCTCTGAGCCTGCTCCGATCGTTTAATTTCGTAACTGCAAAATAAACTTCAGCCACACTAAAGCAGAAGGGCAAAAAGCTAATGTGAACTGTACCACTGCAAATAAGATGGCAAGTGTAATCTCAAACAATGAGTAATCCATTTCTTTGAATTCTAATTCAGATACAAGCACGCTGATTGCACCACCTTATCACTCACACCTGGAAACTGGCTGAATACAAAAGTATTTCATCACAAAACCTGCAGAAATACTGTGGCAGATCTGGTTAGGGAACAGCTGTTTCAAAAACAAGTCGGATATTCAATTCAAAGACTTAAGGGAGCAGGCCATCTGAAGAGTTAAAGGTATTTTTTTTACATAGATTACTGAGCTAATACGTAAAATGCAGAATGCAATAATGTGCATATTTAAAGTACATATTTTAAAATGAGTATTCTGTCTGTCATAACTACTTTGTTTAAGAATTAAGTATGACTATTTTGTAACAGATGTCAAAGTTGGTGCTGCTTGCTCTGGTCATAGTTCTGCAAGGTATGCTGGTCATAGTTCCGCAAGCTCAAGATCATTCTCTTGCATGTTGCTTCTTTGTTTACTTGCTTGCTTGCTTATTTTCTCCTTAGAGAAATTGGCTCTAAAACCAGTCGAACAGGTCTTTAAATTGTGATATTAGTGGAAAATTCTAAACCTTAATGATAAAAAGGGGGTTAAACCAGTGATCTGTTTGACAGCACAGAATTTTTGCCTTTTGCTTCACATTACAAATGTATTAATATTCTGAAAACTCAAATGAAAATCTGAAAATCAATACAGATTAGTGCAGTACTGTGATAATAAAGATCTGGAAATCTAATCATATTCCGTACTTACATCTCCAGCACTTCACATGTTTCCTAAATAAACTTAGCACTTTGTGTGTCACAGCGTGTGTGTCCACAGCACAGTCTCCTCCCAGTGATAACGAAGATGCTCCAGGTTTGCTACAGAGGGCAAAGGAGGCCTACAGGTACAGACAACCAGCACAGCACAGCTGGCACTGTTAGTTAACAGTTGGCAGCAGACCATCCTTAAAATGGTGCTTTAGAAGTGATCAGATCTGATCTGTGGATGACCAGATGAGATAAAGTTATATTTACTGCAGTTTTCCAGAGCGACAAACATGAGGCTTTCTAATCCACCATAGGAAACTCTTCTTCATACTTTTTGTTTCAGACATAAAACAATAGAATTAATTTATTATGTTAGTCAAAACTAAGTTATTAATCTTTTCAAAGCTTGTCCGAGTACAAATCAGTATCTACAGAATCAAAAATACCCAAAAATGCACAGACAACAGAACAGACACAATTATAACTCAATATTATTTTTCAATAGTTTACAGATTAAGTGACCATTCAACTACAATGTGTTCTTAAATATGTGATTATGTTTATTATTTCATGTCTGTGTGTATTTGCTAGGGAATTAAAGACTACAATCACAAAGGCTGGTAGTACAGTTGCTGACTATGTTAGCATGTACTATGAGGATCATGTGAAGGCCTCGGCAGACCCTTACATCGAGTGGGCCTCAGAGAAAGCAGGTTCTCTCTGGGACCAACTCAAGCAAAGAGTGTCGAGCTACACGTCTGACTAAAACACCATGAGAAACAGAAGATAACAAGAAAATGAGCTTAGGATGTGATATTGTCTTTTATTCATTTTGTGGTATGAATGTTACAAGACTTTAGAGGAATACTTTCCCTGAGAACACTAATGTAGTTAAAATTGAACCAGAATATGTTGATTTTTTTAATGTTAAATAAAGGGTTTCCATTTTCAGTCACCTGTTTATTTGTTATTGCAACATTATAATAACCAAGTAAATATGTCCTAATATGCTGAACATTTATTCTTTTAGGTCACTGAACACAGACTCTGACCTACTTTGTTGTAATATTATATTGCCTATATTATATAACTGTAACCTACTAACCGTCCCCTAACATCCCTGTTACCTTATACCATTTATTCACATATAAGTCGCTATGTGCACGAGCATGTGCATGTATATGGGTTTGCACACACATATATTAAACCTGCCTTTTCTAGGGAAAAAGGGAAATAACTTAGATAAATGTTGTTCAAAACAAACCACCATACTCGATAATTGCACCCGTTTAAACAAGCGGAGTGGGTCACAGGTTGCAGATTAGACACGTAACGTACCAAAGAATAAAGTTCATTTGGTCCAACAGTCCGTCTGCCTTGAGTGTGGAAACCTTTATACAACCTTTGCCTAGCCTTCAGGTCTTTTACTGTGATTTTTATGCAAAAGGACAGGAGTATTGATTCTGGAAAAAGTGCAAGACAAGGAAAAAGGGGGAAAAAGCAGAGTCTGCAAACATTTGCAAACTGAAATTGCCCTGCGTCCACACACAGAAGCCGATCCACAAACAAACTGACTACATGAAATTTTTGAGTGAACTGGCTGTTTTGTGGATGTTGAAGATTAAAGTAATATTCTGACAATCCTTTATAAACATAATGTCAGTAAAAGTAATGTTAACCTAGTCATTTTTTACTCACAAAAATCATGTCCCTAATTACACCTCATAAATCCTAAGTCTATCAAACCAAACAAAGAATAAAGCTGACATTATAAGCATATGGAATAAGCAATTCCATCTAGTTTGTTAATTAGAACACATGTTTACTCTGGTGTCATCAAAATAAAATAAGATCAAAGTACATTTTTACTAACTAAAATAGCTTGATTATATATTATAGCATTATAAAGATAACAAAATGGCATTAATGCAATAACGACAGAACAGTATATTATAATCGTTACTGGCTCAAACCGTATAAAATATTTTATCAGCTTATTAATATACTCAAGTATCAAAGCTACACAAATGTAAATCCAATTCCATTTTCATCATATTCAGTAAACAATAGTTACATGGCACCCATGGCCACATGGATATTTTTGTACTCTGAATGCTGATGCTAGCATCCATTCCATTTTATTTCTGATTGTGAGTTCTGCATGCACTTCAGTTAACATTCAAGATCTTAGCTATTGTTCAACATGTTAGCTAACATTGGCTAGCTTGCTAACACTTCGATCATAATTGATGATTCCCCTCTGGTAACTGTAACTTTTTTTTTAATCTTTATTTTTACAGATTTTGCTTATGGGTGAAAATAGAGACAAACAGTATGCATTTATAGCAAGACTAATCCCTTCTGTCTGTTCAGACAGTGGGCATTTTTGCATAATCACGGTAACAATTTCACTTGGATACAGCATATTTTTACTGTTCAAATTAAGCATTAGCCTGGTTTCTGTAACAGGGAGCTGTGATAAAACATCCAATTACATTTTTAGAATACTACAAAAACTACATATGAATGCATTTCATGGCAGCATCTCACACAGACTTTGCCTAATCAACATTAACTCTACTAATAAATACTTAAGTGAAGACTTTACAAGCAACAGAAAAAAAGAATCAGGTGATAGGTCAGTGATAGCACACAGTGATTTGAACACTTGTGCATTAATGGGGTACAGAGAACTTTGACCAGGCAAAAGTTTGACCAGTGCGAGGGCGCTGTGGGAACAATGGGTTCTCCAGTATGAGTGTGTGTGTATGTGTGTGTGTGTGTGTGTGTGTGTGTGAGAGAGAGAGGGATAGACAGAGAGAGATAGAGATAGATGACGTTTGTTTGGTCAATTGGTCAGACTGATATAGGGGTGAAAGACAGCCCATATATCTGCAGGCTCAGCTGGTGCATCCTCAGTCTTGCAGCTCTCTTCTTCACTTACGCCTGAAACCTCAGTGCCACAAGGTAAAGAATTTCCTTCAGACATTAATACAAGAATCAAATGCTAAACAGTTGTTAAAACTCATATTTTATTGCACATGATACAATTTTGCCAAGCTGCATAATTTATGAGTATATGGCCTATGTATTAATTGCTAATGTTACAGCCTTCTCAAGTGGATATTACTTTGTAACTGTGATTACCCAGTCTAAGTAAATATATTAATTTCACCTTTAGTGCCCCAAAATTCAGATTACAGTTTTCTTTTTGCAGATGAAGTGGGCATTAGCTCTCATAGTTGCACTCCAAGGTAAGATCAAATCTGCATCATGTGTTCTTGATCAAAGTTACACTGAATCTAAACCCTCAGCCACCCTGTGGAGAATAGTGTGGAGCCTAAGCTTCACTAAAACTTTTAAATGTATACAGAAGCCAAGATCTGTTTGCTGCCTAGTTTTTTTCAGTAGAAGTTAACAAATAATTTAAGTTTATACACTATAACTGGCATTGTTTGCATGATGATGTTTCAATTTGTTTTTTGCAAATCTGATCTCCCAGCTAAACATGCAAAATTGCAAAAAAGTAGAATTTGCCTACCTTTGTGTGTCAATTTTGGTTATTTTAAGCTTTTTGAACATTCAAAAGGACAATTACTGTAATCAATCCAATGCAATTCCAAAAATAGATAATGTCAAATGCAATATTACAACTTAAAGTGCAACTGATTGTATCTCTCTTTCTCTCACAGTGTCCATGGTGTGCATGGCCAGTGACCCCCCTCAGGAACTTGTAGACAAATACAAGGACCTTAAAGACATCTTCTACAAGAGGCTTGTAAATGCCTATGAGAAGGCCCATGCCATTGTCGTGCCCTTGGCAGAGGGAACAATCACAGGCGACAAAGCAAAGGAGATTCTGGGAGATGTGAAAGAAAACCCACACTTTCAGAATGCTGCCAAGCTGGCCACGTGAGTGTCTACCAAACTCACACCATAGCTTCCCATCCCTTATAGCTGCTCCTTATTACGAATTCTCTCAGTGGAGCCCAAACCTTGCGGTCAACTCAGTGGCAGCCAACCAGAACACTGTACAGAAATAGTTTTTACTTCTAATTCCTGATACAGAAAATCAAACAGGAGGTCTTTAGAATCCACTTGAAATTCAGTTTCAAATCAAAGCTCATTTGTGCTCCTTTTTGGGACACCGTTTGGCCCATCTTCTAACCTGTTTATCAGAAAAGTCACAAGTCAAAAAAAGATGATATACTTTTGAATATGACTTTTATGACACATACATCATATAGACTATTATTTGACGTAATCGTTCTTGATATTGCAAGTTTGACAATAATCAAAGGTTTATAACAGCCTAAATGGTCCTGAACTGCAAAAAGTGTCAGTTCTAATGAAGCTTTCTGTTTTGTGTGGTGGTTTATTTAGCGCTGTGGGAGAGGAGCTGGAGCCCGCGATAGAGAAGGCCCGATTGGCTGCTCTGGGTGCCTACAGTGAGCATCTGCGTCCCTACATTGGAGCCTATATAGACCACGCCATCAACATCATCAAGCCCGTGCTGGACACATGGCTCCCAAGTGAGAACTAAACCAGGCCTCTCATCGTATATCCCTGTTGCTTCTCGTTCCAACATGCCGCTGTGAAGACTGAGCAGTGCTTAACTATACATCCTCAATTTGGCAGGGACCGTGTGTGCTTAGCACGCACAGCACTAATAGGAAATGAATTAAGGCAACAAAACTAACCTGATAAGAGGTCAACGTTTCTTGCAATTGCATTTTTGTTTCAATTATCAGCATGTATATATATATCTGTGTATTTTGACACTATTGTAAAATACATGAAAGGTACATTTAAGCAATCTGTACTGCATGAATAAAAATGTGAAAGCAATGAAATGACTGCTTGACTAAATATTTTGAGAAAATAAAAGGTGTAAAGGATGATCAGTCTAATTTCCAATTCTGTGTTTACCTCAGTCTTGAGCTGGGATGCTTCTTTTCATTAATAGGAGTATAAATAAAACATATGGTGCTCTATCAAGAGGCGTACTTTCTATTTGAACCTGTTGGGCTGGCATCTGTTCCAATACATAGCTACAAATCATATCCTAAAATGAAAAAAGACAGAGAAACTGAGAGTTTACTGTTGCATAGAACATATGTGCAAACAAAACAAATATGATAATGATATATAGTTATACTTTGATAATGACAATAGTTTGAGATTTAGTTAAGATATATGGGTGAAACTCTTAAACTTTATGTCAAACCGTTAAACTCTTAATCTGTCTGTCTTTCAGTAGTTTATATCACCTCTAACTCATGTTGTCTCATAAGCGTTTGTCTACATAAGAGTTCATCTGAAGCAGTGGAGAAAATTTGTCAGCTTTATATTTGTAATGCCCAGACATGATACAGCATATGTTGGTGGTTGCTTCTACTCTGCTACAGTGTGACCAGTTAATCTTGGTTTTCACAGCTTGTTCTGTATATATTAAAGGTGTGATGAACCAGCTCTTAACAATATTGAATAGAGTACAGTAAGGCGTAAATCCATACAGAGCACTGATCTGAAGTATGCCCTATCCTTGCAATAATTAAACTGACCTGAAACCCGCTACATAAGTGAAGACCCAAACCTCAGCATTCAACCCAAAGATAGACATTTGATGAAGAGTATTGGGCCACACTGCCTTTATACACACATTTTCATTTACAAAAGAGTTTGTTTATCAGCTGATTTCCTGATTTCCATGTGTGTGGAGACTAAAAGGTCAATAAACATAAATAGTGCCATTTTAACCATCAATTGTTTAAAAAAAATGGAGAGGTAAGTCTGCAAGGGAATCTAACAAATATCATAAAGAAGACTGTTTTTACTTCAGGTCATGTAAAATTAACGATATATAAAATAAGCAGATTTGTCTCAAAATGTTCGTCTTTCCAAAATTCATATATTTACGGTAGCACAGTTTGTTGAGGCTTTGGGTATCACTTTATACACTTTTCATATGTCTGAATGGCCTCCTCAGCCTGTGTTAATGAAGATGACTAATGACTAATGAAGTTCTTCTTATCCAATATTGGGACAGTCTCCTCTAATAAAAAGGGTTTACCTGCTTAACTGGCCAAGTGGTTTAAAAAGAAAAACTATACTCTAAAAAGAACAAAAATCACATTAGACTACCTGTTTTTGGCCAACAGAATTCACTGCAACAAAAATTCACTGTTGGACATATGTGGATCCTTAGACTTTGTGTAATGTTTTTATTAAAATATGATTTTTGAAATCAACTTGAGATAATTATAAAACTAAGTAACAGCAATAGGATGTACTTACCTATCAAAAGTAACAAAGTTAGGGTGGATTAAGGTTAATAAAGAGGAATAAATGCAAAGGGAGTTTTTTAGCCTAATTACAGTTTTTTACAATCACTTTTGCACTAATAACAGAACCTTCATGTCATTTTTCAAAACTTTAGACACATAAATCACAACCAATGATCCAAAATGCACATTTTTCAAAACACTTAACTCTTTTTTTCAAATGCTTGGATACAATACATATAAGCCAAAGATCATTTGTTCATTGAACTAAAATCACTGGTTCAAAATGACACAACTTAACATCAAAGTATTACTATTTCAAAATGCAAATCACACATCACATCTGAGTTAGGTGTGTATTAATTTCATTATAAAGAGCCAACTATCAATTGATACAACTGCTTAAAATGATAAGTAACTGTTGCATTACTCTTGAAGCATAGCTTTTATGAAAATGTATTAATAATAGTCTATGTTTAGATTATGACAGTTTCAGGAAGGATCATTTGATACCAATTAGCACAGAATATGACCCCAGGTGGACTACATTATCTATGAATGTCATATTTCATTCTTTACCAGATATAGTGTCTATGGTCCCATGTACCACTTTTACAGAACACATTTTCATATTCAACATTACTGTATGCAAGATGTCACTTTTTTACATAATTGCTTTTGTGGTTTTGAGTTAATGGCCACTCATTACTGCTGATTGATTTCACATATTTGTATGTATATATAAGTAAGATGAGTGGTATCCCACTGTAGTAGCCTACTCAACATAGTGAGGACATGGAGCCAGAAGTGGAAGGTGAAAGGCTAGGAATACATAGTGGTCAAAGGAATAGAAGGGGACAAGCACCCCTTTTGAGAGGTGGCCGTGGGCCTCGTCATAGAGGAGGGCTTAATCTACAAATCTTGTGTTGTGATTTGATTTGATCAGTAAATTCCACATTACAGGATTTCAATGATGCCACTGTGTCTGTACTATTCTCTCTAGTCTCCAATAAAATGAAACCTGAATCACATATTTTGTACACCTATATTTAATGATTGTACTAACAAATACACAATGAAGCTATGGGTATCTTGTGTAAGGGTGATCTAAAGTAATGTTCCTATGATATTTCATAATAAATTTGATTTTTAGAAACAATGCTTCTGCAAAAGCAAGGCTTCTCTAAAGATATGAATGCAATATGCCAAGTTTTGAACACTGGACAGCCTGTGTTAAAAATAATGACTGTTTTGAGTTTTGTGTCTAGAATTTTGAAAAATGACATGAAGGTTCTGTTATTAGTGCAAAAGTGATTGTAAAAACTGTAATATCACAAAAATATAGTTTTTTAAAGTTTGACCAGCAGAAAAACATTTAGAAATGACATTTTAATAAAATACTAAATCACATGAAACTGGCAACATGGAACATTTCATTGTCTAAGCAACTGTGTGCACCTGCATCGAACATTCTTTACATATTGTTTAGTATTTCTGTTCTGATATGCTTTTAGAGTTTGCTGGTCATTTATCTTTTGTACCCTTTCAAGCATGTCTAGCTGAGGGGACAACCATTATGTTAAAATATCTTCTATTTGGGTCAGATGAGATCAGAAGTCAGTGCAAAAACCTTTTATTCTGTGAATTTAAATTAGTGCATAAAAGGTTTACATATAATGAGGGGAAATGTTTGGCCTTCTGCAAGTATTCACTGAATGTGGTAGTTGATAACGTAGTCTTGAACTGATTGCTAAAGGCAAGTGGGAAAAGACATTAAATACATTAAAGCTGCAAAGTCAAGCTCCAGCTACCCTCCAGCTAATCCATATCTCTTCTTTCTCTCTCATCATTATCATGTGGTTGTTGCCCTACTTATCATTTTCTTCAAAAAGCTCTTGATCACGTCAGTGAGGGCTGAATTATCTCTTCAAAATCAGTAAAAATGAGACAGAGGGCAAGTGGAATATTAATATTGTCAGTTAAATCAAAACTTCACAGTAATGAGGAGTAATCAACATTCACTTGAATGACAGAGTCAGAGTTTTTTAATGTTTCCTGTTTTTCCAATCAGTAGATTTTACAAAGACAAACACACACACAGTTCACAGATAACCTGAAATAAACAGGCTGACGTGTCTGGGCTGAATTAGACTTAGGACTGCAAACGTGTAGTTGTCTGTTTGCGTAAGACAATAGGTCCATGTGTCTGTCTCATAGGTTTGGTGGGAGGTACAAGACGATATGAACAGATTATTGCAGTTCAGTGATATATATTAACAAGACAGAAGATTGGATTTGTCAGTCTTTCTTTACTGAGTCACATGTGTTTACTCAAGAACTCTTAAACAAATGCTGATCAAAACTAAAAGAGGAAACAGTCGTAAGGTAGACATGTATTATCTCAAATGCAATGTCCTTCCTTAATGACAACATTGCTGCCCCCTCCCCTCCACCCTCTCTCTCACACACACACACACACACACACACACAAACACACACACACACAAACACACACACTTTGCACTTTGACACTTAGATAGTCCGGTCAACACTTTCATGCTCATATATATAAGATAGGAGAAGGTAGTTCTCCCGCTAACCAGTCTGACACATTTTCTGCTGTGGAGAGCCAGTAAGTACAGCTATCTTCATTTCCCGGTACATTTTTGGATATAATCTTATTTAAAATAAAACAGACACAATACACAAAATTCTATGAACAGGTCTAAGGTTATTATAGGTTCGGATTGAAATGCCTGATACCGTTATATTACACTGCTAATTTAACTGTAAACAAACTATCAAAACATTTAAAATCATAGTTTCACATTAATATCCAATACACAGTTACTGATCTTTGAGCTGTAACTAAAGAAATGCTCTCATTCCAGTATAAATATGCTGATGATAGTCTCAAATATTGTGGCCAGTCGCACTCTAATAACCAGTGATCTGTCTCCACCTTGTGTCTCATTTACCAAACTATCAAATCCTGATGTGTCTCTCATTTTTGCTCTCTTCTCTCACTCAGATCTAGTAGTCAGTATGCACAAGCTGCTAACCATTACCGTTCTCATTGCCGTCCTTGCCATGGGTACGTACTTACGCATTTCTTGTTCTTTTGGCTGCTCAGTTTAGAGTTCACCACAGCAGATTATCTTTTTCTTTTTTTTGTCCTCTTCATCCTTCTTTTCACCCCATATCAACCACCTGCATGTCACATTGCAATAACACATCACTGCTCATTTCCTATTGCATGGAAGCTCCATCATCACCATCCTTTACTTACACACAAAAAAATGGAAGAAACTCATTCATGAGTTTTACATTTGCTGATCAATCCACCTGCAGGAGCGGAGAGCTTCCGTCTGACCAGACAGGCTGAGGAAGAGGAGAAGGGGACAGTAGCCACCATGATGGAGACCCTCAAATCTTATTATGACGAAGGTCTGAACAAGGCCAGCGGATACTTTGAAAGCATCAAAGGCCTCAAGCTGGACGAAAGAGCCAAGTGAGTGTGGACTTACGCCCACAGTTTGATTGTGTGATCATGCTGAGTCTTTCCCTTCATATTTATAATTTCCATTTCTTTCCAGGAGCCTGTACGATGAGACCACCAGTGCTGTCCGCACTTATGCAGGCATCTTCCAAGATCAGCTCTACCACATCATCTACCATGAGGATAAGTCATAGACTCCCACTCACAGAGCCATATCTTACTAAGACTCCATTTTTTAGTTCCGGCTCTGGCCCTATCCACAACCCTAAGCACCTAAAAGCACAGGATCGGCTTAAGAAACTACCACTGAACTGTTGTGTTCCTAGTTTCTTGGAGCTAGTACGTTCTCTTGCCTTCATCATGAGACTACACAAACTTTCACTGCCAGATCTGCAAACACTAGATGCCGCCAATGCATAAGCCACCTCAACAAAATGGACAATATGCCACAAACAGCAAGTATTAAACCATGTACAAAGAAATTGCAGTGAATACAATGAAAGAAATACAATTCTTGTACCTTGACGATGACCACAACAGTGCTGATTCATATTTTATTCATTAAAGATGATCATTTGTCTCAGGGCCTACAAATTGTAAAGCTATTGTATTATCACTATTTGGTGATTTCATTTTGACAATGCATTGTAAAAACTTGCAATAAAGGCAAACCTTTGTAGAAAGTTAATGTCATTTCACATGCCACAAGTTACATGCTATTAAAGCTAAAAAGTGTTTGTGGATATTCTGCTTTAGAAAAACTAATATTGCACTGACTTTCCTACTTACACATCATACAACACAGAATACACTGGAAACACAGGAAACATTCTGGAAAGCTTGGGATCATTTGTGTGCAAAGAATGAGCCTCTGATGGAAGTTGGTTGTTTACAATGTGAACAAAATGACCTTTGCTGTCATTTTGAAATTCAGGACACAAGCCTGCTTAGTTAAAATGAAGACCACAAGCTGCACACATCACATTAAGAGACACTTTCTGGCTCTGGGTCTGGAAAGCCACTCTGTTTTAAACACAGTATCTCATTTAACACAAAAATGAACAGATTGCAATCATTTTTGCTTGGCAGTGGCAGTCTGACACTCTAATGTAGTTATTCCTGCTGTTGAGATTTTTTTCATCATTTCGATGATTCTTCTTTTGGCAAACAAATTTTCTGTAATCTCAGACTTTAAGTTTGCATAATTGCACCAATTTCACTGCAGCACATTTAGAATTTGGGTTCAACTCAATATTTGTGCTTTTAATTTTGAGCTAAAGAACGGGAAAAATAAAATATCTTTGAATATCCTTAGTCTTAAGTACTAGCTTCATTAAGGTCATAATTTGCTGAAAACATTGTTTCCTTGTTCAGCTAAAACTGGTGGAAGAAAACATTACAATATGCATATATCTATAATGCATTATTCTATAGCACAAAGACTATGCTAGTTTGTTCAATAAAAACCTTCTTTACAATTTAAATTTTTTTTTCATTTTATATTTCCATAATACCCTAACCCTGGAATATTATGTGAACAATTATGAAAACAAGCCGGTCTGCTTTGACTTTCCTTCTAATTTGTCCAACCATGCCAGGCATAAACGAATACATTTACAGCATATATCAGATGGTCTTATCCAGATAATTTTCTAATCATAATCTCAGTCTCCTTGGAGCACTTTGGGTTTAGACCTAATGGCGGTCAGGCTGGAGGAAGCACAGAGCTGGATTTGAAGAAACTTCGTCCATATGACCTTTACAACTCTGAAACTCAAGTTGTTTAGTTTTCTTAAATGACAAAGGAAAAGAGTATTTAACTGTCTACTCTCTGTTCTCAAACTGTGTGCAGCTCTATTACTCTCCTGTGGCCTTTGTGTTTACAGGCAAATTTACCTCTGGCAGCATTAACTCTCTTTTCATTTTTTAATTTCTTTTTGCCCGTCATGCATAATTCAGTTAAATGAGAGCAATTAAAGCCAGCTTCACATACATAAAAAAATATACAATCGCTGACTGCAAAAATTACCAGATACAAATGTAAGAATGTCATATCAGAAATCGTAATGAAGTTTATTAGCAAGTATGTTGTCATATACAAGGAATTTGCTTTGGTGGCTGGTGCTAAGACAATACGAGCAAAAAGATTTTTAAAATGTGTCTTTACATACAACACAAATATATACAGAAAAATATGGATACTGCTATACAAATTGAGAAAAAAGCCATTTTTAAGGTAATATGCAATAGTTATTTACAAAATTTATATTAATAGTAAGTTTAATTAAGTATTTTATAATAAGCTATATTAAGTATAAACTGTCTCAACTTTCTCTTTATGAATATCTGCATTATACCGGTCCTTGTTCTGAACTCTAGAGGGCAGCAAATACCCTTCATTGTTTCTAGATCAGAATGGTTGTATTTGCATGGAGTAGGAGCGAGGACAGAGAGCATTGAAAGTGAGGAAACAAAGAAATAATGAGAAATGAATATAGAAATAGTGACATTCCTAATATGGGTGTGTCATGGTAACACATTTGCAAATTCTCTCATTGCCCACCCTAAAATATTTGAATACTCTCTTGAATGCAATTCATCTACACACAGACACAAAACACACACATGGACACACACATGAAATGACAGCTGTGTCCACTAATACTCCGATCAGCAATTTCACCATCTGTCTCTTATCCACTTTTCTCCATCACTTTTTACTCCCTCCTCCCCCCACCCTACCCCTACAGCTCACTCTTCCCTTCCTCCTCCTCCCTCATTTGCCTTTTTCTTTTAGTTGGGTCAGTTTCAAAATGCTGCTATTCTTCCCCCCAATTACCTTCTCTTAATTCTACTTTACATTTTTTCCTCTCTCTCTCTCCTTTCCTTATCAGGTTTGTTTGTGATTCATTTTAAATTCCCTTTTAAGTATGTTCTCATCTGAAGCATGCGTGGTGCCATTCACATGAAGGCAAAAGTGTTCCAAATTACTTCAATTTCTCTTACTCATTTTGCTAACATAACTACTTGATGAAAATAATGCTACAGCTACACCTTAGCCTCATCTTAACCTCAGCAAACAAAAGCAAAAACCTTTAGCATTTTAGCCGCTTTAAATAAGCACTGGAAATTTTAGAATTGAATCGTTTTTAATTGTGAGGCCTGGTACTCAAATACAAAGTGTTCACACAAAGCCATAAAAATCATCTGTCCTCCTTCATCTTTTAGATGAGAGAGAGGTCGAGACAGAGAGCGAGAGAATATTTTTGAGCCTTGTTAGATGCCTGACAGACAGAAAACAGACTAGGCACCGTACCAGGCATAAAGTGCTTTCCTGTAATAACACTGCACTCCTCGTAATGCAGAACAACACAATGCAGAGGCTCATATCTCCCTCCACCACCTCCCTCCTGCCTCCATTTACCCACCCAGCCGTCCATTACCATTTACCATTACTAAATATCAATCAGCCCTCGCAAACCGCTCCTTATTTTTTAGACCACATTCTCCCTCATTCAATGTTACCAGGATCACACTACCTACATGAATAAATGACACGAAGGGTCTTTAGAGTGAACGTGAAAGGTGGTCATGCAACTTTCATTTGGCCATGAAGGCAGCTTGCCTGTCATAAGGAAAACAGACCGGCTCAAAACATGTTCAACTGCAAGACATCTTGTGCAAAATTTATAAGGGTGGTTCAAAACCGCAGTCCAGAAAGAGTATAACGTGTGAAGCAACTCACCTGATTCCATTCATTTCCCAGCTACATGAAACTAAGCTTCACCAGATGGGTTTTATTGCAAACCGAAGGAGCTAAACCACTATTTGTAAGGATAGAGACAGTGTTGTAACTGGTTTAAAAGAGTCTCTCTCTCATACACACACAGTTCCTAGGGGTACTTTAAAGAGCTAAGTGAGAGAGTTTATGTTGTAATGTTTCGTTGAGGGCTTTTTAATTCAGACCAAGAGATGGAGAAGCTGGTAGGACTCTTACATTGAGTTTCTTCTTTTATTAAACACACCAACATACAAACACACATTTGGGTAGTTGTATCTGTGTTGTTCCTTTGCATTGTATTCATTTGGGAATCGCTAAATCCTGGATCTGATGTGTTTTGCTATTTCAGGAGTTCGTTGTGAGATTGTATGTGAAAACCATAGCACGTATAATTCTGCAGATGCCCCCAAAAAGTGCAGACTGAACCCCTGAATGAATCCTGGTGCTCGCTGCCCCATCACTGCACCATCACCTCCATCATCTCAACATGGCCACTGGACTGCCAGCCAATCCTTTCAGCGTTGCCAAGGTTACCTATCTATTGTACCCTCCATATTTCTCTTCTTTCAACAGCCCAAAAAAAGAGTGCTGGGGGCTTTTCTGGTAGAGGGCTGAATGTAGCTAACCTCACTCTCTATTTACAATCATACAAAAGCCATTCCAGCAGCAAAGATGAGGAGAGTATTGATGGTTTATTTCTGTCTGTCTGCTCAGACTAAACTGAATAACATCCCAACCCTGTCTGGACAAAAATATTAAATTAGCAGTGTAATATATATTGCATCTTGTTTGTGTATTGCTTGTTTTTTTTGATCAATGGAGAATTATGTGTCCCCATTATCCATCATAGATCAACATTTGGTCAAGTCAGGGCTGCAGCTGTGAGACTGCTAATCATTTTTAATGTCTTACCCCTGCTTGGGGAAACCACTCATATAAACAAACAAATAAATAAATAAATAAAACAAAAAAAACCCCAAAAGTAAAGCTGGTAAACCTGGTCAAGAATACAGTTCAGTACAATTACATTTCATTCTCAATTTTAGTGCATTATTATAAACAGTTAGTCATAAATGTCAAGACAAATATTGCAGTTTTTACCAATACACTGACTGATCTCTTCATTAATAACCTGTTAAAACATATAATACATATATTCAACCAATCAAAATAAAATAAAAAATATAATTAAGAATATAACTAAGGTTTACAGGAAATAGTGTAAAAAGGCAACAGCCAATAAATGAAGTGTTTAAGGGATTTTCTCTTGGCGATGGAAGAGGATAAAAGAATGGCTAGATTCAAACTCAAAGAACGACGCCATTAAAACCAAATAAGCACTTGTTCAAACCAAGGTATGCAGTAGATCATCTCTAAACACAGGTGAAAACGTGTTGAAACTTGAAGCAGATAAGCTATAGCAGAAGAAGACCATACCAGGTGCAACTCAAACCAGCCCTAACAGTTGGCAGTGGGTAACCAAAAACTGGACAATGGGATATTAGAAGGACATTGCCTGGTCCTGATTTCTGCTGCAATATTGAGAAGAAGAGTTAGAATCTCAAGATTCAAGATAGCTTTATTGTCAACATACAATATACACATAGTGCATCGAAATGCTGTATTTTATTTATTTTTTGCCGTAACATTTGCAAACTCCACAAAATTTAGATTTTTGATGATGCCTGGTGGCAGTAATTCATTCTGAGGAATAGCAAGATGTCTTCTAATGTATAGCTCCAGCAGGATAATGCACCATGTCACTAACAAAATCATCTCAGCCTGGTTTCTTCAACATGACAAGCTTTGGGTTGTGGGGGAACGGGAGATTCACATCGTGAAAATGCAGCCAAATATCTGCAGGAAGTTCTTATATTATATAAATATGTGCCAAAATCTCATCAATATTTAACACTGTACTGAATTTATTTATGCCTCAAAGAATTATCACAGATTTGAACCTGTTTCTAGAAGGTGTATCTGTTGATGTCATTCCTACCTACCACAGTTTACAATATAGTATTTCTGTATATTTCATCTCCTCCAGGTAGTTTTATAGTAGACAAAGGTAAATTTTACAGGAAGTTATGCGTGGGGCAGCATAGCTCTCTTGTGACTCAAGTACTGCTTCGGAATTTGAGATTATGAACATGAACAACACTCAGAGAACAACTGGAAAAGAATCCCAGGGTTGTCATTACCAGCATTCCACACATGTAACAGGCATGTCTGAACTGTGTGTGTGTGTGTATGTGTATGTGTACTCTGAGAGAGAGAGTCAAAAGTTTGGCTCATAGAGTCGTATTCATAATATAATGCCTTTGCTCCTTCTTCCATTTGTAGAATTGGGACCTACACATGCCCTTATAACCGTATAGAAATATATTTTCTTCTGTCAACTAATCAACATTTTTAACAGCTGACCAGAGCTACATGGATATGGTAAATGTGCCTTATCAGTTAGGATGGGAAGTCAATTAAAACTAGAAATGCCAATGTGATTGCTCACGTTTTAGCTGTGATATGGCTAAGTAAAAAGACTTTGATTAAAAGGCACTGACATGAATGGGGAAAGAACAGGGGATGATAAAAGCAAGAAAAAGACGAGTGCGGATCAAAACAGATTCAGATGTGTGTTCAGTAAGGTGGCATAAGAACAGTGTTAACTGTCCTGCAAAAACAAGTGAAAAGAAGCTTTCGAATCTCAAATCCCATGTATTCTTAAGGGGAAAAAGAGAAATGGGTTGCTATGAGAAAATAAATGACAGAAGAAAGGATGAAAAATATGAGTACTGGTCATTATTTGGTGAATTTTGTAGCTTTCTGAAGAACAGTGAAATTTGCGCCTCATGTTACTCTATGGAGAAAACTCAGAGAATTTGTGATCAAAAATGTGTATACAAGCACCCCACACTGCAATAGGCTGTATGTTTTAGAGCTGCAATGAAGATTCTAGTGGTCAGAAAAAGTGAGTGGAATAAAAACTGCAATGTGATATCTCACTGAATTCACATAATTAAGTCCCTTCAGGTTTTCACAACATATAGGAAACTTGTCTGCATCCTCTGTTGTACTGATTCACAGAGCAAAAATGGCTCCCATTATTACAAATATTTTCCCGATTGCACAGGCTAAAAATCAGGCTCTAGAGAACTGCCAGCGAAATGAAAAGGAAGCCAAAGTGTAGCCATCTCATCTTTCCCCTCCAGTTCTCTAGTTCTATTACACTCCCAGTGGTTTAAAAGCTTTGCTTCGCCTCTAGCTATCAATCAGACAGATTTATTCCCCCTAAGAGGATTTAAATCAGTAGCATATTGATTCCTGATTCATTGGCAACCCAGTTTTAAGCTCCATTCACCCTGACTGCTTTGATGCATAATGTAGCCTGCATCATTCAGCTCTTAATGAACACAACAAAGTGTACAAGAGACAGGAGAAAAAGAGAACATGTCTTCCAGAACATGACAGTACAACACAAGAACTGTTTGTATATATAAATGCAAAAAAGACAAAAATAGCCTCACTGAATTTAGGTACAATGTTTTGTGACTTAATTGGCAAATGGTAAGCATAACACGGTCTTAGAGTTTTACAACATGCAATAAAATGACATTTTTTAATCAGATTTCATCATCAAGTGAAAGTGTAGTCAAGCATAGAGATGCCCTCCTAGAAAAAACAAGTGTAATACTTATTCATCATAAATATATTCATAAATTTACCTTCACACTGAGATGTGTGCACAATGAAGAACGTTTACACATTTTTTGTGTGTTTAGCCACCTAGCTAGCATAAAGATCTAAGTGGCAACTGTGTCAGTACTCAAATATTGAAGTGTTTTGTTTGGCAGCGTTTTTTTGGCAGTGCCCAGGGAGCAATGTTTGGTGACTGTACCTTGCTCATGAGTACCTCAGTGGCACCTTTACTGGTTCAGAACTTGAACCGGGGACCTTCAGACCACAGGGCCAAATCCCTAACCATTAAAAAAAAGTGAGTGATTATTTGTCATTATAAACACAGCACAGCACAGCACACAGTGCACCACAACGAAAATGGGACTTCTGCATCTGACCCATCGGTTAAGAAGAAATGGCCAGCTAACACGCTACCCACTGCACCTAAAGAAAACACACACCGCATGGAAACAGTATGTATACACTTGAACATCATGCTTGCAGTTATGTATACAAGACTGGCACCCATGCACTTTGCCTAATAGAATAATGTTGCAAATGCAAATGCTTTCCTCACATGTTTGGTTCCTTTGTTTGCACTGTAACAACACAAAAAGCAGAGCAAAATTCACAAATGAAGCTCCAGAAACAGACTGCACAAAATAATGACCATATTTAAGGCTAACCTGTATCTTTTACTACTCCTCGTGCCCTATACACTGTCACTTATGGCACTATAAGTCTATGCACTAGTTTAATGTGAGTATAACTCATGCTATGTTCTACCATCCATGCAGTGTTTATTAAGTATGCATTGTGAACGACTCATACAGTGTGTATTTTACCCCGGCAGTGTGTATTACTCATGCCAAGTGATATACCCCTGCTGAGAGGTTAGTGAGAGACATGCAGGTGCATCATCATCACTCCCCAGGGCTCAATGCCCGGGGGCCAAACTGAGCCAGGCACTGCTAACATCTGTACTGTGTACTACACAGCGAGGAGAAGAGCACAGACAGATACATACACAACACACACCTCACAACATACAGTAGCACAGAATGTCTAATCATGAAGAATTCTTTGAGCTGCACTTTGCATTGGTAAGGCGGCCCTGGCCCAGAGGTTTACAGGATTTCAAGAGTCATGAGTGAAGACATACACAAACATATGCACAGACAGAATAAGCAGCTGTGGGTGTTCCGATCAATTTGCCAGTAGTGCCAGTAAAAAAAATGTATGATTTATTCTCCAGCTCAGCGTGGACCAGTGTTCCAATAAGGCAGGAGGAGGAGTATAAACTAAACAAGCAGGCTGAGGCTGAACACTGCACCTGTCTTCCATCTTACTTGACCCCTATGTCCTTTGGTTTATTCCTCATATAAGTCTCATATTGCAAATTTCAGAAAACCCTTACATTTATGCTACTAATGTAATAGCATCTCCTTTGGAGGAGGATTTAAACAATACTGGTAAAATATGGAGCCTGTCTAAGAAAATTTCACAAAAATTATAACACTGTAACATAATTATACAATACAACCCCTTTAGGAAAAGTGACTGTATTCTTGAATTTAATACTGACATATAGAGATGAGAGGGCGACATGGTGGCGCAGTGGTTAGCACTGCCGCCTCATGGCGAGAAGGTCCTTGGTTCGAAACCCAGGGACGGTCGTAGGGCCTATCTGTATGGAGTTTGCATGCTCTCCTTGTGTTTGCGTGGGTTTTCTCCGGGTGCTCTGGTTCCCTCCACAGCCCCAAGGCATGCACTATAGGTTAATTGGTGACTCTAAACAAATTGGCCCCATAAGGTGTGAATGTGTGTGTGCCCTGTGGTGTGTTGGCGCCTGCCCAGGGTTGTTTCCCGCCTTGTGCCCGTAAGCTTGCAGGATAGGCTCCAGTTCCACCACAATCCCAGTTGGGATTAAGCAGTTCAGATAATTAATGAATGAATATAGAGATGAGACTACATACATTTTTAACCTGTTATACCCTTTAAACGATTATACTTATAAATTATAATGATTATAATTATATATAAATATACATACGGGGCCAATTTCCAAGTCAAGGATTAAGCCTAGTCCTAAACTAGTTTCGAGTTTGAATGGTAAATGCCCATTGGTAACTACAATTTAGTCCAAGTCTAGGCTTAATCCATGAGCAAGAAACCAGCCCATGGAGTCCAACATGCAGCAAAGACAACAGAGAGAGACAGATAAATCTCATCCTTACTAGACCAACACTGTAAAAGAGAGTTATGTCTTCTTACCTTTGTAAGGTACTTCCATTGACTCTCATAATTACTAGATTTAAAAATACTACACCTACACTAATCCTAACCTTAATGTCTTTATCCACAAAAATCTATTGACTCTATGTTTAAATACATCCCATAATCTTTCTATACAAGCTTTTTCCTTATTAGGAACAGTCCTCAAATAAAAAAACGTACTCATGAAGCCACAAAAATCCTACAAATTATAGTTGTTTCTGTCTTTTAGGGTACGATCACGCCCTTTCAAAAGATACTCACACATACCTGCACAAAAGAGAGTTATGAAAGCATACTTTTCTAAGGTCTAAACAGAGCAGTGTTGCTATCTCCTGATAAGTAGAACAAAAATGTGATAAAGGAGAAATTAGTAAGTTATGTGAGCAATGTCAAGGCATTTCCCATATCTCCACACAACCTCATGAGAAAGAAACTCTTCACCTCCAGACAGGAATAATCTTTCAAGTAGAAAGACTCATATAGACAATTTCAGCAAAGAAGAACCTCAAAACAGTGAGATCTGTCTAAAATCCAGCTCAGACAAATACTGAATACTGCAGTTTCACTCTAACAAACTGCAACCGTAAAAAACATAATATTGAATGCTGCTTATTTACATTAAATAAGAAACTTAGAAACTTTCTTGCTGTGGGGCCTCAATGCTAACCATTTCTAGACATGTAATCATGTATTGTCAAAAATGTAGTCTCCAATGAACCTTTTAAAAATATGACAGGAAGTAATCCTTGTTTAACAGTGAGTTAGTTAGTCTTGAGAACAATGGAGCATCTTCTGTGCAACTAAATCAACTAAACTGGTGGGTAAAACAAATACTGAATAAATTTTAAATAAAATGATCAAATAATGGTCAAATAGTTAAACAAATAGACATTTCGGGTTACAGAGTCACCATGTTGGGGAACCATGAGCAGAGTGCATTGAACACACATCACAGTATATAGCCTGCTGTTCTAAAATGATATGTCAGTCAGTTATCAAGTGTGAAGAATAAGTCTTTACATGCTGGCATATCTCTACATATGCTCTCTTGGCTTCAGCCTTCAACCTTTCTTTCACCGCTTATTATAGTCACTGGTTTTTTCAAAGGTAACAGCAAGATTCTTGACACTTATCTTCCAAACAACTGAGGCGTTGAACAGTTACAAAAGTGTGAAGATATTGTTTCTTCAGTATGTCCTGCGTCTCTGCCAGATTTCTCCAGAGTTCTCATCAATCATTCAACAAAAGGTGTGGCTTTCCTAAGATGAATTCCAATCCAGCTCTAACCCCACTGAATGAAGGTTATTTTTCTGTTCATACTTTCTGAAATGTTCCTAATTATGGAGAGCTCCTTGACCTGTACATGGATTCCAGTGTTTGCTGTTGTGGATTGGCTGATTGATGAAAATTTACTCCTTATATCTTGCAACACCATCCTGTGATGGTAAGGGGCTCATTCATCTTTAATTGGGCAGTGTGATTATCAGGCGTGTTGGCCTTGCAGGAGAACACAGCTTTACTGTTTTCTACACTTGTCAAACCACAGTTCTTCATGCTACAGTTCTGCTTACCATCTCACTATGCCAATCATAACAACTTGTGATGGTATGCCAAGTGTCGCTGTGCAGATGCTAAAAGAACTGCATCTGGATCTTGATTGACATTACCAAAATATAAAATCATTATATGTGCATTATATGCAGCTTGAAAACAACAGATTAATGATTTTATTGTAGACAAAAGTTTAACCTGTGGCTATTCCACAGGAGCTTCAGTTTATGTTCTTTCTACAAGTATAAGTGGGCACAGAGGAGTAGGTGGAAGTGCTCTATAAAAATCTTTTTCTTCTTGCTTTGTCTGATAACAGAACTTTTCAACATCCCTGAGTGTGGCAGACGTACTCTATGAAGTATTTCTTGGTGTACATCTTGTGCAGTAGAAGAGCATTTAAGCCTACTGAGCTCATTCTAAAAATCAGCTTTATGTCTTCCTTAGCATCAAAGTATGGTACTTGTGACACTGTATTGAACTTCCCTTAAGGCAGCATCATTCCATGTTTTCATCACCAGGGCGACACACAATTATACCCAATTATATTATACACACAATTATATCTTTTACAAAGTCTGAGCTAATATTCAAGTTGGATCTAGTATGTGCAGATATTGTAACAGCAGTGGAGAATCTGTGCAATACTTTCAATAATTTGTGCAGATATCAGTCGGTAAGAAACTACAATCATTGACCTGTATAAATAATGTTCAATAGTTGTGAAGATTTTGTAGCAGCAGTGTAAAAACTGTAGCAAATATTGGGGGAAATATTTCTTAGTGAACTCATGAAAGAAGACCTTGACCCTCGAAATAACTTTGATGGGTCTTAAATAATGGATGGTCAAATACATCAAGCTTGACTTATATGGTGATGACTAGAGTGCTGGTATGTTAAAGAAAAACTCTTACAAACAAAGCAACAGAACTCTACTTTCAGTCAAATATGGAAAAGACCGCTGGAAAATTTGGAAAAAACGAAAATAAAATACTGAAGTTTTTAACTGACTATTTACATATCTGGACATCGATGCACCAGTTCATCAATTACAGTTTGGTAAGGAGCAAATAACAAGATCAGCCCTGAAATGAATGTGTAGATGAACAAGGAAACACCACTGCAAGATATCAAATCTAGGTGCTGTTGGCACGCTATTGATTTTTAATATAAACCTACTTTTACACGTGTATCTTACCTGTTTCTTCACATTCTGGGGTCTCTGAGTGGAACAATGTTCTGATTTTTGTCGAAAGTCAATGATTTTTGCAGGTTCTGAGTGTTCAGCGGATCTATTATCTCTTTATCGGCGTCTGCAGTCTTAATGCGTGAGACTACACCTCCCATAAGACCATCTCCTGGTTCAGCACAGCTACGATAAAAGATTAGTAGTACAGGTGTAGTTTTTAAGAATGCTTAGTACGTCTCGCTTAAAACTCCTAGTTTGTCGTACACGTTTTCTCTCGTTACTTACCGAAGTCCTTCAGATACCTCACGATCTTCTCTTCTCAGCTTTGCCTGTAAAAT
Source organism: Distichodus sexfasciatus (assembly GCA_032718565.1). NCBI lineage: Eukaryota > Metazoa > Chordata > Actinopteri > Characiformes > Distichodontidae > Distichodus > Distichodus sexfasciatus. The sequence goes on along the minus strand of JAVGVS010000008.1, from coordinate 5,286,142 downwards.
GCGTTCAGCTTCAGGTAAAACACTGAAAAGGCAGTTAAACTGTATTACGTTATATTGCTTATACAATAACAAATTAACATATTTTAACAACTCAAATTCCCTTATTGCGAGTTGCCCTCTTGCACCATGGGAAATGTGGTTTCCTACCATCACTACACGTCGCTCTTAAATCGCATATATTTCATGATACGCGGTTTAATCGGCCACAAATACAGTTCAGTAAAAACTTGTGTAAATGGAACTTTTTCAAAATTAGTCGTATGTCAGCCCACGTCTAATAACATAAACAAGCAACGTGTGATATATTGAGTAACTGTCTAAGCACGTCACTAATACACAGCTCAGTAATAGTAGATGTTTCATACTGCATCATTTCAAAGCCAGTAGAATGTGTGCCACAACACAACTGACTTTCTAACTCACACACACACACACACACACACACGATGTGCTATCTTTTTCCTTTTCCTTTTCTTTTTTTTCTTCTTTTTTTTAAACTTTCAATGACTTCCATCATGATTCGGTGTAAATAATAGCACAACCAGCCTGATTTTAAACCTACCTTTAATCTAAGTTGTTCTAAAATGTAGAAACTGGACCTTTTCTATTGCTTAAATCTATTTTTTCCTTATGTGGATCAGTTCTCACATACAATAATGCCCTCACAGACCCACAAAAATCCATCAAAGAATTTGCTGTCTTTTTCCATTACATAGAGGACAATATGATCCTCACAACCACCTAAAAACCTGTCCGCAAATGGAGAGAAAGATAGACACATATACCATTTTTCAAAAAGCCCCAGAGATAAAGTCAAATACCTGTGCTTAAAGCAATCTGATGGAACGTTCGTGGGAAGGTGTTTGCGCACTAATGGATGGAGGGAGATAGCGGCTAAGTGGGAGTATGTGCTCTGTAACTGCATGCTAATGAGAATATGGCCTGCAGTAATTCATTAGCACAGAGACACAGGGGAATAAATACTGCTGTCTTCTATAATACCAGACGTAGCCGGTTGAGGGGCCTGCCTACGCATTTCAGTGCTGACCCTTTTACTTAAACTGAAGGAAGTTTATGGTGATTTTATCTCAGACCCTGACAGGTACATGCTCAATCTTGCCTTTTTTGCACTAAAATGTAAATATGAAAAACACTGAATGCCTCATTCCCTTTCTCAAAAACATCTGCACTGTAGCTATATTGATGAACGTAATCAGAAAAGCAAATAATCTAAAACAAATCTCATCTTGCAACTGCACACACTTGCTTTTAATATCTTTGTGGGTAGTGGGGGGTCATAAATGCCGAAAAATATTTTTATGTGTGTAACTACCCTTATGCAAGAAAATTTCTGAGTCATTCCTGAGTCAAACCTATCGCTAACTGTAACCTCAGTTAGGAAAGAAATGCTTTTGCTGTTTTTCATTTTATTACAACAAACATAGCTCTGTTTACAAAACAGTGTGGGCATTGCTAGACCCAGCGCTGTACGTGCTCGAGTATTCATGTTCTGTACCCAAGTAAAACATCACATTCAACTTTCAACAATAAAATAAATTATTTTGCTGTGCATTAATTTAGATTATTAATATAGGGGTAAGAGTGGATGTTTTTCCACTACTGCATGTATAACCTCATACCTGTGCCCCAATAGAGCTGTATGTCTAGCCACATGCCTGGAAAATTTTACAACTGTCTTTTACAGTAACGAAGATATCTGAGCAAAAACAGCCACAGGGTTGGAATGAGAGAGAGAGAGAGAGAGAGAGAGGTGTAACCTGTTTTAAACCAAACACCAGTTTGTACTCCTACATTTAGTGATTTTGCAAGTTCAAGTTCAAAACCCATCTGAGCTTAGATTTCTGAATCTGAGAAATAAATGGAAATGTGTGAATTGCTACATGTTACACAGCAGCTTGACTGGGATTTGGAACCATTGGCATAGATTTTGCAAGAGATGTCTAAGAGTTGAACATGTTCTTCATTGCACAAGAAATTCTGTCGGCTACTACATTCCAGGTTCCCCTTAACTCTCGACTGAGGACAACAGGAATCATCACCTTTACTGTACATGTTATGAGCCTTTCCTGAGAAAAATGCCCAGACACTCAGTAATTATTCAGATTACACCACACACACACACACACACACACACACTTAGCCTGTCCTAGAGGTAGGGACGACAGCTGTCTAAGAAAAAGAGTAAAAGATAGACAGCCACTAGTCCTAATGAGAAATCAGCAAAATGGACTCTGACATCAATAGATCTCCCTCATCATAATCAATTATCCTCTCTCAGCCCATCAGTCTAGGGTAAATGCAGTCATAGGTAAAGCTCTTGTTCTCTCAATCACTCTCTCTCTCTCCTTCATTGGTCGTTTTTTCTCAAATCTGATGTTTTCTTCCTGCCATTTCCTTCTATATCGCCTTGCCTCTTCTGTCTACAGCATATTATTTTTTTACAGTCAGTCATACTCGATACTCACACTGTGCCTGTGTGACGCCACTTTGGTGCCTGAGCTGTCACGAGGGCCAATTCCTAAATGAAAAACAGTTTGTACATCCTCTCGTTTCTCTTCCCTCTCCCCCATCTCAGTTTTCACAGCTGGGTGGGCACCGGCAGTCATCGTTTGCCAAGACTGATGGAAGTTTGAATCAGATTAAGGTGCCACAGTGTGTAAGGGCTTTTATTAGAACCATAAACAATCAGGCAGGCAGGTTGTGGGAAGGTCAGAGCTTAACTGGGCACATCCAGGGCAAGCTGAATATGGTATAATTTTCATCTAAATGTCCAGTATGTGCACAATAAAACCAGACTTTTGTATGAATCCTGCCTTCAAATAAAATGTCTTTTCAACAAATTAAACAGTTAAATAATTGAATATAAATCCTATATTTGCACATATATTTAGTCAGGTCTTTTCACTAATCTGTAGTCCTCCGCCTCCTCTTCTATTTCTCCCTTTTCTCGCTCATCCACAAATCATCCCGCCTCGTGCAAAATGATGCAGGAGGTATATCAATGTCTTAATGGAGCCTTGGCGGGCCGAGGCGAGTGTGAAGAAGGCCACAACCTTTTCAGCGGAGAAAACGAAATTTGCCAGAGCTCTTTAGGCGGCCTCTACACTACCATTTTAACAGAAGGGTAGGACGGTGATGCACTCACAGGCCTCTTCTCACTACACGACAAATTGAAATGAATAAATAAATGCATCACCCGTCCAGCAAGAGGTTGCTATAGTAACAGCTTCAGGACTGATTTATATGATTTTTAAATCGACATCAAAGCAACAGAATATTCTGGCAATACACGGTATGTGCAGACGAGTGGACTGTTTTATATTGAGATATTGAGAATAATAGAAAGCTTATTTATATAAATAAATACACACGCCTTATTGTTGAACACAACACACAACAAGGTGTACATGTGTGTGAAGGGATCAAGACAGGTGTAGGCTTTGGTTTGCCCACATTTATATTTACATTTACGCTGCTTAGCAGATGCTCTTATCCAGAGTGGCTAATCTTTCATAATTAAAAGGGACATTTGTCCTAATTAATGGGATCAACGTGGGACTTGGTTGACTTAAGGGTCTTACTCAAGGGTTTAATGGAGTTCTGGGCATAGCATAGAGTTTATTCTGAACCTATAACCTCTCGGTCCGTAGGTGAGCATCTTACCAGATAATGGACAATGTCTTGGACAACACAAAACAAGACACACACATATGGTTTTGTATTTTTTTGTTGTTGGTATAAATTCTACACAATTCCACAAAAAATGGAAATTACAAACTACAAAGCTCACAGCTAATATCACAAAATATACATCAGGAAGGGAAAAGCAGGCACAATAACTCATAAACCATGACAAGATCTAAAGCTGACTTGCAAGACCAGTGGAAGTGACAAGTAGAAAATATAGGAGCAACATTCAGTAGTTTAGACACGTCACCCTATCTTAAAATATAAAACAGTAACTCTTCGCCCCCACATTTTAAAAACAGGGTTCCAGTTTTGTGGTATGCAGACGACTACATCACCACTGACTGACCATCATGTTGTGGCTGTACTTGTGAGAAGCAAATATCAGTAGGCAAACGTAAATAAGAAAGAACATTCAGCTTGTTTATAAAGGGATCTCTTGTGACATTTAGGGACTAAAAATGGGCACCAGCTTCTGTACTCAGCCAAATCCCCAAGTGTGTGTGTATGTGATGGGGGGGCAGATGGGCAACATGTACATATTAGAACACCAGACAACACTTCCACGCATGACACTGTAAGTAAGTTGTGTTTAAACAAACCCCTCCCACATCTACATTTACGGTATGGCCACGCCCCATAAGTCTTGTCCAATTACTATTAACATGCATGTGATATTGGTTAGAGAGTCTGAAATTACTATGCTCTGTCTTTCGAGCATGTGTGTGTTTGTGTGTGGAATAGACATGCAGTTAATCACATTTGTCGATCATACAGAGTTAAAAGTGCATCCTTGTGTTTGCTAGCTGTGGCCCTGATGAGTGGCTACAGCACAATGCACACTGGGAGTTTTATCTGTTAAGAATGCATAGGGACCTCACAGCTTTGTGTAACCACAGTTAAAAAATGAGGGACTGAGCTCAAATTCTGGGTTTGCTTTACACTAGCCCTCTTCAGATCTCGCCTACACTCAAAACATGAAAGAAAATCACAAATTCTAGCATATAAAATGCAACATACAGAAAGATCAATATTTTTACACCTCCTTACTTATTTTATACTTTTTTTGGTTTAAAAATGAAGAAAATATAAAGAAGGTAAAAAAATGAAGTCACAGGATTCAAGAAAATAAATTTGGTGGTAAAAAATAATGTTTAAATTATATTATTAACAGAAAGTTTGGCCTCCAACCCAGCACTTCAGAATCAGCCCTTATCTCCATCCTTTCAACTAGGTTATAGATGTGACTAGGTTATAGCAGTTACAAGATTTTACAGCACTAACAAATCATCAGAAAACTTGGGAAAAGACACAAGGAATCGAATATAAAGTGATTTGGAATAAGGCTTGCAAGGAGTCAATCCAGCTGGCTCTGAATCCATTTGAGAAATAATTTTTGAAAATGAGATATCCCATGACTGTATCTCAGAATACCATGATGCAACATTTACATAGCTGTAAATAAAACAGATGTTTTTCTGATAATGTTTTACAGATATTTGAAGAGGTTTTATGACTATATTTCTTATTTGTTGGACACAGAACCAAACAGATAAAGCAGAGTTATGAAAGTTGTCAAACTCTGGTAATGCAGAGCCTGTGAGAGAGTTTTGTCTCTTCTAACATCTGAACGAAAAGTCATGAAGTTCTTGCTAAAGAAATTAGACACAATGTTAAATACAGTACTGTTGCTCTGCAGGACCAGTTTTTCAACAACTGGCCATATATGAGTTAAATTAGAACACCAGAGCTGTGATTTTGGCTGCGGTACATGATGGTGTTACAATGAGGACTCAAGCCCAACAGGGAGGAAGTAAGACACATGATAAAGATCACAGGACTTCCTGGGGAGAATGGAGCGATTATCTGTGACGTGTGTGTGGCGCGGCCTTGTGGTTTTTCCTCTGTTCTCTCCCCTCCCACCTCAGCTCTATGTGTTTGGTTTTAGCTCACAGATTCAAGGTCTACGATTTTTACAGCCAAATTCTCTGTGCTGTGAAAAATACTAAGATCTAACTACATGCATGTAAAACAAAGATTTGGCCTTATACACAATATAATGTAGAGGAGTGAAATGAAATATTTTCAGTGGCATGTCAGCATAATTAAAAAACATGTTTACTGCGTTTAGCTCTTATCTAGAGCGACTTTCATTTCCTAATTAGACGGACAGTCTCCCTGGAAAAAGGGTAAGGGTCTTATCATCTGTACATAATAATGTTTTCTGATTTGTGGGTATGTTTACGATGGCCAGAGGTGTGAGTGAACTGGAAAGAACTGTGCTTTAAAAAATAGAGCAAGTGCAGTGTCAGGTGCAGGCCAAGTTTGCACTGAAACACAAGAGCTAAAATACAGTCCAGTGGCACAAAACATAAAGTTGTAGATTCTACGGAGTAACAGGAACATTGTCTTCATGCCTGATATTGAACCATGTAGCTGGTGACACAACAGCTAGTCCGTCGAGTCATGATGACTGGAAGATTTTAACAAAATAATGTCTGATTTTCATTGACCCCACATCCATACAAAGTGATAATCGCATCCCCTATCACAGTCCCAAACTTTTAGCCATCACTCAATTCCCAAATCTTTAGCCCACCCACATTACATAACCCCGCCCAATGCTGTAGCACTAACCCCATCTCATTTTCTCCAAGCCCTCCCAAAAACCAAAAAACATAGATCAAATTCATATCTTCTCGCAAATATGATGGTTGCCGCTCAGAACCAAAGGAAGAGACGCCACACCAACATCGCCATCTTCTCTGCTCCATGTGGTCTTCCTTCTTCCACATTCTTCTCTTTAATTATCACTAATGGATAAGAAAAAAAGATAGGATGAAGTGTCTGATGATTATTCTCAAAATAAAAAACTAAAGCAGCTTAGTGAATATCACCATTCTGATATTCTTATTGTGATCCCACGTCCATCTCATAATTCACCATAAATGACAATTTACCCTATATATTGCCAATACTAACCAATGAAGTATTTGTCTGAAAGGTTACATTTAAACTGTAACTTAAGTTCCTAGTAGACCAGTAAAGAGCTAACATGTTTCTCCTGCAAAATATTGTCCTTAAAGAGTACTGTTATGCTGCAAATTGTATTCAGTATAAGTTAATCAGTTGGTAATCAAATAAAGTTTTGCCATGTTAAAGAAAAAACACAAGGCTAAAAAATACTAAAATTCACTATTTTTGCTTTAATTATTTCTTCATTAATTCATTCATTATCCAAACCGCTTAATTCCTATCGGGGTCACGGGGACCGGAGCCTATCCTGGGAAGGCACCAACACACTGCAGGGTACACACACTCACATTCACACCTTATGGGGCCAATTTAGAGTCGCCAATTAACTTATATTGCATGCTTTTGGACTGGGGGAGGAAACCGGAGCCCCCATAGGAAGCCCCTGTGAACACAAGGAGAGCATGCCACACAACTCCACACAAAACGGCCCCACTGCCGCACCGGATTCAAACCCAGGATCTTCTCGCTGTGAGGCGGCAGCACTAATCACTGCGCCACCGTGCCGCCCCTTAATTATTTCTTTATATACTTATCTGTGTATCAGACGGTTACTCTTTTTTACTGCTCATAAAAATGGACATCTTGTTTTGCTGTGTTCAATGAAAAACAAAAACCAGAATATCAGTCCCTTTTCCTTTGTTTATTTGAATGCAGAGTGGAAGTTAGAAAACAGTATTACTTGTTTTTTCATTGCAGTCTTGGAAACAAATATTGAAAAATAATAGTTTTGGTTTTTTGTTTTTTGTTTCAATGCTAAAAGAAGGAACAAATGATGCACTGACTCCAGAACTTGACTGCTGCTCTCTTACTTGGTCTGCATGGGGTTGTTTGAGAGGCACTGAATCCTCGTTGGTCTTGTCATCGTTCTTCATTTCCACCACAATGCCGCCACTCTTTGCCCCAGACGTTCTGTACAGGCAGACACATATACATACACACACACACACACACACACAAAATTGTTTATGGCAAATCAAAAAATTCAAAATTCAAGACTGTACACTATCAGTGCTCTAATATTGGATTCTGCTCAGTCTGGACTGAAGAAGTGCATGCAATGTACTCACACTTCTTTCTTCCCCTCTTTGCCACAGGACATCTTGCCTTTCTTGCTGAGGAAGTAGAGCAAAGCCACGAGCAGCAAGAGCAGCAGCACACACACCACCACGGCGATCACCACACTGCTGGAGCCACCCTGCTGGCTCTCGGCTAGGGGAGAGAAGGAAAGGAGGGCAAGAAGTGGGAAGAGAAAAGCAGAGACATAAAAGAAATAAGAGAAAAGAGGGGGTAAAATTCAACAGTAAAGACACGAAGGAATAAAGATGAGAGGAGACGGGAGAGATGAAACGAGAAGAAAAAGGGGGAAATGTTCAAGAGGAAAAAAGTGAGTGGAAGAAATTGTGAACAGTAAAGAGAAGGCATGAAGAAGGAAAGTGAAAAGGTGAGAGGGAAGAAGAGGAGGAACAAAAAGAGGAAGGGAAGGACGAGAGCAGAGAAAAGGATGGCAGATGTTTGACAAAATCAGAGAATCAGAAAGGTTTGTGTGAGCGATGAAAGTGGAGGTGGATAAAAGACACATGAGAGGGTGGAGGAGGACAGAAAAGATGATTATGAAAGGTGGGGAGGTGAGACAGAGGGATGGGTGTGGTAGAAAAGAGGGTGGGGGGGAAATGGGACAGAACAATAAGTTATTGTTTTAATATCAGGACATGATCAGGAGCGATTTGGGGAACCAAAACAAATCTGGGAACAACATCCTAGTGAGCAGAAACACACACACACACACACACTTTCCCAGGTTCTTCATCCGTCAGAAGCATGCATATACACACACCAAGTAGCAACATCAAGCATACAGACCTGTAGCAAAAACCGGGCTTCCTTCAAGCAGCATTGTGGGAAAATAAAACATTTCAGTCGCATAGCATGAAACTTTTTCGAGCACAGACAGTAAAACCCCAGTTAGAGTGAGAGATACTCACACACACATGAGGCCCATCACCACCACGACAAGATGCACACAGAGGCTAAACGATGATCTTATGCACATGCATACACACCCTCTCTCTCTCACACACACACTCACAAACAGAGAGAAGACGAGGAGTAGTGGGAAAAGTTAAGACACAAACACCTCAAGGAAAGACCAGAAGGAGAAAGAGAGGAAAACAGAACCTAATCCTTTATTTGTTTCCGTGGAGGAGGGAAACATTTGAAGGTTTGTGGAATTCCAGAAAAAAAATCAGGACAGACATTCATACAAAGATGGGAAAACATAATACAATATACAATATACACAGTGGTTCTGGCAGCATATACAGTGTAGAGTGGTGCGGCGCTTGGGACTACAGAGTATATACAAGACAGAGTCCAGAAAGGAAGGAGAGCAGGACAGAGAACAGGGACAAGTGTCTACCTTGTCCTCCCCTGTTTCCATCGATCGTGTTGGCTGTGGAGGGACACAAGGGGAAAGGGAAGTTTAGATCACAAATACTGGTCGTGGTTTATGTGTGGCCCTCTGTTCCATTCAGGAGGCAGATACACCAGAAGGCAAGGTTTAATGTTAGTGTTTGCAAGACAAAGTCTTTCCAGTTTGGGCATCAGAATGAGACAGCGAGGGTCTGAGATTTATTATTTTGGCCGGATGTCAGCATCATATGTACATTCAACTCTAAGACAAAGAAATTATATAGTTCTACTTGTCAAACCTTGACAAAAATTCCATTTAAGTTTAAAAATGTGACAGAGCAATGCTCCAGATTTAAATATTAACTATGTAAACGTAAATGACTGCAACATAGCTTTATGTATCTTTTAAAATAACCTTTGCAAATTCATTTAAAAAAATTAAAAATCTGAATTCCCATCACCCTGTGCGTCAGCAAAAATAAGATCATCATGAACTACTATTTCAACTAAAACAATGAAGTCTATTTAAAGTCTATTTAAATTTAAGTCATTTCTGTAGTAATAAAAACAAGTGGCTATTCATCCAAATAGCACCCAGCAGTGCTCTTTCTGGCACTTTGAGACCTATCCAAAAAAGGATACAAATAGGGCACAAATTTCCCCATTTTAGACACTGCGTTGAGCGTGAACACATGCTCATCAGTAGATGTTGACAAAAGCTTGTAATAACTCTTTGGCAATGTAGTGTGTAGCAATTGGTAACGTTGTTTGAGTCACTACGTCGCCCTTTACGTAGCTGACAATCAGTCAATACATGTGTTTCTTAACAATATTTAATAAGCCATGGTCTACATATGTTTCTGTACAATATGTCCTAAAAAAACAGACATAGCAGAAAAAAAGAGTCTTTTCTGAAAAGTGGCTCCAAGATGTGAAATACCATCTCCTGGTATTCACCTGAGTAACTCACTAAAAACAGTTATGTTCACCCCTGTTTATGAACCATTTTAACACTAAATATTTTCCAGTTTTGCCACCTTCCAATAATACTGCTCCTCACCGAGGCAGATGCCATCATAGGACCTGAGTGTTAAAGCAGCTGCCTCCAGAATGGAACGCACCAAGGTATGACAGTGATGTTTCACTGCGAAATGGATGAGAGGATGGAGAAGAACGAACCTGATTTAAGTTCAACGAGGATCTTCTTCGAATCTTGACCGTGCTCGTTTGCTGCTTCACAAAAGACGCCATTTTTGAGAATTTCAGCTGTGGCCTTCAGACTGTTTTTGCTGATGTATTTGTTCCCCTTAATCTCCACTGACTGGACACGCATGCACACACACACACACACAGAGGGAAAGAGAGCGAGAGAGAGAGAGTCATGATTATGAAGAGAGAAATGAAATTTACATAACCACTAATTACAATTATACAGTAAGAAATTGAATCAATATGGAGGCCAATTAGACAGATGGGCTCTCAAATAAATTCATGCACGCACTCCTACCCACACACAGGCTTACACACACAAACACACACACACACACCTCTTGACCAGAAGGTGTCCAGGTAAACTGTGGAGACGGGTAGCCTAGAGCAGAACACCTGACAGTGACCATCTCTCCCTCCTTCCCAACTTGTGCTGTAATTGGCATTTCAATCTCAGGAGCACCTGTGAATAACATGAGAGTGTTAAGGAGCGAGAGAGAGAGAGAGAGAGAGAGAGAGTTTTTGCCCTTATGACTCAAAGTGAAACAATTTGGAGTCCTGAAGTACCATTTTGCACATGAAACAGGCCTCTGTTCTACAATCACACTAAAGAGACGTTGTAAAAAGTGGCAGGAGGCAGGGAAGTTGGGCTCTGAAAATTGTGGTGTTAGTCAAAACAAACGTGTTTATACATGTAGAGGGAATTCTCCAGCACGGTCTTACTACTAACAGAAGTCACAACATTATTGCATCTATTTTCATAGCTGGGCTAGGCAAACCTTGCTTATAGCGAAGAACTACTACCCTGATGAAATGAGCTCCAACCATAACCAATCACTCCCGACCAATCTAATCAAGGTCTTTATTTAAAACTGGCATGTTAGAGTCATGTGTGCTAGATTATGGCCAGAGCTGAACTTTAGTACATGGTAGAGCTCCTGAAACAGGGCTGGACACCTCTGGTTTCTAGAATTATGACATTTCCATTTTTGGCATTTATCAGATGTTCTTATCCAGAGTGACTTTCTTTTCCTAATTTAAGAGACAGTCTTCCTGGAAAAACTTGTGGTAAAAGGTCTTGCTCATGGGCCCAAGTGCTAGATTGCGAAACGCCGTTCCGGTTAATTACATTAATGTTATATATGGAGTCAGAATGTGTGGCGCTTCTATATTGTTTTTAAAGATATATGCCAGCAGCCGGCACTTCAAATTGTTGGTGTCCTTCACTTCCCTTTTTTTCAAAAAGTTCTGGATTCAAACCTGTGACCTCACCAAGGCCCCACCACCCATGCACCTAACATCCTGTGGCTTGACTTTCATTGGCATAGTAGAGAAGTCCTGCATAGTGTCCTCACCCAAATATAAATTACTGCAGATACAAATCCAGGTACATACAAATGTTTGTAGGGCATTTGCCACATGGAAATTGCATGCACACACACGGTGACTTGATATGATGAAATCAGAGTCTTATTTGTTCATTTGTTTTTCACATTAAAACTAAATAATGAATGATATATGTACTCGATGAAACAAGCCAACTGCGGAATCCCTCCTCAAACAAATGCTTCCATCTTCAAAATGTCTCTAAACTCCCTCCACTAAAAGCTCCCTTTTCTCTTTTAATTTCTACAATTCCCTCAGCTCATATCCGCATTCTCCTGCCTTCTCTTATCAGATTTGGCCGAGGAAAGGGACATTGAGGATAGAAGTGCTGGGTTGTTAGGGATCACACAACTCCAACCCTGCCATTGGGTCTGTTGTCTGACAAGACCCTAAATGCTGTTGAGGGTCGTTTTGGGAGTTTAGCTAGAAGCATGACAACAGTCCCCATTCTACACTGCAGGCATTAGCTAAAGCTAGTTTCCACAGGTGTACTTAAATTATATTTGTAACTTATGATCTTCCAGTTTGTCATTTCGATCTCTCCCTCTGCATTTGTTTAGCCATGTAAAGTACACACCCAGTCATGGACACATCCAGCCATTCATTATGCAATAGAGAAATCACCATAAAATATTAAATAATAACGGCTTTACATTATACATATAGTAAAAAAAAGGCTTGTTTATTACCTCCTTCCTGTGAATTTACTTTAGGCCATAATTTAATTTTTTCATTATTTTTCAGTATGACTTTTCATACTAATGCTGGCTGATGTTTATGATATGTGCTCTGAGGGTCTCCATGTCAGCACATTTTTGAGACTATCAACTAAAGATGGCAGATTAAAGGTAAAATTATGGACGTCCATGCTTTGTATCATCTTTAAAAAAAAGGTGAATCTCAACCAAAGGACATTCTTAAACAATAAAGCACTCGAATAAAAGCACAAGGCTGGCCTTTAGTGTTAACATCTACATGGTAAGTACAAAGTGCAAACACAGGAATTAGGCTCTGGAGTAATTATCACGTGGAACCTGCTAGTTTAAATAATTACAATTCATAAGTGACATTTCAAGAGCTAAAAGGGCAGCAAACATGGTTTTTGTGTTTTCTGTCAAAACTAAGTCCTGTCAGGTCTTGTGACAAGCTTTCAGGAGGTAAACAGAAACAAAAATCTGTACAATGTTTTTAGTTTTAAAGTTAAAGTAGCACAAGAATCCTTTCTGACAACTTGCATTGCTTTTTTGATGAGTTTGTGTCTAAAATTCCCACACTCCAAATCAGTAGGATTGTCATTGTGCACTTCACTATGTGAATCAAAAACTTAGCCTCATATTAAATGTTTCGATCCTACGTGCTCACATATAAATTAATGGAAAAGTGTAAAGGTTTCATCTGTAAAGGCTATTGTAGGATTTATATATTGTTGATGTTAATAAGAGGCTAAACTACATAATATGTATGTTAATGTGAATAATGAGCTGAGGTGAACTGTTATTTTGGGAAATCTGAGATTTTCCTGATGAGCTGCTTGATATCTTTTTGTGTGAGCTGTGGTCTCTCATTATTGAATGGCCACAATGCGTTTCTTCCTAGATTCACATTGCTGGACCAACAAATTAGCCAAAAGCAGACTCAGTGTTTTAAAAATGATCTTAAATGTGATTGGTTAGGCACAAAATGTGATTGGTTAGTCACAAAATGTGATTGGTTAGTCATTGGCCGTTGAAGCTGTTAAACTGGTAAATGTATGACCAGATTTGACAACAATCATCTGTATACACATATGGAAGATACAAAGAATGTTTAAATTGCACAGACACAAGGTTGCAAACGCCACTGGTCACTGGCAGTCAGTGAAGCTTTGCTCCAGACGTTTTTTAACAGTTTTTGGGTTTGACAGACACATTTAAGATGTGCTGGGCAATATAAGAATCACTTCGTAGCAAATATATCTGTTGTACTTAGTGTGCACTTAAGTTCCTGCTCAGTGGCTTCAATTGTAAAATAGGACGTTCTCACAGCAAGAAGGTCCTGGGTTGGACCTCGAGTTGGACGTAGGGCCTTTCTGTGTTTACATTTATGGCATTTGGAAGACATTCTCATCCAGAGAAACTTTAATTTCCTAATTTAAAGGACAATCTGCCTGGAGCAGTAAATGGTCTTGCTCATGGACCCATTGATGGTAGTGTTGGGGGTAGAATTTGAACTCACGACCTCTTCTTGGCCCAGAGACAAGTATCCTAACCACTAGAGTTTGTTTGCCCTGTGGTGTGTGTACCCTATGTCCACCCAAGGTAAGTCGTAGTTCCAGGATATACTCAGGTGGGATTAAGTGGTTAAAAGAATAATGTGTTTGGTAACTAATATTTTATAATGTTTTAATTGGATGTGGGCAGCCACTTCCTGGGTCATTTACATAGAGAGTGTAAAGAAGCAGCATGTATGCTTCTTTTCTGTGTGCATGCAGGTGTGGATGCATGTGTGTGTTTGTGTATGCTTTACCTGAGACGGTGATGTTGACACTGGCCTGTTTCATCAGTCCTGGCACAGAGGAGACGGATGCAGCACACGCATATTCACCAGCATCAGTCAGTGTCACAGACTCCAGGACCAATGAATCTTTTTGAGACAACTGAGTTTTGTCCTGTATCACACACACACACACACACACACACACATACACACAGCATCAGTATCACCCAAACCTTCTGCAGCTCCAGTGCTCTTATCCCTCCCCAGAAAGCCCACACTCCTGATTTCGCCTGAAAAAATGTGTCATCCCCAGAGAAACTTCCAACATCGAACAGCACTTCCCCCCGCTAGCAAGCGCCAAGCGCCAGCTCTCAGCCGATTTACAAACGTTCGGAAGAAAAGACGGCTCGGGAGAGAAGGAGTGGGGAGATAAAGCGGAAAGGGGAGATGGAGGAGAGGAAGGGGGCTTGCCTTCGTCCACGATTGGGTGAAGGTGTCAGAGGATTTGGTTTTGCACTGCAGTTCCACTCTGTCTCCCTTTTTAACTATAATGGGGCCGGCAGGGGTTACAGACACTGGGTCCAGATCTGAAAAGGAAAGAGCACAAGATTTTTTAAAAACCACTATCTATTTTAGCATTAGCATTCACAGCATGATCTCTGGATCTCATAGTTCCTGTTAGATTTTGTTTTGTTGCCCTTATCATTGTCGGACAATCCAGGTTTCCAGATTCTTTCTTTGCCACATACATACTTAAACAAGTATGAAATGTTAACCTGATTCACTCCAGAAACTGTTATATATTTAAAGTAGAATAATAAGAAAAAGCTGTCCTAAATATTTAAAAATGGTAAATACATTTTTTGGGGCAGTTGGTAGCATAACGGTACAGTGAGTTCGCCCCATGATTGGAAGGTCGTTGGTTCGAATCCCAGCCCGGGAATGGTACCACTAAGATACTCATGAGCAACGTACCGCCCCCAAGCACTGCTCTGCGGGCGATGCCCACATCAGTTGCCCATTGCTCCTTCACAGATGGGTCAAATACAGAGATCACATTTGGTTGTGGTGCACTGTGTGCTGTGGTGTGCTTACAATGATATATAATCACTCACTTTACTTCACTTACATATCATATAAATATAAAAATTATTTTAATATTTCTCAAAAAGTGCAGTGTGAAATTGCTTTGTAAGATCCTAAAACAGATGTGTGTCAATTGTATGCAGTGTTCAGAGTGTGTGTTGAAAAGGTGGTGCAAAAAATAGTTGAAAAGGTGTGCAGCCACTCACAGTGCACCATGAGCTGCAGAGTCTTGGTGAGGTCGGCATCTAGATTGTCAAAGTCCAGAGCATGGCACGTATAATCGCCAGTGCTGTTGCGGGTTACACTCTTCAGAGTCAGAATGGCGGTATTAATTACTGGTAAAATGTCTTCCTGCAGAAAAGAGAGGAAAAAAAGAGAGATTGATTATGAGTATATCATGTCCTGCTACTAGAACTCAAACAAATGCAAGCTGTTATTTTTTATAGATTCCTGACTCTAACGCTAGCTTTTGCCAGTTTCCTCTGGCAGACTAATGGGAGTCTCAAAACCATGCTAGCATCAAGTGCCTAGAAGATATAAGCATTAGTTACTGATAAGAATCCAGACATGCTATCAAACATTACAAAACACAAGATGGTCCTGCTGGGCATTTAACAGAGATTTCATCCTCACATTCTTAGAAAACTCAAACTGGGGCTGGGGGTTGCCGTCTGTCTCGCACTTCATCTTAACGTCATCGCCCTCTTTTACAGGACTCTGGTTGAGGAACGTGAAGAACACATTCTCTGATGGGTCTGCAGAAGGAGGGAATGGAGGAGTACATTGTTAAAAAAGCAGGATGGATAGACTTCTAAAGAGTACTGTATGTGTATGTGTGAGTAGCACTAACAGAGCAGCGAGAGGCGGAACTTGTCCGATTTCTGCTGTTGGTTCGTGCCATTGGGCATCTGGTGCTCCACGGTGCAGTGGAATTCGGCTTTAGTATCTTCTTTCACCAGTTTCATGTACAAGGTGCTGCTGACCGTGAAAAGACCCGAGGACTCTCTTATGACCCGGGGGACCATGTAGGTGTCTGAGTAAGGGAGAGAGATAGAGAGGGAAGGAGGGAAAGGATTAGGTCATTAAAAATACATGTACTCACTAGCAGTCTTATTCAACTCAACCTTGTACCTGATCCATGTTTTATACAGCAGCTGTCAAATATAAATACACGACTGGCGCTGAATTGAATTTTTTTAGACATTTTGATCTAAGGGCTTGGACTTAATGATGGAAAGATATCATTACATACAAACAAACACTCAAATGATAAAAGCAGAACATAAACAAAAAATATAAATACATTTTTTAGTAGTTTTCAGAAAATTCTAATAAAAGTAAGCAGTAGGTTTGTTCAGTTTGCTCAGTATATTGTAGAAAAACTTCAGTGTGTGACCCTGAAGCCGGATTTTTTGTTTTAAACAGATTGGTCGCTGTATATATCACTGGCTGACTACACCATTATTTAAAATGTTGAAAATTACAACAAATAAAAGAAATAAAGAATTAGTAGGCATGTCAAAGCTTTAGACCATTGGCTTACCAATGAGGAATTTCTGACCACAGGATTTGTAAAAAATTAATTATTTTAGCTCAATACAGCAGTGGAGCTGGCCTGGAGCAGATACGAGTTTATAACATAATGGTGTTGTTGGGGTCTTAAGTGGATTTTTTCAAATTTGAAAAATGAAGCTAAGAATCATTTATCTATAATCACATTTTTAAATTCTTCGCTTTATCAGGGGTGGGCGATATATTGAATATACTTGATATATCTGGGCTTGTCCCACGTGTTATGAAGTAAATCACTATATGGCGAACACTGAGTACAAATCTTCAGGTTAATATCAGACAGCTCAGTCCTCCACCCATACAGAAAATTCTCCTAGCACATTCATGTTTTATAGCGGAAGCCGAGGGAATCGAGCGTGCACAGAGAGAAAAGAATGACCACACAATTTCAGAGATATGAAATGGAGATGGAAGCGGACGACAGGATTTAGAAGAAAAACAGCACTGGTTCTATTATTCTGCGCTCTAAGCAGACGTAAATGCATAAAAAACGCATAACTGACATTCTTTGCGACGTAAATGTGTTGTGTGTCAACACTCCAGTTCTGTCAAATCTTCCCTTTAATTACAGACAAAACTCATATTTTAGCTGATAAATAATAACAGCCAATACATTTAGCATTTATACAGTAATCTGTAGGAAATTTCATGGTATCAAGATATACTGTATATTGTGCATCGAGATGTAACTTAAAAACATCGCAATAGTGTTTATAGGCCACATTGCCCAGCCCTATATGCAAGCATTTCATACTACAGTATAGATTTCAAATAGGAATGGCACTGCTATGTTATTAGGGCATGATCATATGATCACATGATCTCATCACATGATCACATCACAAAAATATCGATTTTTCTTTTTTGGAGACCAGATTAATTTTGAAGACCTTTTCTTTCATATAAGACCAAAAAAGAAAACATTTTAATGTTTGTCAACATAATTGGCCCGTATCTAAATAAATAGAACGCCGACTTCCGACTCGGAAGTCACATATGAACTAATGTATATTCTATTGTTTTATATTACTAAACAAGATTTTACACCCGTTTTTAATATGGGACATCTCACCTAGTCAGTACATAAGACGGGTTATGAAGCCTCTTTCTGTTTTTAGAGTGTTTGGGTGTAAGATGAGGAAGCATTAGGATACTCACTCTCTTTACGATCCTTCACTTCTGCTAGAGGTTTATCATTTTTAAACCAGATAATACGAGGTTCTGGGAAGCCGTTTCTGCTGGTGCATACACCCACCTGAGAATAAAACACACACACACATTCTGATGAAATATCTTGAAATAAAACACTCTCTGTGTAAGGATGCTGCCAGGATTAATACTGCGCCATGTAACTGGCAGCGTAAAGAAGCATGTGATAAAAGGACGCCCTACAGATGTGATGTATAAAGTAAGACTTCGAAAGAAGAAGAGGACATGAAAATGCAAACAAAATTGTACAGGGTGACAAAATACCTCTTGCTGAGTTTCCTGGTCTACCACAAGAGACTGGATATTACCATTTGACACTGGCTTTTCAGGGGCATCTGAGGGGGAGAGAAGGGAGGAAGAGATGGAGGGAGGAGAGAGAGGGATATAAGGAGAGAGAGAGAGAGAAATGTATGCATAGTTAATGACAGTTAATGACATGCTTTGCTACTTTTACTTTTGTTATTATTCTGTGTAACAAAATATTACATCAAAAACATCATATTAAATCAAAAACATTCATAGCAACATATAATAACAGATAAAGGATCATCACAAGCCACTGCCACTATTACAGATACACAATACCGTGCACACGTAGAGAAAGATATTTTTAACAGATAACATGCCTGTTTGGGGCAGTAGCGTAACAGTTATGGAGTTTACCCCGTGATCGGAGGTCGCCGGTTCGATTCTCGATCCGGTAAAGGTAACCGCTGCTCTGGGTGCTGCCAAGTTGTTGCCCACTGTTCCTTTACGGTAGGTGGTGAACCTTCACTGGTCTCACGATTTGATGCAGTTATGATTATCAGGTCAGCGGTTCGATTCGATACGATATCTCGATTCATCACAATGCATCCCATCAGTTCTTCTACAGTACTTCACATTGCAGACCGGGCAGACATAGTTACTACCGGGATGTTTTTTTTAACTAGAGTTTTTATGCTGTAGCCAGAAAATCAACAAGCAATGTCATTATGGTGACGCCACCTGCAATGCTGCCACGGACCACCAGCGGGCAGCAGACTGTCAGTTGAAAACCCCTGATATAATCGATTATGGTTTGCCATTACATCGATGCAGAATCGTCCCTGCCTACATCGTGATGCATTGATTATGTGATTAATTTAAACACCCTTACTTCACGGATGGGTCAAATGCAGAGGTCACATTTTGTTGTAGTGCACTGTGCTGTGTTCACAATGACAATCACTCACTTTCACTTTAAAGGCTTCTGAACATTGATTTAAATCAAGAATTAAAGATATATTGCTAACTTTTATAACATTCCAAAAACCACTAGCCAGTTAGTTTCACTGCAAATGTAACAAATAAAGAACTGAGCTGAACTACATTTGAATGAACGAATTAAATCCAAATGGAGTGAGTGTCATTAGCTCAGGATCTGGTTTACAGAACCTGGATAACAGAATGCAAGTCTGTGTTTCCTCCTCTCTCTACCCAGGCCACGGTGCTGCAGCGTTAGCCGTCGGCCATTAGCTCAGGTCCAGCCGCTTTCCCCCGGGATGCAAGTCTCTCTGCTCTCGTTCAAAACCATTATAGCAATTACGGCTCTCACTCTTCCATCTGGACAGGAAGAGCAACAATAACCTGCTCGCCTGCAGCCTCAGCCCACACCACACATACACGTACACACATGCATGCACATACTCACTAACACACACACACACACACACACACACTCTCAATGCATAAGCACCACACACACACGTATGCGTGTACACAATCACACACATGTACACACACATTACAAATGCAAACACACATGAAGATGCACATGCACACATAATTACACAATGCGAACCCATGGTACACATAAGCAATTTGTGAAAATACACACATCAGTAAACGCGCACACACACACATTCACACAAATGCACCCACATAGAAACAAAATTACACAGTGACAACACATAATACACATAATGAATGAGGGGAAAAGTGACACACACACACACACACACACACACACTCACACACACAACAATATAGTACACATGGTTTACCACAGACAAATAGAGAATATGCACACATGAGTGTAGTCAGAGACATACAGCACTGTTTAGCATTTACACATAAGTGGGCAATCAGTGCACAGTCACACACTCCCACACACAAACACCATTACCTAACACATACACATGATAAACGCAGACAACTGGATCAAGCTCACGCTCACACACTGTACAGAACAGCAACGTAGTCGCACGCTTAATGTTTTCCTGACATGGTGGCCAGAATTCATTAAGTGAATGATGAATATATTGTTAATAAAATAACAGCGATGCTATTAGGGAGTGTCACCATGCCATATGGATCGTGTATAATAAAAATATTTTCATCTGAGCTCATTCTGCCGAAGGGCACCACGGGGGTCCATGATGGAGCCCCTGGAGGAACATAAGGTCAAATGTTTAGCTTTAGGGTTCAATCAATCTATGGCAGTGCAACAGAAAAAACAGCAAGCTCTGCTATTAAACCTCTTTTACTAGCCTGTCCCCTCTGGTCAGCGCAAATAGCACATTTATATGGGTCTAAATGAGCTTCGGACCCTTGGCCATGACATGAAAGCTGGATTCCCCCTTCTCCCCACTCCCTCTCTATATGCACTGAGCTGGGACCAGTTAATGGCAAGCACGGGCTGTCTTGCACTGGTCACTAATACACACGCACACACACACATCTACTGATGCCTTAAGGCCAGTGAAATGACGTCCATCAAACATGACAGGTGGAATTGCTGCAAGAATCAATCAACCAATCATCAAATGCAATGTTCACAGTCATAACTGACTCTGATCGACTCGTTAAATACCTTACTCCCAAATGGAATTAAAAAGATTTGGTCCATATGTCTCCTATAAGGACCTGTTCTAGGCAATAACGCAAATAAAACATGACAAGACAAATCCAAAACCAATTTCTATTTCTTTTCAGCTAGTTTTCACTTCATTATATTCACATGAAAATGAAAGTGAGTAATTGTTTGTGATTGTGAACACACCACAGCAGAGCAGACAGTGCACCACAACGAAATGTGACCTCTGCATTTGACCCATCCATAAAGGAACAGTGTGCAGCTAACAAGGGCAGCGCCTGGGGAGCAGTGCTTGGGGACAGTACCCTGCTCAAATATCTTTATATATCATATTTTCTAAATAGTAATACAATGTGACAAATATTTTACTGTTCCAATATTATGTTACTGTTTTTCACTATTTATTTGCACTCTTTGTAATGCTGCATTCAGATGTCAAACGTGGGATTCAGATGTATCAAACTATTTGAACGCAAAGTATTCGTCAAGAGACTGATGAACTGATCCGTTTTAAGGGAAAAGATGATCTACTGTATGATGGTGAAGCATGTGACTTACAGAAGACGCTGAGCTTGGTCTCGGCCTCCTTGGCTCCCGCAGGGCCGCTGGTCACCTGGCAGTAGAAGCTCCTCTCGTCGTACGCAGTCACGTCCTTGATAACTAGTGTCAGGTCCGACTCCATGGACACGCGGTCAGAGAAGGGAGTGTCCTTATCCACACCTGAGGAACCGCCAGAGCGGTATGTTATACGCTGTCTCGTACCTGTTGTCTCCTGAGAGGGGTAAGAGAGAGAGAGAGAGAAAGGGGGAGAGAGGGAAGGGGGGGGTGGAGTCAGGAAGAGAAAGAAAGAAAGAAAGAAAGAAAGAAAGAAAGAAGGAAGGAAGGAAGGAAGGAAGGAAAGAAAGAAAGACAAACATACAGTCAGAGAAAGAGAGAGAGATGGGAAAAGAAAGAGAGAGAGTGGGGGTAGAGATGGAGTGAGAGAGATGGGGAGGAAAGGGGAAAGGAAGAGAGGAAGATGGAGATGGAGAAAGAAAGAGAGTACAGGAAAGAAAGAGACAGACACATAGTCAGGAAAGAGAGAGGAAGAGCAAGAGAAAGATGGGATGGGGGGGGAGAAATAAAGGGAAAAAAAAGAGAAAGAGACACAGACATACAGACCAGGAAAAGAGAGAGGAAGAGCAAGAGAGGGATTGGGAGAGAGAGAGGGAGAGAGAGAGGTGGAGAAAGAGGGGGGTTCCAAGTACACAGAGTTAATGACAGTTTTTGTTACTCTTTTTCATAAAACTAAAATAACGATAGAAAGGAAATGCAGCGAGACTAATGAGCTGGAATAAGACAAACCCAAGAGGAGCAGAAAGGAGGCGATAAAGAGGAGAGGAAGAGCAGAAAGAGATAAACGGGGCTCAAAGGCAAAATGGGAACTGTTGGAAGAGTCTCATAAACAAGCTGAGGGCATCAGGAAGGACGAGCATAAACATGAACATGCAGCTCTTAGAGATATGGAAGAGTAAAGAAGGAAAACTCCACTTAAATATCGCCCATGGTACTTCCATGAATTACTGCCTCGACTACAGAAGACATTCACCAGCAGAAAGAAAATCAGGAAATGGCTCAGTGCTGTATCAATACTGTAGGAGTTACTTATAGAACTGAAAAGCTGCAGGAAGGGTCGTTTCAGGGGATAGGAAGGGACGTCTGACAGGAGCTGCTCTTAAGTAAGGTTTTGTCTGAAATAAAATGATGAAGTGAAAGCGAGAAGTCTGACCAACGTGGGGTAGGTGCAGCCGCAAGATGTTTAAAATGTTACTTATCATTCCGTATATACAGTGTTTTTACAGCTATTTTTAAATAAAAAGGTAAAACATAATGTTAAAAGTAATATGAAAATCTACATTTTTGGAGGCAGAGCGTATTTGGATTTCCCACATGCATAATTTACATTCAAACGTTGTCACATATTTCAATGGCTGCTAACGTATATTATGTTTAAGTATCATGTGATTGTGTACGTGTGCTTCTATATGTCTTACAATGTATTAAAAGACATATACAAGCACACGCACACAATCACATGCACACAAAAGTTTACATTTGTGTGCATACTCTCGCTGATCGGGTCAGCTCCTCCAGATATCAGTATACAAATCACATACAACCATAAGCAGAACAGAACTTTCCGCATACACGTCCTGATCGACAACAGCGTCTGTGTGTGTGCGTGGGCACGTGTGCGAGAGTTTCCCCGTACCTCATGGGAGAGCGCTCTAGATTAACGTCTTAATCAGTAACGGAGCTGGTCAGACAAACTGAGAAAGATTATTATAGATGTATTAGTTTCCCTAATGGCCACAGATTCTTGTTTCCATCTTTTCCAAGGTGGACTGCATCCTCCGACTCCAACTTGCAGCTGACAAAACTGTGATGTGACGCATTTAGTATGTGCTACACAAGCCCGGCAGCAAATCAGATGGTGCTTTTGCCAAGTCATCACAAATAAGACACAGAAAAAATACGCATCTTTGTTAAAAGAGAGAAAAGTAAGAGCATTTTTGGCAACTGTGCAACTGTTTTGCCACATATAAAATATGTAGTCACTGGAAATGATTTTCCACTGAAAGAAGTAGTTAGTATCACTGATCATTTTAGTTAGAAACCCTCTCGACTCAAGTTATGTATGATGATAATGGCTTTTCTATAATTAGCTCACATCCTCAGATAAAATCAGCCCAGCAATTAATTGGTTGGGCTGCTGAAGATGCAAACGCACACACTTATCCAGAGCATCTTAATTTTCTAAATACAGAAAATCTCCAGTCTCCAGTGGAACAACTTAGTGTTAAGGGCTTGGCTGAAGGGCCAGTGGTGGTAGTGTTGGAGGCAGGATAGAGCCCAAACAGACATGAACACACACACACACACACACATCCCAAAACATACACTAACACACACATACAGTACATACACTTCAAGGCTGTACTTACAATGAACCACTGGACCACAGTTATGCCTAACATCTCGGAAGCGGCGTAGCTGCAGGGAAGCCTCGCCGTCTCCCCTTTTATCACCTCCACCTTAGGCAACACTGTCACTGTGATCGTAGCCAGACACACTAAAAGCCAGAGAGAGAGAAAGAGAGAGATTAACATTACCAACATGTACATGCACCATAGGTTTTGTTACAATATATCCTCAAACATATTCTTTAAAAAACTCACAGCTGTTAGAGCTCGAAAATCAAAACTTTCATTAGTAGAAGAGGGAAAGAAATGAGAAAAGGAGAGTGACGACGTGGAAAAAAGGCAGGGGCCCTCCTTCGACAGCTATTCCTAAGAATAGATTTGTTCTTAAAATACAATTTTTGATAAAGGTTATGACATGCATCAATGTTTATTATTTAAGATTTGTTCTTAGATGAGAACAAGATGAGAACAAGACAAGAACTGTTGAGCGCATTTTAACATGGGCTTCTTTGATTTTCTTCCATTATATAGTTGTTGTTATTATTATTAGTCATTGTGAACACAGCACAGCACACAGTGCACCACAACCAAATGTGACCTCTGCATTTGACCTTCCGATCACAGGGCGAACTCCCATCTGCCTAAACTTTCTTAAGAATACATTCAAGAAAATCTTGGTGAATGAGGTCTAATAAATGAGACACAGATGGCAAGTAAAAGACAAAGACTGGAGTGAAAAGATTCTGTGTTGTTATCAAGAGACATTCTTCCACATTCTCCAGGTCAGGTTATGACTGTGCGTCCATTTTGCTGTTAAACAATGCACTCTTATACACATGGATGACTTTGTTGTGTAAACTCCCAATGAAGCACAGAACAACCCAGCGATTGTTAAAGCACATTATATACAGCGGTTGTTTGTCCTTGACAATCGTGCCGGCCATTTCGTGCTCGTTCTAATCTCACGGCCTGCAGCTGAAGCGCTCAGCGAGACTCATCTGCTGTAACCAAACTGACCAGGCGCCTACTGTGCTCACTTTCAGTTGCAGGCGGCAGCCGCTTTGAGAAACGATACGCACTCACACTGAAGCCATTGTGTGACTGTTCGATTCCGAAAGCTCGAGGGCAGCTGCAAATAGCCGGGTGCGAGAGAGAGAGAGGAAGAGGGAGGGAGGGAGGGAGATGTGCGGCTCTGTTGATAATCTTGTGCTATGATAAGATGGACAGCAAAGGAGGAGAGGCCTTCATAGAGTCCACAAAGTGCACATTGTATAAATGTTTTCCACAGAACTCACAAATCTGTGTGTGTGCACATCTGCAATGCACCTATATAGACTTTGCTGAAAGTATATAGAGATCATGATAACCTGGAGGACTTCCTGTCTGAAAAAAAGCTTTGTGCCATCCAGGCAGGTTTTAATCTGTCTGAAAAGCCGCCCCTCTTCCTGAGATCTCACACACACACGCACACACACACACGGTTTGACTTCCATCTTCATGCATGATCTCATACGTCCCTCCGGCAAGACACCAAAACAAACCCTTGTAGAAACCTTGCAACATCATCTCCCCAAAGACAATAGGACACACGATCATACTCAGGCGTGTGTGTATGTGTGTGTGTGTGTGTGTGCGCGCGCAAACAGGCTACCCACAAGGCGCTAAAAGCTCTACCGTCCAGCATCCAGCTTTTACTCTGTCTGCCTCCTCGTCTTCCAAGAACAGTGCAGTGCTGAATCCCACAGAAGTGGGCCACGTTATGGTCTGCCGCAGTCACGATCATCTGCACCACTCCACACCGGCCGCTAGGATCTGAGAGCATATATAATGCCGAAATAATCACGCTAACGCGGCTGACTCGGCCCACGCCTGGAGGAACTGGAGGTAATTATCGGGAAAGTTCTTCCTCAAAATGTCCGTATTCACTTTGATTAGTCATCATCGATACAAGCTCTCTGATCTGTTCCAGACTTTCTGATGAGTAAAAAGCAAAAGGTCGTCCGCCTTACAGCTTCTGGCTTGTCAGAATACATCTCCCGTCTTGCTGGATAATCTGTCTGACTAGCCGCCTTGCCGCTGCATTAAAGTCCTGTCTTTTTTCCACCACATGCCACTGTAGTGAAAGAGTTATATTTCGGGAAGTCTTGTATGTTTTAGATATGTTTATATAACTTGGTGCTTAACACTGTTAACTATCATGATCAAATTAAACCACTAAGATTCGAAATTTCCCCCAACTTTTGGTTAATTGCCCGCTTCTATTAGAAGAGAGAATGACACTTTTACATAAACTGTACAGGACCTCATAGAAGCTCTAGCCCTTAATTTTATGACACTGAATCCTCAGTGGTTCCTATTAAAGTGGCCAGTGAGGGTGTCATTTTACATCATAAAAAACATATGCTCTCCCTGGTGTGAGTTATCTTCTGTCTTTGACTGATCTGAAGCTTCTCTTTTTACGTGCCATGCTGTCTGTGTGCGTGTCTCTCAGGACCGTACTGCAGCAATCAGTGAGGCTCCTGCTGCCTGCTTTTACTCTGGGGAGCAGCTGGACAGGCAGAGAGGGGCAATTAGGGGGTAATTAGCACCCTCCCCATCCGATCTGACCCCCCAGTTGAGGCGAGGAGGGAGGTGCCGGGCGTGGACGCGTGTAGACCCGAGTTGGGGTGCTCGGTCTGCGATGGGGAGGAGGGTAATTGGATTTGAAAGAAGAAAGAAAGAGTAGGATAAAGGAGGGGACGGAGGGACAGATGGGCACGAGACGTTCCGACCACGAGCAAGAGAGACGGAGGGAGTGGACTTTTACGCAGACGTACACACACACACACACACACAGACACGTGCACACATTCAATATTCATTAACAGAATAAAGAAGTCATGCTGCTATTTAATGATGTGGAGAGTGTGGGTGTGTTCACAGTGCCACAGGTCACACCACTACGTGGAATAACAGTGATGTATGAGATTCGCTTTTCACTGTGTCTACTAAATATTACAGTAAATAATTATAGGTCTGGGGTGGTGCAGTGGATAGCGCTGCCGCCTCACAGCAAGAAGGTCTTGGGTTCGAACCTCGGGTCAGTCATGGGGCCTTTCTGTGTGGAGTTTGCATGCTCTCCCCGTGATCGCGTGGGTTTTCTCCGGATGCTCCGGTTCCCTCCCACAGTCCAAAAGCAGGCACTATAGGTTAATTGGCAAATCTAGATTGGCCCAGTAAGGTGTGAATGTGAGCGTGATTGTGTGAGCATGTGCCCTGTGGTGTGCTAGCGCCTGCCCAGGGTTGGTTCCTGCTTTGCGCCTATAGTTCCTGGGATAGGCTCCGGTCCCCCCACAACTCCAGTTGGGCTTAAGTGGTTCAGATAATGAATGAATGAATTATATTTCTACTTTAGATCACTTATTTCTACTTCAATTATAAATACGTCCTGAGAAGAGAACTATAGATATTCAACACTCACGGAACCCTTGTTGTCCATTCCAACAATGTGTCACTACTAATGTTAATAACATACTTAAAATGACACTGGTAATACTGCATAACATACTGTATTATATAAGGGCAGGTGGTAGCGTAACAGGGGGTTCGCCCCGTGATCAGAAGCTCACTTTTTTGAATCCCAGTAACGGTAAAGGTACCACTGACGTATTCATGACCAAGGTACCGTCCCCAAGCACTGCCCCCTGGGCACTGCTCATGTCAGCTGCCCACTGCTCCTTCATGGATGACTCAAATGCAGAGGTCAGATTTGGTCAAAATAATATAATGACTATAATCTTACAAAATCCCTCACTTTGTGCAAGTGTACCTATAAGAATTGATGCTAGTTTGAAGGCAAAAGGTAGTAACACCAAATATTGATTTGATTTAGATTTTTCTTTTGTTTTCTTTTGTTCGCTCATTTTGTAAATCCAAAAATAAAATAAAAATAAACAATTATTATTTATATTTCTGAAAGCATTCTTTGTTTACAGCATTTTTTCACACCTGCCTAAAACTTTTGCACAGTACTGTACATATAGTGACGTAGAAAGTAAAAAGAATAATTAAACGCCTCCCAAAAAACAATTTTTCGTTGTCTGATGAACCTTATCCAAAAAGTAGTAATGTATCTTATCTGTAGTAGTAATGTAAAAGTAGTAATGTATCTTATCTGTAGTAGTAATGTAAAAGTAGTAATGTATCTTTGTAATGTAGCAACTTGTGACATCATTATGATGACACTGAAACGATGTATATCGTGCAGCTCTATTATGTTCCACTTGAGTGAAATGCAGACTGAGTGAAGTGCTCGGCTGGCAGGGGAAACCCGGAACCCCAAACCCCGGACCCCATATCACAGCCAGACTGAAGTACGGCCCCAGGTGCATGACGGCGTTCGCTAACTCTGTATCTGTGTCTCTGTTAGACACACACAGCGAAAGCCACACTCAATCACACACACACTCACACACACAGCAGGAGAGCAGGGCCTCATTATGGGCCGAGCCAGCTGTCTCTCCCCTTCAACTCTCCGAGTCTCTTTCTTTCTTTTCTTACAGTTTTTCTCCATTCTCCTCTTTTCCCCTGTGTGCTGAAAACAGCCCCCATCAAACTTGCCTCTCATGCTCTTCTCCTACTACTCCCCTCTTTTCAAGCAACACTCCAATCTACTCGCTCCACTGCCTTTCATTCATTGTTAGATGTCGGCGTTTGGAGGGGGTGTGTTCCAGTGATGGGCTAGAAAAATTGAGACATTTGGCAGTATCTGGACTCACAGAATATGAAGCTGAGTGTCAGTGTCAGTGCTGCGTTTGTGTGTTCTCTTCCCTAAATGGTATAAAAGGCGCGATGAAGGACGGAGTCGGTGTGTGTGTGTCTCTAAACAGGATTAGTCTGCCTCTGTGTTTCTGTTTAGATGTTGGCAAAACAAACACAGCCTGTGTCAGGAAGATGCGTTAGAGATAGTGAGTCATATCACACACACGTACACATACAGTGACCCACAGTTCCAAAATCGTAGAGCAAGCAAAGAAAAACACTTATGCAAATATATATATATTTTTTACACAGTGAAAAAGGATCCACTGACAAAAAAATACTGGAGCGCTTTTGCTGGCGTTACACATGAGAGTGGCGAGC
Organism: Distichodus sexfasciatus; assembly: GCA_032718565.1. Taxonomy (NCBI): domain Eukaryota; kingdom Metazoa; phylum Chordata; class Actinopteri; order Characiformes; family Distichodontidae; genus Distichodus; species Distichodus sexfasciatus. Next base: position 5,257,132 of record JAVGVS010000008.1, on the reverse strand, counting down.
ACTCACACACGATGTATTTATATTGCAAAGAATGTCATTAATGCATTTTTATGCATTTACTTCTGTTTTTGTGCACAGAATACCAGAACCGGTGCTTTTTTCAGAACCAAGTCGTTCACTTCCATCTCAAATGAATGTCTCTGAAACTGCGTGGATATTCACTTCTCTCTCTGCATGCTCGTTTTTCTCTGCTTCTAGTACACAATGTGGTGCACTAGGCGAGTTTTCTAGATGGGTGGGGGAGTGAGCTGTCTGCTTTGAGGGGACGGAGAAACGAAACGCGAAAGTGACGTACATGCTGTCTGTTTAACATTAACGTGAGGATTTGTACAGAATATTCACGATATAATCATTTACTACACAGCATGTGTCGAGATATATCGAGTATATTTAATATATCGAGTATATTCAATATATCGCCCAGCACTACTTAGGGGAATAATTTACTGTCTCTTTTTTAAAGCTAATAAGGCAATTTCGGACACAGTGAAAGCAATCACAGTTGACAGAGAAATAAATTTGTGTGCTCACATGAAAATGTGTGCACACATAATACTTTACTCTAATACTCTAATGCATGCCAAAACATCTCATGCTCAGGCATTACTTTCTCCTGCTCACGCCAAAACATCTCGCGTGCACATGACACGTTCTCTTGAGCATGTTAAGCTTTTCATGTTTCATTTTTTCCATTCATTGCTCCCTTTTTAGAGCTCTCACACATGACTGTATGAGCAGCAACACACACACACACACCCCATCAATTCCAGTGATATGAGGATGCACCAGACCACCATCACCACATGGGGGCAGCCCAATTGGCCACGCCCACTATATTTAACGTCCACTGACATTTGCCAAAGGTGACAGTCCCAGTGGTCTCAGTGTGAACACATACACACACACACACTCACATGTATGATAAAAAAGGGATTTACATAATTACTTTCCCTATGTACACTTTGTAGACCAGAGAGGCGCCAGCAAAAGCCAAAAGAGTGATACTATCATTTCCACAAATAGACTATAATTGCTTTATAAGCGTATTTTACTGAAGTGTAAAACACAAATTTCCCTATTTTGCATGGATCAGTTCTAAAGACTGATGGTGTGTGTGTGTGTGTGTTTGCTCTGTGCGGGAGGCGGGAGGCCCAGAGTGGGTCCATGTAAGGCCTGGCATCAGTCATCACCACCACGATGAGATGGGAACAGGTGCAAGAGCATAAGCAACAGCTGCTGGCTCTCACACACTCATACGAAGACAATCTCACATATACACACACACACACACACACACACACACACACACACAGTCACAAGGCAGGACAGAATCCCTGTCCAGAAGACAGGACAAGGCTGAATCAGACAGACACAGAAAATTAAGCATGCAAACCCAGGGCCAGTTGTAACGATTATGCTAATCCTGTGTTATCTTCTTTCATGTGTCACATAGTTCAGACTTAAGACTGGCCTTACACTTTAATCTGGATATTCATGATTCAAATGCTTGATAAGGGTGCTAAAAGTGGAAAGTGTAAGAGGGAATGAGAAGTGAAATTGGGATAAAAAGGGGAACCGGTCTGTAAGTGGCTCCATTTCTCATGGCAGAGCAGAGGCCGCTGTAAAGTCTTCATCAGGTTTTGTCTTTACTGGAAAAAGTCTAGACACACCCAGAGAAGGCACCGATCTGATACGTGGAATGGATATCGTTCCGATAACGACTTAAATAGCTGGATCGGGTACCGGTGGCATTGGGACGATCTGTGGAGCCGATCTGTAAATGTGCGCACGCTCAGTCCATTATGCATGGAAGGTGGCACTGAGGCAATGCAACACACTACATCCCCAAAAGCAAATCGCACTGTTTACTTTCCTTAACAACACCAGCTCTCGCCTGCAATCTCTGTGTTCCTGTTGGTTTTAGTGCTGCAGGTTTAGGGACCATCACAAAATTTTTCAGACGTTATTTTATTAAGATGTTAAAGGTGGCCCAACCAGTTATTAGGTTTAGGGGGCAATTACTTTTTCACATAGGGCCATGTAGGTTTGGATAGTTTTTTTTCCTTAATAAATAAAATCATCACTTAAAAACTGCATTTTCTGTTTACTTAGATTATCTTTGTCTAATATTTAAATTTGTTTGATAATCTGAAACATTTAAGTTGACAAACATGCAAAAAAAGAAGAAATCAGGAAGGGGGCAAATACTTATTCACAGCACTGTATATTTAATGTTTTCAGTTTTTGGTTTGAATTGGGCAGAAGGATGTGACCAACACAGCAGTTCGTTTTGATGGGGACAGTTCAGAGTCAGTTCACACACTGTGAAAATCTTAACTGAATTAACCAGCTATGGCATGTCATACTGTTAAAGTCACACGCCGGTCATGGAGAGAGGGTAAACTTAGAGTCTGTCACAGGACAGTTTAACAGTCTAACCATGTTTCCTGTTGCTGTTATATGTTTCCTGCTCTTCTGTGGTTTCTCAGCTCAGAATGTGGCATCTTCTAGACTTCTAAGAATTTTTTTGTCAGACCCATGGTGAGAATGCTGTGCCTGGCACCTGCCTCTTATGCAGAAAGAAATGTGTAGAATTAGTCCACTTTCCAACAACCAAGAGGACTAAAACAAAAGAGGAACATCATTTTATGGAAAAAAAAAACAACAAAGTTTTATGAGTTCCTCCTTGGCAAAACGACTGCTGTGTTTTGACTGAAGCTCTACACACAGCACCTTTACACTAAGGTCAAATCAAACAGTTCCTGACTACAAAACATAGCGCTGGAATGTGAGCATGTCCAGGTTACACAGGGTCACCAAAGCAGTAGCAGTGGGAAATGTAAACCAGTCTTCACAGCACACAGTGTTTTCTCTCATGAACACACAAATCTAGTTATTGTTCACTTTAGTTTAGACTATGAGGTCTCACTGTGGATTGCATGTGACCATCAAGGCGACTACACTTCTCAGGGGACGCAAACTGTAACATTTCATCCTACCATATTTTTTCTTTTAAGGGGCCATAAACTCACCGGTCGTGCAGGGATACTGAAATTAAAAAAAAATCACTCCAACAAATCAAACAAGTGACAACTTAAACACAAACTACACTACCAAATGCACACATCTATCTTTGTGCTAGTCTAGAATGAATAAATAACGCATACTATTACAGTTTTCAGGCTCAGGCAGGATACATTCCGTAACTGACTAGTATATTCATTATAATTCATTTCAGCTTCATGGTTTGGTGTGTGTTGTTCCTCATGGCCACACCGTTGCGTTTGTAAAATACCTAAATAAACAAAGCTCCATTTGGCTAGCTCTCCCTCCTCCTCACTAAGACACACTGCCCTGAGTTACATCGTGGCCTTTTAATTATTCTGAAAAAACCTCTCTCTCCTCCTCCTCCTCCCTCTTTCTCGCTCTCAAGATAAACAGATTCAAGTGGACTGTGAGATTGCCTCTCTCTCACTCTAGTTTCTCCCATCCTGGCTATTCAGCAGCGAAAATGTTATTGTTGTGTGACCCCCAGTTACCAAGAACATTCCCTGGCCTTGTCCCAGGGGAAAGCTACATCTCAAATTCTATATATTTTTAACAAATGGGGAAAAACTATTAAACGTGCATTTTTATGCTCAACAGTGCACTATTAGAGCTTGAATGATTTCAAAGGATAATCATGACCAATATTTTGAAAATCAGATTCTTTATCGACCAGTTTTTAGTTCATATAAGTCGATAATACCAACACACTGATTTATCATCCATCCTTTATTACTCACCACACCAGCATGTAGACAAAGAGTGACAAAAATATAGAAAGGAAAACATGCAACAGTTGTGCTGAATGAACATATGTCATGGTACAGTCAACTATCCTAATTTATATAGCATTAATAACATAAAATGTGGTATTGATGAAGAATTTTAGCCATTCTAAATGAGGAAGATGAATAAAAATAAGTAATAGGGCTAATTATAAATTCAGAGATCAGCGCTCTGCTAACTCATGTGCCAGACAGATGAAGAAGTTACTTCAGACGCTGCTCGGCATCTATTATTCATGAGCAAGTTGGTTAGCCGCTCCATTTTGTCTACAAGGATACTGCGTCTAAACTTCAATTAATAATTCAGACGTAGGGCCTAATATCTCACTTGTAGCTGACGCGGTTGATGTTTTATTCCTATTTATTTCTCCCCACACTGCAATGTGGTCAAAAGAACCAAAACTGTCGTCCATCTTTGATTCGAGGAGCCAGAGCTAAAGATAGACGCACTTGCCGGCCAAAATAACAAATCACATCAGAAACTTTGACATGATATTGCAGGATTTGATTACGGTGCATCACAAGGCAAAAGCGGAGGATGCATGAAGACTTAGGGCTCGTCTCAAAAGTGCTGCATAACCAGTTTGGGTGAAGAGGGACTAAAAGCGCAGTGAGTTTAGGGAACGTGGAGTAATGCACCTGACGGGTGCGAAAGCGAAGAAACAGGAGTCTCTAATTAGGGGGTGTCAGCAAACAGACCGAGATGAAAAACTGAGTTAATATTTCATGCTTGGGGACGGCCTGTCCCCCTCGCTCCCTTACCCCTCCACCCTCAGGCACCTCCAATTACTCACTGCACCTCTTTTCTCTCTCAATCGCTCACTCTTCCTCGGAAGGATGTGAAATTTGGAGATGCAGATGATGTTCGGTGGAAGTAGGGAGTCTCAGGAGCTAATGAGAGGGAAAATAGGAAGGGAGGGAAACCAGCTGAGAAGTAGAAAGAAACAGAAGGGGGAAGCCGGAGACAAACCAGCAGTGTAACATAGGGGAGCGAAGGAGATGCCTATTAGAAAGGGACGGGGACGCATGCGTGAGAACGGGAAGCGAGGGAGTGGAGGGATGACAGGTGGAAATGCATGCCGAAATAAGGCGGCACACCGAGTCTAAATTTGCAGTCCCTGGCTGTGTTTCACCAATTTATCCTGGAAGATTGTCTGTGGTGGGAGCCAACGATATGCATTGTTTAGTAAAGCAATCAGTGCATCTAGACAGCAGCTAATAGCTCTGGAGAATAGGTAATGGAGAGCAAAAATGAACCAGATTTAATATGAGAGCTATAACGCAAATAAATAGAGGCAGAGAGGAAACGAAAGGATGGAGGATGAGGGTCGCTGAAGAGGCACAGCAGCATTGACAGACACTATGTTGCCGAAGAAGGTGACACTGTCAAGGAAACGGTGACATTCTCTGTGCATTTTATACACAGCAGCATACTGCAGCAGAATGCAGGAGAGGGTCTGACAACAGCAAGCTCGGCTAAAGCGGTGAAACTCATTTACGAGAGAGGGTAGAGAGAGGGGGAAAGAGAGAGGCTGAGTCAGAAGACGAATAGCACAGCCATGTGAGACATTAAACTCAAGCTAATTTCGCTAAAAGGGTTAGGACATCGAGTGCTGGCTTCCCTCCCTCCCTCCCTCTCTCCCTCACTCCCCCCCTCCGTCATTCACTTGGCTGTCGCATCGCTCTCCCGCCGTTCTGAACCACTTACTGTCCCTCCCATATTTCGTCCGGTATTTGTCCTCCTCTGAGTGATGACTTTGGGCCTCAGTACTAAATATTTAGATGATGGGGATTTTGTGTTTGTAGTGCAGATAAGCAGAAAGACAAAGGGTCTAACAGGGGCTGAAATGAGATCTAAATCAACAGGGCTTTTAAACACAGCTACTGCTGTCACACAGCGCAGGAAATCTGCTCATGAGGAACAAAAATAAATATGACCCCGTAACGCTGTCATTTAGAACTCTGAGCGCAATCTTTCATGCTAATACGCTTTGCTGTGATAACCAGAACTGTGAAGGTTTCTCTTGGAGTTTATCATTATCATTTTTATCGTTTATGTTTATCATTAATGCAATAAAGTCTTGGGGTCTGATGAACTGGGGGTTTTATCAATAATCAAACTTAATTTTGTTAGTCATATTAATAATATTAGCCCACCATCAGTTACTATCACACAAGGAGTTGTGTTTAAATACGTAGTGACATGTTGCATTCATAACATTCAATATGAGATAATGTACGTATGATGTGAAAATGAATTTACACCATTTATGTTTAATTCCGAGTGAGTGGATGCAATCACGATGTCGTATTTTGTTCATATCATGCAGCCCTAGTTTAACGGGTTTAAAGTATGCGCACACACACACACACACACTCCTCATTCTAATCTATTAGTCTGTAGGTCAGTCTTCCCCTCATGACTGTATGCCTTCTCCCTGTTTCTCTCCCCTATCGTCCTTCAGATGCATATTCTCAAGCTTTGTTGGCAGAACAATGGTCCCGATGGAGTAAGCTCACACACACAAACACACACACACAAATCCAAGTAAGACTACATTTGCAAACAAACTATGCAAAGCACACGGGGGAGAGGTTTAAGCCGCAGCCGAGCTCTATTATCTAGCCCTCTAAGAGTCACCCAGAGATTTGAGATTTACAGGAACAAGCCATTGTTTCAGCTGAATGCTTTTGTGTTAAAACATTAACAAACTTCATCTCGCATTCAGAAATGAGAAGTTTGCATTTAAGAATCCTCTTAATGTCCTTGAGCAGTACGAGGGTCAAACCTCACACTCACTGACCACTTTATTAGAAACATTAGGACCATTACGTGGTACCTCCTGTTGCTGGTTATTCAATTTAGCTGCATTTTCGGAGCTGAGGCTGGAAACATTCCGGTCTTTAACATCAGTCGGACACCATCCTTCCTCTTCATCTGTGGTCAGTTTCTGACCACAGAACTACTGCTAACATCATATTAAATAACACTGACATGGCTTGTAGTCTTGTAAAAGGTGACACACACAGCACTGTGTTCACACACCTTCATCAGAAATTCTGTGGTCAGAAACTGACCAGTGACGAGCCACTGGATAGCGGTTTGATAAACTACACAAACAGCTAGTATACAGTAGTATAAAGTATTTCTATCAATTTACATGGTTACATCTAATTATTCTGGTAGAAATAATAATCCATTTGGCCCAAACTTCCATCAGTAGTGTGCAGATGTTATTCTGATTGAAGACTGGTTTATACTCGAGGCACTCACACATGCCTGTAAACATTTATTAGGGAAAAAGTAGCATTTTCATCTCATCTGCATAGTTGGAGATACAGCTACATGCGGCGGCTTGGGCTCATGTGAAACATTATTATCAAGCAAAACCGGGTAAGTGAAGGGTACGAATAGGGTGATGGGTCAGGAGAAATCCCCTGCTACATCGACCAGCAAATTTCACTTTAAAAGCTGATAAAGTTCACGTTGTGTGTACATAGAGCGGTGATGAACGTCCCATCTGTGTTCAAGCAGTCTTTACATCAGCATGTCTTTGGGATTGTGGTTGTCTGATAAGTCCGCAGTTCATTATAGATGTTAGGGTCAATGGCGAGTTAAAAGCTGAACTGGTTTTTTATCTTACCAATCCTTAACATGCTCTTGCTTTTTTCCAGTAGCATGTCTGTGTTTAATCCATATTTTCTAGGTAAAACACTGTTTTTCATTTTTAAAATCTGAGTATTTGGAGTGTTGAGAATAATCAGTCGAGCACTGTAACAAACTAGACTCAACAGACAGCAGACGTTTCAGTTTTCACATTTTCTCATATTTCGACATGTCAGTTCACCGGGGCTGCAATTCCGCAAACCCTAGGTTCGCAACTATCGGACAATTTGTGCCGTTTGGAATGTGTGCTGAAAAAAAACTGTATCTTTTTTTTTTTTATGTTTCTTTTTTCTCTCAATATGTCTCTCTTTCCCTCTCTCTATCTCACCTCTGGCTGGCACTGAGCCAGTTCCATTTAGATTGGAATCCCTTCCCCACTAATGAGGCCGGGGTTTGGCAGACACGACAGAACAGGGAAAGGAAAGGAAAGGAAAGGAAAGAAGGAGAGAGAGACAGAGAGAGACTCCCGGTGGCCACAAAGGTGCTGATATATTACAGTATGGCCCCAGGCTCAACTTCCTGTCAGCCACAGCTCAGCTAGCTGCTAAATTAGCCATGGTCCATCTAGTGCTGGGAAAATCCCCCCAAATCAATACCCTGATTACATGGACATTTTACCTTTACAATTTTGTTTTTTTGTTTATATTTTAGCCCCCACTGTTCACTGGCAATGTTTATAATGTAAATATGCTGAACTACTAACACTGAGAGATTTTTCTAATGACAAACATAGATGGAGACACCGTCTGGACGGCATGGAGTCATGTGAAAACACCTTTAGGGGGACAGTACATGAACACACACTGGGGTAAGTATTATCAGAATTTTAAAAACTAATTATAATTACTAAGGATGCACAATAATATCAGAATAATATCAGAATAATATTAGAATGCTTAGATTTGCCCGATATTTAATGAACGCTTTTATTGTACGTCAGAAAGGTAGAGCTTGTGCCAGTGGGATTTTACACAGCCCACGCCTTCTGTCTTAAAATGTATGGTGTTATTTTGTTCCAAAATTCTGAGTACGCAGTGGAATGTTCACGAGCAAAATCTCTTTACGGCTCTCTTCACACTAGGTTAGTCATATGCACCCTATTTGACTTTGTACACCACAAGTGACTTTTTCTTAAAATGTTGTGCGCTGCGCTCGACTCTGCTTTCACGCTTGTTTGACTTGGCACTGTGTTAGAAATGCCAGAACTATTTTTGTTTTTGGGCCAAAATTATGAGAGCGCAGTGGAACTCTGGCAAACGAAATATCTCGTCTTTACGCGCTCCACTCTGCCTTCCTCATTTATTTGCGTCCGTATCGGCAGATTTAAGCATGAAAAATATCGGCTTCTGCAGATTCCCATATCGTGCATCCCTAGTAATTAACGGGCGAGATAACATCGGTTAGAGGTTCTGAAGGTGGGTTTTGCCAAATTTTCGATTGAATGCCCAGCCCTAAGTCCATGCCTATGTCTTGAGGTGCAAATCTAAAAGCAGATGAAGCAGGAGGTCCGGTGTGCAGCAGAACCCAATTAAAACAGACGAGGGTCTCATAAGGGAGAGTGTGTGTGTGTGAAGCAGAGATAGTGGAAGACAGACGCACTGGTGTGTGTAAATCTCGCTGGAGATGGGGGTAAAGCCGTTCCAGAGGGTGAGACGCAGGGTGTAGTAGGGGCATGGTTGGGGGGGGTGGGGCGAGCAGCAGGGCGGGAAGCGAGGGGGCAGTGGGGGGCAGCCGAATGGGGGGATGTGTGAACTGAAGTCCTGCTGCTAAAGTCACTCTGCACTTTCCACCATGTCGCTTTGACCATTAGCCCTGCACCTGCCACCCTCCCCGCCACTCTCCTCCCGCTCTTTCTCTCCCTTCCCTCTCTCTCTCTCTCACACACACACACATTCCCTCTCTCCTCCTTAACCTAGTTCTCACTCCTTCCTGTGTTTTTTTTCCTCTGCTTCTTGTGCACCAAAAATGAATGCAGCTCCATACTTCATAATTACTCTCTTTCTTTCTCTCTCTATCACACTTTCTTTGTCTCTCTCTTACACAAAGTCTCTCTCTCAGCTCCTTTTTCTCTTCCCCTTCTCTCCTCCTCTCTCTCTCTGTCTTTCTTTCTCTTTCTTCCCCTTTTTTCGCTCTTTCTCTCTCCTCCCCGTCTTTCTTTCTCTCTCTCTCTTTTCCCCTCTCTTTCTTCACCCTCTCTTTCTCTCTCTCTCTTTCCTCTTTCTCTCTCCCCCCCTTTCTCTCTCTGCTCCCGCTTTCTCTCTCTTGCCCCTTTTCCCTACCTCCCCTCTTTTCTCTGCCTCTCTCACTGTCTCTCTCTCTCTCTTTCTCTCGCCCAACAATGTTTCTTTCTCTTTCTGCAGTTTTGCATTCCCATTTTCAGTTCTATTCTGTTCTTTTTTTTTTTTTTTTAATAACAAGCTCACTTCTGGCCTGCATGTGCCCCCTCTCTCTCTCTCTCTCTCTCTCTCTCTCCCTCCCTCCCTCTCTATCTGTCCATCTCGGCCCGGAGAGCTTTATTGCGGGGGGATTTGTGCAGGTAGAATGAGACGGGGCGAGGTAGCTGGCATCGGTGCTGTCTGTACAGGTTATCAGCCTAAATCCAACCAAAACACTGCAGTAAGCTCCGCGTTTACAACTCCGCTGTCTCCTCCAAAATCCCTCCATCAACCCCCACCTTTCTTTTTTCCTCCCTTGCTTTTCCCACCTACCCCCACTTTTTCTTATTCTTTGCTTTCCTCTTGTCCCTCCCTCCCGCCTTTCCCCCGTTCATTTTTTCCCCTATTATGGCGGATTAACTTATAATGCTTGGATGAACTTTGGAAGGTGGGGGGTAACGAGTCACACACCAACACACACACACACAGAGGCTGCGCAGGGAGACTAGAGGCAGACAGCATGTAAACAAGTTTGAGTAAAAGACGGGGATCGATAGAGCTCATGTGGAGCTAATCCTGGAAAAGCTTGCTCTCTCTTTAATCATTACACTCCTTCACTCCCTCCCTCACTTTCGTTGCTCTTCACACTCGTTTATGATTTTCCCTCCGTCCCTTTTTTTTTCAGCACGTTTCATCGTCTCTCTCATTTAGCCTCACCGCGTGTGGACTGCTGGGTAAAATGCACCCTGAGTTATTAAAACGGCAGGGTGCCCAAAGCAGACTGTAAAAAACACACACACCCACACCCACTTGGGGACTAGGGAGCAGACATAGACATACATTACCATGGCAGGAAATTAAATTCATGTTCAGCAGACAAAGCAACTATGTCTTTAATTACAACATATATTACTCCCGCATCTGTGTGTGTGTGTGTGTGTGTGTGACACTACCATCCTAACTTTTCCCCCAGTTAGTCAGACAGATCCAGTGTCGGAGATAACGCTCTCACGTAAGAAGTTAACACGCACCCGCACATCCGCCACCTATACAGCAAGGCTTCTGTGTTTGTGTGGGAATACGTGTGTGTGTGTGCGTTTCAAACAAGTCAAACACACACATAACATACATACACGCACACACTTGCAGGAATTCCACATACACATATATCGGTGACATGCATGTGATGTGTCGACAGCTGAAGACAGACAACGATAACACACAAATGCAGACAGAACAGGAGCCAGAGAATCATGAGGGAGAGGTGAGGAGAGCGGTGTGTGTGTGTGTGTGTGTGTGTTTAAAAGGTCATGGTAACCGGTATGCTGCGACCTTGACTCCCTACAAAGCAAACCATTCACTTGATTCTTAGTGCTAATAGAAATGCACTGCCTAATAAATTACATTTGATACACTTCATTTTAATGCGTTATGTTTCAAGGCAAGTGGGTTTAAAAAGTGTGTGCGCTCAAAATAAGTATGTGTGTGTGTGTGTGTGCTTTTTTGGGATTAATTTCAGGTTCTACACCCTCATGCTCCAAGTCCCACTGCGTGCTAACAATTTTGGCTCAAAAAAAGTTCGGACATTTCTAACACAGTGCCATGTCAAGTGAGCATGAAAGCCGTGTGGAGCAAGGGCATTTCAAGTGTAGTGTACATTTTACGGAAAAGTCACTTCCAGCCATAAGTGGTGTACTAGTCAGGGTACGTGTGACTCTCCATGTGCACTACCTAGTGCGTAGATAGCCGTTAAGCTGCAACCCCGGCTAGTTCCTGAGACGCATACTACGGCATAGAAAAGTATGATAAGAGTGCCCTACCTACCATACTATTAAGGGCAGTAGTACGCGGCTCGGGACACAGCCCATGTGCCAGCTCACATTCTCTATGTGAGGCAAACACGCAATTCAGTTTTTTTCAGTTTTTTCCACAAATGCAGACAGAGTTGAGTGCATAAAGACAAGAGATTTTGCTCACAAACGTTCCACTGCGTGCTCAGAATTCTGCCAAAAAATACCAACATACATTTTAAGACAGAAGGCACGGGCCGTATAAAATCCCACCCCGGACTTTACACATGCCTGGCACAAGTGCTACCTTTCCAACAAACAATAAATGAATCATAAAACATCGGCTGAAAATACTGCAAAAAATCTAAGCATTGGACCGATGCCGATGACAAATAAAAGCAATTATCGTCTGATTCCGATATAATTCTGATATTATCGCGCACACCTAAAAATGTTTTTCATAATCGTGAGAGCACTCTTTTATGCAAGTTCCCCATATGAAAAACGACTTCATAGACCTGTTTTTTAGTGAGTGGTTATTTGTCATTGTAAACACACCACAGCACAGCACCCAGTGCTCCGCAATGAAAATGTGACTTCTGCATTTGACCCATCTGTGTATTAACAGTGGGCAGCTTTTTGGCAGCGCCCGGAGAGAAGTGCTTAGGGGCGGTAACTTGCTCATGAGTACCTCAGTGGTCCAGGACTTGAACCAGTGGCCTTATGATCACGGGCGAACTCCTTAACTGTTACAAAACTGTTACGAAACAAAATCACAGATATACACACTTACATTACAGTACCATTCAGTAAAACTGATATGACAAACGAACTTCCCCTGAATAGCCAGTTTAACTAATGTAAACTGTAGTGGAGCTGCAGGACTGAGTCCGACCCTACATCTGACCCTACATCTGACCCCTGCCTTCAGCTGCAGGCACAAACACCCACTTCCTCCCAACCAGACACTATACCAAACTGAAATAAGGATGTTTATTCAGTACGGTCAGTAAACTTTGCAAAACTCTGACCTTTCAGAATTGGGCAGCCACCCAGAGCACAATGCAGCGTTTTTTGGGAGGGGCTGCATAGCCTGCTGCTAATGCTAGTGTTAGCACGCATGCCAAGCATCCCTGGGCTCTCCCATGCTGCCTGTGTAGAACATTCCAGCCTAATCGCTCTCATTATGGCCCACCTGCCCTCTCCAGCTCTGTCAACACACACACACACACACACACACCTGCCCTTTCCATCACTGTCACTACCCTAACAGGGTCAGCATCATTACCATATTCATGACCAAGTAGCTGAAGCTGGTCTCTCTCTCTTTCACACACACATTAGTCCACCTAACCGATATAAAGAGAAAGAATTCTTAAGACTTTCAACAAATTCACAACTTTTTTTTTTCAGTGTATAGTATTAGAGATGTGTCAATCTGATCAACTAGGGATGTAGCGATCACACTGATAGCAATGCCTTCCCAAGTATCAATCCCGAGTACAGGTCCAGAGTACTGATCCGATACCAGTTTTTAATTAATAAGTTGTGTATATCTCTGTGAGGAGGAGACTGAGATTATTCTGTTATGCTTCAAGAAATACTTGACATAAATCCAGTTTACCTAACTAAAACTATATAATAATTACACACCCATATGTATATGTTAAATTATTCATTAATAAAATAACATCTCAAAAATGATTCGCTTAAAGACAGTTCTGTAATTTTGAGACGGTCCCTAATCCTGCTGCACTAAAACCATCAAGAGCACAGATATTGCGAGCGAGAGCTGATGTTGTTAAGGACATTAAACAGTAAATTAGTGTGATTTGCTTTTAGGGTTTGTTGGATCGTTACATCAGGTTGTAGTGATTTGCGTTGCTTGTTCTGCTTATTGTCATATCAATATGTATGAATGAGAGATGTCGAACAATAATCCAGCTTTACCGCAGTAACACTTCCGATGCACAGTCTAACGAACTGAGCTTGTTTCAATTTAATTGAACAGATCAGCTCCATAGATCAGTCCAACGCCACCGATACCCGATCCAGCTATTATTACCATTATCAGACCGATGCCCGGTCCATGTTTTGGATTGGTGCATCCCTATAACAAAGTGAAGAATTATTTATCAGGACATTCAAGTGTTTTATTCATTTCCTTTTTTATATAAGTTATTTATTCTTTTTACGGAGTTAAATACAAGTTTTTACGATTATAAATCTTAAATGTTGAATTATGCGTCATGTGCAACCATTATAACTATCTTTCAATCACAAGGTGTTGGCAGTCTGAATAACACTGGTGCAAGCATGACCGAGATTTCATACTTGAAAGTCATATTTTGATTTAGACAGTAAACAATCATAAGAGTGAAACAATAAAAGTGCTCAGTTCACCAGCAGACAAAAACATGGCTCATGCCAATGCCTCAGACAAATTCTAAGGAATCAGAGATAAATTTGCAATGAAGAGATCACATCATCCTGTCATTCTCATGTCACGCTGAGCATCACTGCCAATCTACATATTCATGATCAAACACTGGAAAAGTCCATAAACACACACTCACACACTCACACACACACACACACACGCACACAGACAGATCCATTTCAGGAAGAAGCCTAAACATAAAGGGTGGAGAGGTTGATGGACTAAGTAGGATCGTGTCATGTCTAGGACAGACTGAGGGCAACTGTCAGTGTTGGATGGATGATGAGGAGAGAGGGAAAGATGAAGGGAAGGAGGGTGAGATGAAGGTGGAAGGGTGACATGGGGTCAGATCCCAGACAGTCTTGAACTGATGTATGGTTTTCTAGTCACCTAATAAAGACTGTTGTCACATTCGGAACAAAGGGTTCAAAAGAACTGGTCAGTGTGTGTGTGTGTGTGTGTGTGTGTGTATGTGTGTGGGAGTGTGTGTGCACGTGTTAGGGCTCTACAAAAAATCTTAGTTGCTGTGTGTAAGTAATAGGCACGAAACAAGGTGTGCAATATATGTAAAGCAAATTCAGACTATAATAAATAAACTGAACACAATGAAATTAAAATTAAACATTATTTTTTATTTTTAAGGGTGCTGTGATCTCTACTTTGTAAATTCATAGGCATTTTTACCAATCTCTGATTCCTTGGAATGGAATTAAGGCATGGAATTTTTGATCAGCGTTTACATCATGCGTATCCTACTGTTTTACTCTTAAGGTTGTTTACTTACATACATAATCTCATACATCATACATAGTCATACATAATATCACTGAATTATTATAAAGAGATTTATAATCATAAAAACATGGCCAGCATTTAGTAACCATTCTTAATAAATGTATTTTTAAAACCCAGTTTACACCAAGATTCTGACATCCAGCAATGTTTTCTTATTTGAGATTTGTTGTTATGGAAGAACAGAATCTATAAGCGGTGAAGTGCGTTCTAGCTCAAATTGAATTGAAGACCTGTTTGTAAGAAACATTAGCTTTTTGGGTTTTCTTCAATGTAAAGTTGTACAATGTTATACTATTCAAATGACTTAACTTTCCTAAGAAAATGTTTGAGAAAAAACATAAGAAATGAGGCTCATGTTGTTTATTAGGTAAATACAGGTAGTCCCCGACTTACGATGGAGATGCGTTCCGGTGTCCCCATCTCAACCTGAAAGTATCATAAGTCGAGACATACAGAACTTGCTCTAACACAAGTGAAGTCGGGAGATGCTTACATCCCAGCAGCGCTCCAACGTTTCTTACCACATACGCTGCTACGTCTGTCTGCCAAGCAAAATGTAAAATATTTGTACAATTTTGTTGTATCGCTTTCGTAATCAAAAGATCGAAAAATGTTAGTTGAACCATCGTAATTCAGGGACCATCTGTATTGCAAATGATGAGTTTTTCCCAGTATCAGGCAGCCTCTGTGTGTGTGTGTGTGTGTGTGTGTGAGAGAGAGATAGTGAATTGAGGACATTCAGCTTTTACTCCATTTCACATAGCACTCAATCAGCAGTAATTAAGCTAAAGTTACACAACATTACCTGCATTAGCTTAACTCACCATCCGTTTTCATATGGAGGTAAATTTAATATAATAAACTGATGCGGCACTAAAGCTCTACACGAAACCATAATGCAATTTAACTGAAATGCACAATAACTACTGAGTATAAATTGTATTTAAATGGAAAAGAAAAGAAAAAAAGCATTGACAAATGGAGAATAAGGGAAAGAAGCGGGTTTGGGGCAGAACTGAAGGCCAGTTTGAAGTCTGTAGAATGCTAGTTGAAAGTCGGGAATGTTGCGAATGTGTCTGAGCCCGCACACGGCAAGCAGCGAGAGGGGGATGAGAGATAGCAGAGAGCAGGTAGGTGGTGTTTACATGGAAAAAGCCACAAAAAAACAGACTTAAAAAGAGTGGAATGAAGCACGGGGGGAGATGGCGGCTGCAATGTTGAGGACTGATGTTCTCCTACAAAGACGTCAGGGGGGACTCAAAACGCTGCCAGTCCAGATTTACTCCCCCTTCGCACACAAGCACACACGTCCATATCGCCCTGACCCAATCTCATGACAAAGTTCTCTGAATTTCAGCGAGTGAATGGGATTCTGCCACATTTCACGCCACTGCAGCCGTTCCAAAAACTAAACCCATTTGCTGGGGACTTGTAAAACTTTTATGGGAATTTTTATGTTGTCTTATGCAAGATGCTGATTATCCATAATGCAAAAAGTAATAAATGTGTAATAAAAGTGTTTGCTGCGGAGCGGTGTGTGTTTTTCGTTCCACAGCGGTGCTTTGTAGGCGACTGTGTGGAGCCAGTAGGAGTTTTCAGGGGATAGAATGGTAGAGCGACTGAGCTCAGTGATCTGAAGAGTTCTGGTATATAAATTGGAGGCTGGCGTGTGGGATCAACACTGGAATCTTTTCCACCTTGTCTCATCTAACACACCCACACACACATACACACACACATACCCACACAGCTGTTCAAAATCTGTCACAGTGTAGGATACGGACCCTCCATGTCCGTCAGTCCGTGTTTGAGAAAATGAACAATAGATGAATTCACTGTATCTTTACATCACCATTACATCTAGTTGTTTTATTTACTCTCAAATACACCACATACATGTCCATGACCGTGTCTAAACACAAGCTTAAGAAAGATTAAAAAAGGGAGAGGTGATAGTGAAAGTGATAGTGAGAGAGAGAGAGAGAGAGAGAGAGAAAGAAGAGACAAAAGCATTCCTCCACCCACTGTGTAACTTCTGGCATGCCTTTGTGATAGCATGTACGTGTGTGTACCCTGCAGGCATACATTTTTGCCCTTTATCTGTCTGTCAGCATGCAAATGCAATGCAAACAGGGCTGGATGATATGACCTCACATCGATATCACGATTAACGGAACATTTTACCTCGATTACAATTCATGGAGACTGTTGTATTTTTGTTGTTTGTTGTTCCCTCATAGTGAGTGATTATTCATCACTGTGAACACAGCACAGCCCAAACTGTGACCTCTATATTTGAGCAGTGCAGCTTTTTTGGCAGCATCTGGGCAGCAGGCACGGTACCTTGCTCATGAGTACCCTTAGAGCTACCTTTACCGGTCCAGGACCCTCAGATCACGGGGCCAACTCCCTAACCGTTACGCTACCAACCGCCGCAAAGTCCACCTTTAGGGTTTGCGCTGCAAATATGCTCAACTTCAAAAGCTGGACAAATGAAAACACTGCATATTTTCTAATGAAAGAGTGTATATACACACACGGATGTAGTCGCGGAAGTATGCAGCATGCACACACAACACACACACACGGTGGCATGTTTTTAAAGGGACAGTACCTTAACACACACTGAGGAATGTACTTAAGTATACACATCATTTAAAAACTAACCAAAATAATTGTTATGGGCAAGATTACGTTTATTAGAGGTTCTGATTGTCAACTTCCCAGCACTTGAGGTGGGTGGTGGTGGTCTAATGGTTAGGATACTTCAGCCTGGGCCAAGTGGTTCGAATCGTACCTCTAGCATTACCACCACTGGGTCCGTGGGCAAGACCCTTAACCCCAAGTTGCTCCAGAGAGACTGTCTAAAATCAGAAAAACATCTATGTGGTGACGGCAAGATAAACACTACATATATCTATACAAGCTTTTATACACTTCACACACCATTACAAAACAGCTCAGTAATGAAATACACAAATTCTGATAGTGACCAGTCATGATGATCACCTGCTGCCCCCCCCCCCAAAAAAAAAAAAACCTAATTAAATCCAGCCCGGGGGTCAAACCAACATCCTGCATCACCCTTGCTCTTAACTGTCCACCCAAGGTCACTCAGCAGCTCCGAGGTTAACAAAACGGCCAGACTGCAGGCGTGCCAAACTGCTGCTCAGACGCGACACACACAAAGGCGCCATTAACACACTGATAAGGCTATTGATAACGCATCTAAAAACACATACACACACGTGCCAATGAAGTGAGAGTAAGGCAGGTGGAAGAGAACCGTGAAAATGATTCAAAACACTGCAGCCATTCGAAGAGACCGATAACGGAGAACAATGAAATTCAGTGACCAACATGATCAAAGAGAAGGAGGTGGATGTGAGAGGGACGACAAAACGAGACGGAGGAGTGACACAGCAATGTGGACTGACTGGCATCCATGGGGGAAGAGAGGGAGGTTTGATGTCTTTATCAGCTCTACTATGCTCACCCTGTTTGCTGTCACAACAGACACTGTTTCCGTGTGTGTGTGTGTGTGTGTGTGTGTGTGTTCATGTATTTATCGCATTATGGGGACCTTTTGTCCCCTAAAATCTGTTTTTTGGGGCTTTGTGGGGACATCTGAGAGGTCCCCATGAGGAAAAATGACTTTATAGAAAATGTGCTTGTTTTATTTCAGAAACTAAAAGAGGTAAAAGATGTGCTTTTGGTTACTGAGGTTAAGGTTAGGGTTAGGTTTAGGTGTAGGTGTAAAATTATGTACTTTAGTTATTATGGGAGTCTATGGAAAGACCTCACAAGATAGTAATACAAGACTGTGTGTGTGTGTGTGTGTGTGTGTGTGTGTGTGTTTAGATTTGGACTAATGATATTCATCATATCATAGAAAGAGAAAAAGAGCAGAGACTGCAAGAAAGAGAGACAGAAAGACAGAAACAGCAGAAGAAAGACAGAGAGACAGTAAACGGAAAAGAGATACAAGCAAAAGAAAGAGAAAGAGAGAGAAAAAAGAAAAAGGAAAATAAAGAGACAGTAAGAGAAAGACAGACACAGTGAAAAAAGAAGGGACAGTAAGAGAAAGACACAGTAAGAAAAGAAGGGACAGTGAGAGAAAGACTGAGAAAAAGCGAGACAGAAAGATAAAGACAAACATAGTGAGAAAAGGACAGTAAGAGAAAGACAAAGGAAGAGAGAAAGAGAGAGAAGAGAGGGACAATAAGAGAAAGATGGAGACAGACAGAGAGAGTATTAAGGAGAAGAGAGAGACAGTAAAAGTGAGATACAGTAACTGGAATACGGGTGAGAGATACTAAAAGAAAGAGAGACTGTGTGGAGCAGAGAGAAAAGAGCAGAGAAACAGAGAGAGAGAGAGATAAGTACGGTGGCCGAGAAAGCCCAACGCAATTCAAAGTTAAAAACTTGCTGCAAACCACAAAGCGTTTCATTAAACTTCACAGCGCGCACTCAAACACACTACAAATTCGTAGACGCGACACAAACTCAGAAATCACTTTCATCAATTTTGTCATTACACGTTGCAAAACACAAAACACACGCATCTTCTAAGATGCGCTGCAAATACAGAAAACACATGCATCTTCTAAAACACGCTGCAGATAGCCACAACACAACCAAATTGAGCCAAAACACAACGGAAGTGTTTGCGGAGGGCACTGTTTTGGATGGCCACATCCTTATTAGTTTTAAGCCCCGAGGAGGTGGAGACCAGTAAGTGAAATTAACATTTGAGATCCAATCTAACTCCACAGAAAGTCTTATACATGAGGACTTCCTACACATACAAATATGTACGATAAAACCATGAAACCAATCGTTTATTTCTCAAATGTTATTTTCACTTACTGGTCTCCACCTCCTCGGGACTTAAAACTAATAAGGATGTGGCCACCCAAAACAGTGTCCTCCGCAAACACTTCCGTTGTGTTTTGGCTCAATTTGGTTGTGTTGTGGCTATCTGCAGCGTGTTTTAGAAGATGCGTGTGTTTTGTGTTTTGCAACGTATAATGACGAAATTGATGAAAGTGATTTCTGAGCTTGTGTTGCGTCTACGAATTTGTAGTGTGTTTGAGCGTGCTCTGTGAAGTTTAATGAAACGCTTTGTGGTTTTCCAGCGCGTTTTTAACGTTGAATTGCGTTGGGCTTTCTCGGCTACCGTAGATAAGACACAGTGAGTGAGTGATTATTTGTCATTGTGAACACGCCCCAGCACAGCACACAGTGAACCACAACGAAATGTGACCTGTGCATTTGACCCATCCGTGGAGGAGCAGTGGGCAGCTAACAAGGGCAGCGTCCGTGGAGCAGTGCTTGGGGACGGTACCTTGCTCATGAGTACCTCAGTGGTAACTTTACCAGTCCTGGATTCAAACCTGCGACCTTCTGATCACGGGGCGAACACCCTACCGTTGCGCCACCAACTGCCCCTTTGGTTGATTCTGTCTCCTCTCTCCTTATCTTCCTCTTCCTCAGCTGCTGTGGCAGGATCTTGAATGTGTGCAGATAAGGACAGCGAGGAAGGGAGTGAGGGATCATCCAGCCACAACCTCCGCATAAATGAGTGGGGATGCAGGAGGTGAAAGCAAGAGATAAATAGAACTGGAGGAAAGTAAAGGAAAGGAGAGGAGTGCAGTGGTACTATTAGCCTCCCATCCTCTCTATCTTTCGATTAAACAACCTCACTTTATTGGAAGCTGACGCCCTTTTAGAGGAGAACCTGATGATAAAGAACACAGGAACTATGGTAACTATTTCACACACACACAGATAAGGCATCAAACTCAGGCGATACGGGTCACACACTCCGGCCTGCTGCCTCGTCTTTTACATCACAAGGGCAACCAATGTAAGAACACACTCTCTGCCTTAGTGTGTACACAAGCACAAAGAAATGAGCGCGCACAAACACATACACACAAACACACACACAGCTCTGACGGACTCGGCTGCTGGTAATCTGCGATTGGAGTGCTGACTGAGTGTGTAATTCGTGAGAAAACAGTTCACTTTCTCTCACACTTTACCCTACACACTGAAAGAAAACCTGACTCACCCACAAACACACACACACATTGGTGTGCAAGCCCCCCAGGGTCCATTTAGTGTGTGTTTTATGGCAATGTTATAGGGGACCAGAGGAAGAGAGGAGGGTATAGTCCATGTCCAGACAGGTACAAAAGCGAGAGGGGGAGTGAGGAGGAAAAGAGTGGAGAGGGGAGAGAGAGAGAATGAAGATGAGATACTTTTAGGAGACGGGCAGAGAAATACAGAGAGAAAAAGAGACAGAGAGGGAGAAGGAGAAAGAGAAATGGGATAGTAAAAGAAAGATTGCAAGAAATAGAGAAAAAGAGAAGGTGAGAACAAGAGAGATAAAGAACAAGTAAGACAGAGGCAGAGAGAGAGCGAAAGAGAAAGAGAGAGAAAATAAGAGAAAAAGAGCTATAGTGGGAGAAAGACAGAGAGCAAGAGAGAGAGGGAGAGTAAAAGAAAGAGAGATAGTAAGAAAAAGATGGAGAGAGAAAAAGAGAAGGTAAGAGAAAGAAAAGTACAGTGGGGGGAGAGAGAGAGAGAGAGAGAGAGAGAGAGAGAACGAGAGAGAAAGGAGCCATATGTCTGAATAGGAGGGGGGTTGATGAGAGCGGGAGAGAGAGGTGGAGGAAAAAGAGGGGGAGAGAGAGAGAGAGAGAGAGAGAGAGAGAGAGGGAGAGAGAGGGAGCGGGAGAAAAAAAGAGTGTGTGATGAGCAGTGTTGAGGTTACGGCAGTGTGTCACTCATCAGCACATAGCAGCTTTTTTCTGTAAGCGAATGGCTCCATTCTTTCTAAATGAGTGCCTTCCTCCTGGGAACAAGAGGACTCATGCTTTTAAAATGTGTTTCTATCTACCTGAGTGTGTGTGTGTGTGTGTGTGTGAGAGAGAGTGTGTGTTCATGCTTTCTGCCTGAGGCAGTTTTCACCTCTAGACAGCAGCTACGGTTTCATTGTCAGCACTGTGTTTGAGCTCCGGCTTTGACTCCACTCTCCTGCGTCAACTGACCAATAATCCAGCACGGTGGATCTTGTGTGTAAGGAAGCGTGTGTGTGTGTGTGTGTGTTTGTGTCTACACTTTGCACGGACTTAATGAGGAAGTACAGTGTTTGTATCCTCATGCATGTGTCTGGGTGAGTAGTAGAAAGTGAAAGAAAGACAGAGAGAGAGAGGAGATATGAAAATACTGAAAGAAAAAACATGACAATAAAACACCAAAAAGGAGGAGTGCAGACTGTCGTGCCATGAGTGTGTCCCTCAGAGTGTGAAAGCTGATCGGGGCAGTCATGTGTCCAGCTGTCTCACACTCCGCTCAGCCCCCCATCACAACTGTTCCTGGGTCCAACCCCCAGCAGGACGGAGTCAGCAGTTAACGCTTATCTGCAGCTGAAAGAAAAACTCTTCTCAAAAAACCCTTCATGGAGTGTTAACTAAACTCACATAAAGGTCATTCCGTCGTCCGGCAGGACTACAGGTGATACTGGGCTCAGCTCAACACAAATTAATATTGTAATAAACATTTGCAATTAATAAGCAGCTTTATTAAGTACTTCTCAAGTTGCTTTATTTGTCATTTTACAAAATGTTAACTGAAAAGATAACTATATTAAAATTAGAGGTCGACCGATATTGGTTTTTCAGGGCCGGTATCGATAACGATTATTGCTAGTTAACGGGTGATTTGCAAAAAAAGAAAATCTCTGTGAAAATTTTGAATTTTACAAACATCAAGCTCTTCTCCTTCTCAGAGCTTCACGCTGCACTTGCGTGAGTGTGGTGTGAGTGACAACAAGGCAACTACTGATGAGGAATATAGCCAATCAGAGACTGTTGTGGGCGGGACATTAAATGAAGCACCGAATCAAAAGCAAACGGCACAGAGAGAAGAGACGGCAGTGGAGTCACAGTAGCACAACTTGTAATCACTTTATATCGGTGATGGTCAAAATTAAACACTGATACCAATAAACTGCAAAATGCCTAATATCGGACGCCGGATAATCAACCCGGACAATAATCGGTCGACCCTTGATAAAATATCAAAAAGCTTGGTTTTAGTGGCCCGGGGTAAGGGGTAACTGAAATACTACTTGAAACATGATATGACACTTGAGCGCTCACAAAAAGTAAATGGCAAAAAAGCCCCTCGGGAACTGTAAGTTAGAAAGTGAGAGAATATTTTAAGTGAGTGATTATTTGTCATTGTGAAAACACCACAACACAGCACACAATGCACCACAACCAAACGTGACATCTACATTGGAGCCATCTGTGAAGGAGCAGTGGGCAGTGGTTTTTGGCAGCACCTGTGACGGTGCTTTGCTCATGTGTACCTCAGTGACACCTTTACTGTTCCAGGATTCGAACCAGCAACCTTACAATCACAGAGCCCACTCCCTACTGCGTTACGCTACCAACTGCCCCATAGCAGAGTCTAGCTGAAATAAGCCTTAGCTAATTCACAAGAGAAAGTTTTGCTTCTGTATGGAGTACTGTGTCTTCAGCAGCCCCTTATTTCTTCATATTACGTTCATCTGCCCCAGAACGTTTTTTTTGGGCCTGCCACTTCTTCTTTTGTCCTCCACTTCTCCAGTCTCCTCAAATATTTCAAGGACATACTGTACACCATGCTGAGATATGCCAAGTTTTCGGCTAATAGCTCTTTGGGAGTAACCTTGCTGGTGCAAAAATACTATTTTATGCCTGTCAAACTTATCTTTGGCATACTGAGTAGGATAAATGAAAGAAATCGGAGCAAATCATCCTTTCATGGGTGAGTCACTGTGTGGATTAGCAAACAAAAAAACACATTCCTCTGAAACTGGTCAGGAAGAGGAACTGGATAGAAAATTAGTGTTTCAGGAAACATGGAAAACTTCAGCTAACTCATATACATGGAAAAAAAAATTCTGATTAGAATCTTGTAATCTTGTTTGTAAAGGAGATGCACGGCTACACTGGCTACGTTACTGCAGCCCCGTGTGTGCAAAACCTTATCTTAATGGGTTTGCTTCAGTTCAACAGTTTACCTGGACTGGTAAAGGTAACACGGAAGGACTTATGAGCAAGGTACCACAAATGCTGCAAGTCGAGACATACTACATTACCACCTGTCATGACCACTACCAGCAGGAGATGTTTTTGGACGTTTAGAAGACATGCTTTTTTCACTAAAATCACCAAAAAACAGAAAATAATATGTGCTCACACCAAGACAGGGATCTCACAAGCTGTGTACATCCTGCCAGCGTCCCAGTGTATCATACCACATATGCTGCTATGTTTGCCTACCGCGCAAAACTTAATTTTTTTACAATTTAGTAGTGTCGCTATCGTCACCGTAAGATAGAAAAATCGTAAATCCAACCATCATAATTCGGGACCACCTTTTACTATTGAAATGTCTTCACATTCTTCAGAACCAATTTAAGAAGATATTGGTAAATGAGGCCCACTGCTAATAGAAGGAAGTCCATTAGAAAAATAGGTTTACATTTCTTCACCCAGTGGCACTGCAGGTGGTCCATGACATGTAATCCAGTTTCACTACTGAAATCCCTTTTTTTTTTTTTTTAATTTTCTTTATTTTTCAAAAAATTTCTATATGTTTTGGGGGGAATCTTTAATTAATTTTGGGGCATCTTTAATTCATAAAGATGCCCCAAAATGAATTAAAGATGCCGCCGAACCACACACACAGGCACACAGTGGGCCACAGGCTTCTGCTTAGTCTAAATGGTGGTCCCTGGGACAGAACCAGTTCCCCTGCTCTAAAGGGTTACTTATATCAACCACTGCTTATAGTAGTTTATTGACACTTTTTGTGGCATTAGTTCTGAGTGTCAGGTTAATTGAGTGTTATCTCTGTTAGTCAGCGTAACTGATGAATCTCTCAGTGTCCATAACATTTGTCCATCTCTGCCACCCTGAAGTGACCTCCCTGTCCGTTATTCTCACCAACTGTTGCCCAGCTGCTCCTGTTGGGCACACTGGGGCGCTTTAATGGACTTTTCCTCTCATAAGTAGCCGGTCAGGTAAAACACGGCCAGGAGCAGGTCCCAGAGCAGCATTTGTTTTAGGCCGACTCCAACCCGGTCCTGACCAACAGTTGGCCATGTACAGGAAACAGATGGGCAGAGGGGCTGGGGCAGGGGAGGGGGCTGCTAAAGCAAAGACTGATGATTGGCTGCACCTGAGCAACGGTGGTGCCAACTAGGGCTTTCGGGTAAGGGGGCCTGACTTTGACAGGGATCATACCACCCGATGTGTTGGGCAGAACTGGCGCCAAGACGAGCTGGCGCTCACTGCCACCTGGCATTTAGAAGACACTGGTTGGCGAAGAGCAAGCCACAGAGGCGACATAAGGCAACCCTCCTCCATTTCAGTCCCTCACACTCACACCCCAGTTCCCTCACACACACAACAACCACACACACACAAACACACACACTGCAGGACCCGTCACCAGTTGGTACAGTCGCCGTTATGTAGGGACCTCCTGGTACGTCCCATTTCTATTTTTAAGAGATCTTAAATCCAAATTCCACTCTTAGCTGAACCCTGAGTCATTTTCACATGCTATATTAGCCCCCGTTTGACTGACTGACCACACACACAGGAACACACACAGATTTTTCGGGCCATCTGAGGAAAATTCATTACATTTTAACCCGCTCATACCAAACTATCATTCACAGGACTCACAGGTCCCAAATTCACAAACAGAGCTGTTAAAAATGAACCTTTTCCCTTTTCCAAGACACATTTGTTTTTACACCTTTGCGAGTCCAGAGGTCATGAACATGTGACATATATGTGCACATGAAGAACTTTATGTTCTAGAGCTGTAATATTTGGTTCCTTTTTAGGATTCAGCTCACTAAACTGATCCGGGTTTGCGAGTCAATATTGCCAAATCATCAGCTGAATCTTTTTCATAAAAGAAAGTATACGTGGCTTGTGATGAGAATGAATGATCTTACAAATGAATGACAAGGCATTCATTTGGAAGACAAGGCTACCAGAGTGGCAAATGTTTATTTTCAAGTGGCACTAGAGGAAGTTAACCGGTGGATTCACTCATGACTGTATGTGCTTCAGGGAGGGTCAACCCGCTCGTGTGTGCGATTGAGATTCGGCTGTATGTTTTCGGCTGTAGCAAGTTAACCGGTGGATTCACTCATGACGGTGACAAACGCTAACCTGCGATTCAGATTCGGTTATATGTTTCCGGCTCTAGAGAAGGTTAACCGACAGATTTACTCAAGAACGTGTGTGTGCCTCATGCCGCACTATTGATTAACCTGACACAATTTCCATAGTCTACAAAGAGGATTCAACTCTGTAGGAAGTTCTTCGGATCTCTCATTTGACTGTGGTGGTGCAAACAAACTTAAGTTATTACATTTTTAGCAGCTACACTTGCTACTATGGCTGTACTGATCTTGTAACAAGTTTGAAATGATTATAAGAGGTATGTACGTGATGGGGTTTTATATTTTAGTCATAGTGTAGTTGGACTCGGGTTAATGGAGAACTCAGATTCGTGACTCGTGAGTTATTTAATGGAACCGGGTGATATATCCAGGTGAGTCATGAATCGCCCGGCTCTATTATGTACCTCATTTTTTTCTTCAGATCAAGGCTAGGTAAATTTAGTAACCCCCAAAAAGTGCCTCATTCACTAATATTTTCTTACAGGAAAGTTAAGACAGTTAAATAGTTACATATTATAGAACTGCAGAACTGAAGGAAATCCAATAAGTTAATGTTTCGCACAAACAATAACATTTGTACAAGATTGCTCTTCAGCATTGGAATATTATGTTCATACCTGAGAATTTATCTCTGAAGACTGT
Source organism: Distichodus sexfasciatus (assembly GCA_032718565.1). NCBI lineage: Eukaryota > Metazoa > Chordata > Actinopteri > Characiformes > Distichodontidae > Distichodus > Distichodus sexfasciatus. The sequence continues at coordinate 5,230,327 of JAVGVS010000008.1, read as the reverse complement.
TGGTGAATGCTTTTACTATGACATTAAATTTTATTATAACATTTTTTATTCTAACAATTTGAAAATTTTTCATTACATACTGGAAGCACTTGGTTCCATCAACAAACGGTAAACATGCGATCCTCCCTCTCCACTCTGGCTTAGTTAGAAATCTACCAAATATCTTATTTCCCATCTCTCTCCTCCCTCCACACTGACCTCCTCCGTCATTCCAATCACCTCCCCCTCTCTCACTCCTCCCTCCGCTGCTCCCTCGCTCCCAGTGTCTAATCACTCTGCTTTAATACCTGCATTCCTGCTGCCCGTGGAATGTCCTAACAATGTAGCCCTGTCCTCTTACTGCCACACAGGTACGAGAGAGAGAGAGAGCGAGAGACAAGAAAGATGTCAGAGGGAGGAACCTATGAAACCCATAATTAGTTTTCTTTTCTCCAAAAAAGGAAGCCACAGAGGGTTGAATTCAAAAATAAATAACTGAAGCGGCTTTTGTTCCGTGTGTGTGTACCAAGAGCAGGTGAACTCCATGAAGAGGTAGAGGATGAGGAGGAAGGCCACAGACAGGAGGGAGAACAAAAGAAACAGGGCAGTTTGATGAGAGTGTGTGCCTCAGGCTAAATAAGGTGGAGTATCCAAACACAACACACACACACACACACACGTCTCAGAAACGGAGAGTTAGGGTGGGGGTGGTACGAGACTCAATTCGGTGCCAACAAAGGCTTCCCTCCATTCCTCCTTCCCACCCTCCCTTACTTCCTCCCTCCATCCTTGCCCACGTGCTGCATGTCCTTAAACAACACGTCCCATTTCACGCAGTGTCCGTCCCTCCCCTCAGAGACAAAATATGACGATATGGGACGGGTCAGAGAGCCGACCTGTCTCTAATAAGCCTGTTTGGCTGAGATAGCAGCAACTGCCCCTGCCCCCAAAAAACCCACCCCTGTGCATCACCCGCTATTGTGCGATATGTGACCCGCCGTGGCGATTTTCGATGCTTGCGGCTCCCATGCGCGACAGATTTGATCTTAACACCCGCATCCTCCTTGCGCCAGCCGCCCAATTCCCTTCATAATTAGCTTTTAATTAAAACCACACAGCACACAGTTTCCTAACTCACTAACCACCAGCCGCCATTTACGAGAGCGCCATTTACCGGACGGCCAAGCAGCAGCCGGCGGACCGTCACAAGGACGTAATTGGATTGTGCCAAGGCCATTTCCGCCCCTAATGCATTCAGGCTTTGACCGGACGATGCAAGTTAAAAAAAGTTCGCTTTCGGACTGATAAACAAGCGCGGGGGAAAGTAATAAATGCTCATCCAATACACGTCTGAGGCACTTGCAGATTTACTGTCGACAGAAAATCTCATTTTCCCCATTTCCTATCAGGCTTCTTGATAAAGAGCTACTGCATCTCCAGCTCAATACGCTGCTAACCTTCAGGTTTTGTGGTGCTACACTACGGATCCGGGTAGAGATTTCTATATTTTCCTGCCGCCCGTTATGCATCCGAGGCTCGCACAATAGAGTAGGAAATGATTGGTGTAGATTATGCCGGGAGTGAATGCGGGTTCAGTCGCCCGCCGGCTTGAATACGATTATTGGACGAGGTGTCAATCAAACAGGCGACGGGAATTAGAGCCGACATCGGACTCGTCCTCCGGGTCCTGAAGTTCCCCAACAACCTCACCCAGGGAGGGAGCGTGAGCCAACACACTCCAACACCTTCCTCTGATCTTATTAAACCGAGGGGTGGGTGGGGGTGCAGGGGTGGAAGGAAACGGGAAAGAGAATTTAAAGTTAATAGGCCTCATTCTTCAATATCTTCTTATGGTTTTTCTTACATTTGTTCTTCGGGAAGTTCTTACGTTGGCTCTGTGATTTCTCAAACTGGCAAATTGTTCACAAATGTATTCTCATAGTGATGAATCTCGCTTGTCTTCGTAAATTGAAAGTGCGTGCTAGTTGTTCTCATTAGCATAGGTAAACACACACAGTCCCCAAAGGGCAGCGGAACGTGAAGTTGATCGAAAATGCCTAAACATTATTGTGAAGACAGTGGAGCAAAGGACTCTAAAAGAGAAAAAGACTCCTATTTAACAGTTCTAAATCTAAGTGGTATAACATTCTATAACTGTAGAATTTAAGAAAACCCAATAAGCTAATGTTTTACCAAAAAGATGCACTTCGTAGCACAGCGTTTGTAAATTCTCTTATCTAAGAACAATAAATAAGAAAACATTAGTTGACGTCAGAATGTGGAAAATACACGTGGGTTTTAAGAATAAATTTCTTTTTAAGAATGCTTGGTGAACAAAGCCCAACACTCTCTTTGAGACTGGAAATTGTAGACACCTAGTTAAGTCACTGTCTCTTGTTAAGTCAAGTTCACACAGGTTTTGCCGGATCTTGGAGACTCTGTGTTTTTGAGTGTGTGTGGGTGGATGTATGTGAGCCTCTCATCTCCTCAAGGGAATCACCTAAACACGTTCCTCCTGCCGGACATACGATCCACCACCTGATCCGGTGGAGGCTAATACGGGAAGCCCCTTTTCTCATACACTCCTTTATCTAAACTCCATCCTGTTCTCTCAAACAAATACGACTTCAAAAGCCTCATGAAAACATGGCGGGGTGCTAACATCATCGCTGGCCTTCCAACTAGAACTGCCATGCCAACACACAACAAACACTCACACACACTCCAGCTTGCTAATATATTATATTTCTCTTCTTTCTCATCCCTCTATCCCCATTTAACATGCTCATTCCGAATGCCACGCTGTGTCAGGAGGTTGAGCACCATCAGGCGAACAATGTGGCTGGTCAAACAGTGACCGTTTCCTTGAAGAGGTTAACAATGCCCCGTTAACCATTAGCCAGATTAAAAACATGACAGAGTGTCACAAGAACGTTCCCTTCACGTTACATGGGACTGCCGTGCAAACAAAGGCAGATAGATGTAAATGTGAGATTACAGATGATAATCTACTTAGACGTCTAAACGTAGTCTGCTTTTGTATCTCCAAATCTATATCTCCACATACGCATGATCCTTTGTGGGTGGGTGAGTGTTTAGCTCTTTGTGGTGGACAAATACCTAAAGCATGGTAGTAAAACCAACGTTCTGTCAATGTTTAGACAGAATCTAAATGATTTTATTTCAGAAAAGTGTAATGTTAACCCTAGTTAGACGTTTAGCTACATGAATTGCCATAAATAGTGGTAAGACATACAAGCTAAATTGTAATACAATAATGTGTGTCCATGTGTTTGCCAGAACAACAGTGGAAAAGGCTGGATCTTGGTGGCTTTTGGCATGTACGGTGATTGTTGAGGCAAATATAATCCACAATCTGGCCAGGATTTCATTCTTCGTGAGATGCACTGTACACGCTTTGGTGAATTTTGGCCCAACAGCGGGCCCGAGCCTGAGGGAGCAGATGGCTGGAGTCTCATTTGGGCAAGAGGGATGGGTGTAAGCTATGGATCACTAGGTCACAAAGCCAGGGAAAGTTACCTAGCCAAGTCAATGCTAGTTGAAAAAGACATAGTGGAAACAAGACGGACATAGAGCTGCAGTGACATCTAAAAAAAGTCATATGATGATGTTACTGAAGGTAATGTAGGGTTCAGAAAAGACGTTCATTTTTTACTAAGACTTGATACTGACATTGTAATTGAATATGGCATGATACCACTTTTTTTATGTCTGATACCGATATTGTAAATTTGGAAATTTGCTGATACGACATTCGATACAGTCTTTTTTAAACAGAAAATAATGTTTTAAAAAATGTCTGCATGCATGATTGAGATTATTCTGTTATGCTTAAGGAAATTAAATATGCTAAAGGAAATTAAATACTGTTTTCATATCTAAAACAATGCAATAATTACGCAGTCATATGTATATGTTAAATTATTTATTATTAAAATAACGTCTCAAAAATGATTCATTTAAACACAGTTCTGTAATTTTGTGACGGTCCCTAATCCGCTAAAACCATCAGGAACACAGAGATTGCGAGCAAGAGCTGGTGTTGTTAAGGAAATTAAACAGTATAAATCATGTGATTTGCTTTTGGGGTTGTAGTGTGTTGCGTTGCGTGTTCTGCTCATTGCTCATTCAATATGTAGGAATTAGCACGAATGTCGAACAATAAACCAGTTTTACCCCAGTGCCACTTCTCATGCATAACGAATTGAGCGTGCACACATTTACAGATCGGCTTCAAAGATCGGCCCCATGCCACCGACAGCCGATCCAGCTATTTGAGTCGTTACCGAACCAATACTGATCCATGCATTAGATCAGTGCCATCTCTAATTGTAATATTATAAGAAATACACTTTTTTAAACCAAATGACTTGAAGAGCTCACTTGATGATACTGTAGATAAGAGCAAATGCATAAAATTAATTCTCCAGTGAGCTAGGAAATAACATTTTACTCTGACGACTTTTAAGGGCAAAAAAATATTTCTTGAAATGTATCCAAAAACTCTTATATCAGCGGCTGATCATATTAAAGTGATTTCTCTTCAGTCATGGAAAATGAGCAGCTTTTGTATCAAAAATGTTGTTTAATGGGGCGCTTTAATGTACACATAGTGTTGATGATACTGAAATATTATATTGTGAAGACCTACTTTTTACCAACAAAAATAAACCTACTTAAGATATAGAATGGAAGGGAAAATTAGGTCTGTGTGTGTGCATATAGGATCACAGAGACCCCGCCCCACCACCACACTTGAGATGTGAGCTGCAGTTCTGTTAGCCTTGGAGAGAAGGGGGCTGTTCAACAAACCAAACAGCCATCAGCTCTGGGCTATAAACCCTTTTCGTGCCTATGCGTCGGCACATATTACTCTGGGGAATGTTTGCCAGCAGAGGAGTGGGACAATGGTCACAGTCCGCCGGAGGAAGGGAATGTTTGAGCATTCTTTACTCCACTCCTGTTTCAACACAAGGCATCTTGACCGGCTCACGTTAAATGTTGCAGCACCTAGAGCCAGGTATGCTCACAAAGACAGACTTAAAGGAATGGTCTGACCAAACATGCTAACATGGCTAACAATGAGGAAAAGTTTTGAGAATCTTGTGAGAGCATGACCTAGTGCTAAAAGTCACCTATATATAACATCACATGATTTTTAGAATGAATCCAAAACATCCTCTCTTATGGTAATTTTTCCATTGCTGTTTAAAAACTAATATTATTGCAGTCGCTCAGAAGTAAGAGCAAAATAAACAACTCATCTCAAGCAGCAAAGTTTGTCAATCATTGTAGATTTATTTTCAAATAAAGCCTGATATGCTGCACAGAGTGACCGATGCATGTGGCACTATCATCAACTGATATGACTAACTGACAATATATCGCAACCATGTTTATAATAAACAAAAAATCACAATCAGAAAGGAGCACAAAGACAAAAGATGGATCCATCCGTCAAACAAAGACCTCACTGCTGCTCCAAAGTTGGCAAAAAAATGTTTTGTTCATAATTTTTTTCATGGCAAATATCAAAAGCTATATCAGCTCTCTGCTTCAGTGGTTTGATGACCGCTGAAAAAGGTGATGCACCAAAAATCCACTCTATGGCCTTCCAGTAAGAACCAAAACTCAGAGGAATAAGCAGGCGATTAAAATAGAAAAGGAAGCCATGTTGGTATCCACTCAGAGTTCTGTAGTCTGATAGATAGCCAACCAAAATGTAAACAGATCAATCCGTAACGTCTAATTCTTAGCTCCCCCATCGACCGGCTTCTAATGGAACTCGGGAGGAGACATTTTTTTCTGTAATCTATGATGCCGGGAGTACTTAGAGAAGTACCATATTTTTCCCCCTAAAGGAAAGTAGCGAGCTTCAAATGCATCAGCGTCGACTAAAAACGCTCGGGCGGATTTTAGCCAGCCAATCCAGAGCGGCTGTCGGCGGCAAAATGGATCAGCTGCACTTAACCCAGTCTCCCCAAAGAGCTTTTGAGGGTCCCGTTCTCATCGCCATCACCCCGCTTTCAAAGCTAGGCTTCAAGGCTAAGTACTGCACCAACCCTCCCCAACCCCCAGTTCAACACACAAACTCATTGCACTTAGTGAACACAATACACACAAGCACAGACGCAGGTACACACACTTATGCCATGCTTCTTTTTTCCCCTCTGTGTTTCCTGTATGCTCCTAATAACAGGGCAGTTTTGGAAGTGCAGGCTTGGGGGAATCAAAGGGCAGATTGCTGCTGGGCTTCCGTTGTCTCAGCACCCGGCTCCGGTACTTTGAGGAGGACGTTTGAACGATGGAACGCTGGGTAGAGCCGGGACTTCACAACAACGGCACTGGTGGGAGGGGACTTTTTTTGAGGGAGCTTTTTTTTAGATGTGAAGAGGCTATCAACAGTAAAGGCTGAAGGTAAGTAGCGATCTCCCTCCTCACACACACATACACACACAAACTGTTTATCTTCTAATAACCTCACATGAGCAAAAGAGCCACTGGCAGGTCCAAGCACAACAGGGAAACAGTAACAGCAGTAAATCACCTCCAACATCAATGAACGCTCACGGCTCCCAGCAGGACTCCACCATTACTGACGCCAAAAAGAGGGAAGCCGAGAGACCCAGACGGAGAAGGACGAGTCTACAGAGACAGACATAGTTAATCTAGAACATTAGACCTGAGTGCACATGTATGTAGTGTGTGGCTGCGTGTGTGTGCAGTATCAATCCCCCTGATCTCTAGCTAAGCTTTGATGATGAGGATAAAAAGGTAGACTAGTGGATTTCCTGTTAGAAGCACAACAGACTTTAAAGGGGCACTGTGCCCAGATCCATTCATTATAAATGAAAGAAATCACTTTTATGGCTTAACTTTAATACAATGCTAGACACGATGCAGGTTGGTCATCAGCATTTATTGAACTATAAATGATTTTCCTGTGGATAGCGCATGCCGCCTCGAAAACTTCATCATCTGGTTCAGCATGAAACCAGAAAAATGGTCATCATGAGACCCCCGAAGAGACTGAACCTTGAACTGTCAGAGTTATTGCTTTACTCAGCATAAACTATTAAAATTAGGCATAAACGACCATGTCCAAAACTTACTAAAGCCACTGGAATAGCCATATAAATGCACATAAGTGGAAAATATTCTGTCAGTGATTTGTCAAAAAGTGGTGGCAAATAGAGAAGAGCAAAGCTTGGCTGAAACCACAAAAAAGTATTTGTGTAATCAGTGGGATACAACATATCACCGAGGTGCCATAATGCACCGCTGTTATTTACACCAGCGTACTGCAGGCTTGTGGAGAAATAACACCGGCATCCTGTGTACCCCAAGAAAGAAAGAGAGAGAGAGAGGGGGCAAGTCAGAGTAGAAGTCAGAGGCGAGATACAGCTTGTCCACAGTTGAATGCCTCTCATTCCTGACAGGGTCCCCCACCTGCTTGTCATGCATGAATCACAGCTAATAAGAAAGGCAGGGGCCCTGAGCTACACCACAATCTACAAACCCCCCACCAAAACCGCCTGACATGATGTTGTACCTTCAGGTGAGGAAGTGTTTGTGTGTGTGTGTGTGTGTGTGTGTGTGTGTGACACAGAATCCAAGCAGCCCAAAAATGGGTTTGGCTTTTATCTGGTGGCCCAGATGAAAGAGTGGCTTTTTCATTTGGAGGCACCTAATGCCATAATAATTACAGAAGGCTGTGGGGGGTAGCTCGTGTATGTGTGTGAGTGAGTGTGTGATGCAGTTAAGGTGGAGAGGGGGTCCTGAAGGAGAAATTAAAGCGAGGAAATGAGCGCGGGAAATAAGCCCCGAATAGACAAAGAGGGGAAACGTGCCATTTCCGAAACGCCACTTTCAATGCTGTCACCGAAACTGTTAAAGCGATTCTTTACGCCCGCTTCTGTTCTGTACCATGATCACAAGCATATCACGCATGCACGGTTCTGGCCAATAGAAGTTAAAGGCAGTATTTGGTAATCTGCAATACCAACAACATTTATGTGTGTGCTGGGGGACTGGGGGCTGGCTAGTGTTAGAACAATGAAAGTGCATTTTATATGGCTATTATTGCATATGTAAAGTAAATATATTGTAATGTTATGTTTGAAAACTCAATTCAAAATAAGTGTGGACAGCAAAAGTCAAAGTTAACTGTTAACTGATGCTGATTCTCAAAGAGTATATCTGTAAAATGGATGGAAATATTTTATGCTGCATGAAAATATGGTATTGTAAAGTATTAACAAAATGTATGTCATAGTGTAATGGAGAACAACCTACTTCTACCAACAACCTATCACTTCCTCTCATTTATAGTTCAACCATTTAGCAAGTCATGGATCATATAGAACATCAGAAGTGATCCGAAGCAAGCAAACATCTCAGATTTAGTCCAAATGCTGTTACTAATGTGGTCATGACCCATTGACATCTGACATCAAAAAATGCAAAGCGTTGACATCTGAAGTCACTGTTGCTATATATACATTGACCGAAGCTTCAAAAGGAAGAAGTGAGACTGAACTGGCTTACGCACCAATGGGAAATTAAATTAGTCTTTAAAGGCTCTCATCTGTGTCCTTTTGTCCAAGAAGATTTTTTCACTATTTCCCTGCTGACATGTTTCAACCTGGGAAAAGAATTTATGTTGGGGGCTTCAGTGCAGAAACCTGCTAAGCCTAAAAAAGTCACAGGTCACATGGCAGAACTGGCATGAGTCAGTTCAGTCTCACTATGATCCACATCTGTCTCTGTTTCACACATACAGAGAGAGAGACAGAGAGAGAGAGAGAGAGAGAGAGAGAGAGAATATGTGTAAGCAAAGCTGTGTGTAATATTACTACAGCAGATTGTAAAGTGGACACAGTGTTAAAACAAGTGGGTGTGATTTGTAGTATGTGCACCCTGGCAGTGAGTGTGAACGGCGTGTTAAGTGTGAGGATCAGACAGAAAAGAACAAATAAAAATAGTGAATGGAAGCTGCGGATAAAAGTGGCATAACGTCATTTTAATTCCAAATCTTCATGCACTTGAGGCAAGAAACGGTCGACGGTTGTGGTTCAAAAGAAATTAACTAAAGAAAAAAATTAAGGCGTCAACCGTCAGGAAAAGAAATGTAAGCAAAAGTTCAACAAATGAAAAACGAAGCTTTTCGATAAGCCGCAAAGCGACAACGGTGCAACGCGCGCAAAGTGCACAGACATCAAAGCGAGGCGAAGCGCGCGCGCTCACACACGCGCACACAGTCGCGCCTCTCTCTTTGTGAGGTACTTACATTGACTCCCATAATTACTAGGTGTAAGTAATACTATTTCTACACCCAACCCTAACCTTTTTAACATCAGCAACCAAAAGTCCATATTTTGATCTTTTACCTTTTCAGTTAAGACCTTGAACTTAATAAAAATAAAACTTTAAAAGTCTTATGAGAATCAAAACCCGAAAAAGCTTCCTCCCTTATTTAGGGGACAATTAGGTCCCCACAAGAAACCTACCAAACACACAATACTCCGGGCAATTATAAAGGAGCGCGCGCTCAAGCAAGAAACTATAAATAGCGTCATACACGATTTAACAAAACGGCCTCTGAAAATAAATTAATAATCAACAAACAACGTATTCAGCCGCTATCTCCCGTTACGCGGTTATTTATAACAGGACCGATCCCAGCAGCGCAAACTACCGCGTCTCCGCCAAGCTCGTGCGCGCACGTTAACGAACAGGTTGGTGCCAAAGAACTGAAGTAGCACAAAAATACAACCAACACTTCCCAAACAGTTCAAAACATTATTAAACTCAATAAGATTTCACATTAAAACACAAATACGAGAGTTGAAAACTGAAGCAAGGATTTAAAAAAAAAAGAGAGAACGAAGCAAGTCTTTTTTGCATTGCTTTCCAGCAGGGACGGTGAGGCTGAAAAAAAGGAACAGTTTGGGAAAATGATTAACTAAAATCCAGAAAAACACCAGAAGTTTGACGGGTTTTCTCACCTTCCAGGCACAGAAGCAGTAAAGTGCAGGAGACCCCTGCGTGTCCCGCCGTCCTCATCTTGATCATCATCACCACCAAAATCGCGATGCCGCCGCCGCTGCTGCTGCTGGACGGAAACTTTCAGCCGCTTTCTCTCGGCGTCTTTATTGAAAGTAGCGCCGCGTCTCTGCTCAGTCCGTCTCGGGTCGTTTGCTGCCTGTAGCCCGCTGCTTTCAGTCGCTTACACACGCAAATACGCTTGCACACACACACACTGCTGCGATCTCCGCCCGCCTGTTCGCCGAGAGTAATCTGATGCGGGTGGCAGCGTCTTGGCTGATATATTTGCACAAAAGGTGAAGTAGAACGCAGCCCCTCCTCTAGTCCCCTAACAGGACTCTGTAGTATCCAACAACTTACACTACACCATATATATAATGAGGTAAATGTATCAGTGCCTTCCAAATGTCTTGCATGATTAAGATATATATATATATATATGTATATATATATATATATATATATATGATATATATATATATATATATATATATATATATATGTATATATATATATATATGTATAATAACACAGACAATAATCAATTAGTATATGATCTTACATTAAAACTTTTAATACATTTAACAATTACAATAATTCAGCTGCTATTATTCTATTCCATTCAATTTAAAGCCATCACTGTGAATAACCTTGTGACAAAATAATGAGTGGATATAAAGTCTCCAGTTTCCAGGTTTCTGAGTGCAGAGTTTGTGGAGAAGCGTGTTTGGGGGCCATAAAGTCCCTCACATTGTGTCAGATTGTGACAACATAATCTCAGCTGTGCTCCCAGTGCCGTGTAGCTCTGCTACTTCTCTCTCTCTCTTTCTCTGATAATAATAGCCTCTCAGTGAGGGTTTGAGGAATGAATTCCTGGGATAACTGAACCAAAAACAACTGCTTTCCTTTTTTCCACTCTTGAGAGAGACTCTGCTATCAATGCTGATAAGAGGAGAGGCAGTGGGCGGAGGAGAGAGAAGATGCCCTGAATGAGAGACAAGAGGCTGTTCAGATATACCCATCAAAGAATATTTCATCTTAGGGGGCGGTCCAGTGTATACTAGTTATAAACAGAGTCTGATCTTCAGTGTGATTACTTTAGCTTTCCCAGGCTATTCCTGGAGCCTGACAGCACAGCAAAAGCGGCGCTCATCACATAACAAAATCTGGGGCTCCACTTGCTCACACTCCACCACCAGCACAGGACATCTGCGTACACATCTAATAGGGATTTTGAGGCATAAACACTGCAAAACTTATGTTTTCCTCATGTGCAAAGCTCAGTTTAATGCATAATATGAAGTTAAACATAAACTTACACAAATAATTGTTTTACATAAATGTATAAGAGGAGTGAATTACTTACATTATGCTTTTTGCATGCTAAGGCAACACTTTGTCTCTTATCGTTTCTTTTTGGGGACTTAGACTTGCAACGTTCCCATCAAACTTCTCTCTTTGAAGTGCACAACCTGGGCTTAAGAAGGCTATATTTAATCCACCCGGAGGAACAGCAGCTAAACAGGTGTGCACTGCTAAATGAGCATGGATGAAGGTCTTCTTAGGAACCAACACAGTCAGTGTTTAGAGCCGGCTAAATTGATGGCTTGCATGCAAATTCAATCTTGTTTGGTCTACGGTGGAGACGAGGTGCTGCAAAAGGGAAGACAAACATGAGAAAAGCAAAGCGTGTGACCTCAGATGCAGGTAGCACACTACGTCACACTACGTTCATGACCAAAGGAAGACGGACATTCCGATAACTGAAGCTTGTCAACTGACCTTCTCGGCCTCTGGCTCCTCCCTGCATCAACGTATCAGTGACTTTATAGAACGCGTGTCTCAACGCCAAGCCGATCTACCCGATGAAAAGGGTAGTGCGAGTTGGAGGGGAGTGCTTTGATTCCAGGGCGAGAGCGCAGTTAACATGGAGCCTCGGGGTAAGAAAATGCGTTTGGGGAGAAAAGAGAGAGGGAGGGAGAGACGCGGCGAATGACAAATTGGGGCTCGAGAGAGGAAAAGATGGACTGTGTCAGAAAAGAAAAAAGGACACAGAGAACAAAGGAACCTAAGATCATAAAACGAGCTTTGTAATAGTATATGGAGGTGAATTTATGTGTTTGTTTTTTGGGACAAATAGAGATTTACATATAAACCTGTTCTAAATTTTTGCATTATCATGTTTAGCTGGTATTTGATTGACTGTTCTTTGCCTACCCCTAACCCTAAATGAATAGGACTTTTGGCTTTTCAAAAAATGTTTTTAAAAGCATAGATTCAGCAAAATATCCACACAGCATAATTCAAAGTTTTCCTATCCTCTTGAGGGGATTTGTCTGCCTCTAAGAGGTCAATACAACCCTCACAAAAAGATTTTTCTGCTGATTATTTGCTGCACCATTTTAACCTAAGTGGCTTTGCTGCCATTATGCATTGTCTTATTCCTGGATTACAGTTCGCACACTGTGATGGGAAATTACTTAAGGAGTCTTCCAGGCAGGGGGATCGAAAATGACTCATTTGAATGCAATCACTCACAAATGCACCTCACAGATTCCTCATAATGACACATTTTCAGGTGCTTCCCGCAGACGAGCAGACAAAGGCCAAATAAGAGGAACGAGGGTTAAAAAAACTACTGGATGCAACTTATGATGCATGGACAGCAAGAATTGAATTAGAATTGCAAATCATGTAAAATTACAGGCCAAAAATATGTTTTTTGAGACCTATTGTACTGGAGGTCTGGTGAGTCTCAGATTAGTGATGGGCAAGAAGGGAGGTTAAACTAGACTCACTGTCATGATTTTTAGGCTCTTCTCACTGACATTATAGATTTTTATCAGTGAGCCAGACTGCTGCTATGCATTTCCTCGTCCAGCCATAACAGACCTGTCTGTGTGTGTGTGAGGGATTCTACAACAGCACATTTGCATGTTTGGGCCCACTTTAGCAGTGTGCAATGGAGGCGAGGACTCTGGCATTTCCCTGCTCTTCTTCATAGAACACAAACAATAGCCTCTGTTATGTCCATGCACACTCGCTGCACATACTCCACTGCCAAAAGTGTGTTGAGCTGGTCCTAAGCGGGGTAGCTGAGGACAGCAGAGCTTTAAGTGCTTGAAGGAGCTCTTTCAGACACTACTTCAGCTTCTGTTGCACAGATGTCTGGATATGGCACGGCTGGATGTGGACCAGGACCAAGTTTAAAACACAACCGACACAGAGCTTGGATGAACTTGGTTTGAGTCAAACTCCACTGAAAACTGCGTGGCTGTAGATCAAATCTATGAAATATATCAAATAAAGTTGGATGTGTTTGGGTTGAAGTGCAAAAGGAACCAGGCGATTACAATACAGAATCAGCAAAATTATGGAAAAACTCTTTTACCTGAGGATAGTTTTAGGCAAAGCACCAAATATGTTAAATTGATGTGAATATTAATTAATGTTAGTCACTGTTTACCCACAGCCATAAGATAAAATTTAGAATGGAGAAAGTATTTAACTCTGTTTAACTCAAATTCAGCTATATAAGACTATCTTTTGTCCTTTGTGTAGCCACAATCTCACAATCAGTAGGTATGATTTATAAAATCCAGGCTGAAACATCCCCCACTATGAAACACACCTTGACAGCTCATGTTTTGATCCATATCTATTTTTAACAACACCCCTGCTCTTTTTCCATTCGCATGCACAGACAGAGAGAGCCTGAGGTAGTGTTCCAAGTAGAGTCCAAAAAGTGTGTGTAAGGGGGAGTCCTGCCTTTTTCCCCTAAAGCATTTTGTGAGAAATAATGTAATGTACATAACCCACATAAAGCAGAATTTTCAAATATGAACTGAATAATGATCGCTGACAATAAACCAAGTACCTCAAAGAACTACAGGCAGAATAAGGAATAAAATACTTTTTCCACTCCCTGACTTAAGGAAAGATTGCTGGTGCAACCTAAAGGGAATAAAGGATATCCTGCTGACTGCTTGCCGTACGTCTGCTAGACTGTTCATTTGTCTAGAACCAGTTTACACTTGTGTTTAACCACCTGTGTGTATGCAGATCTCCCTATCCGTGTGTGTGTGTGTGTGTGTGTGTAAACGGGGCCCCATCTGTGTGTGCATGAGGTCTGCTGCAGTGTGGAGCTCTATTGATGTGCCCTTCCCTGAGCTGCTCTCTGTCCCTCAAGGGGGTAGACCAGACTTACCCCACGGTACCCCTTCAACCCCCCACATAACACTTTTCTTGCCCCTTAATGTCCCTCCAACTAATCCACGTCTAAACTACGCCCCTCCTTTCTACCCCAACCTCTCCACTCTTCCCTCTTTCCTTCTTCAACCTTGCAGAAAATCCCATGTTTTTCCCAGTCACAACCTGCTTGTCAGTCATTCACTTCTCCTTCGTTCCCCATCACTCCCTCCATAAGTCGCCTTCCTCTATCCCTCTGTGCTTGTCCATCTATCTTTCTTTCCGTTATTACTCATAACAAGAGTCATTATGGTATTAAGCCACGATGACGCTGCATTCACGGAAGGGCGAGTGTGACCAGGGGCAACGGGTTGCGGGCATCAATGCCAAGCTCTGTTGCAAACAGAAAATAGGGAGGAAGGGAGGGAGGGAGGGAGGCAGAAGGAGAGAGGGGCAGAGAGAGAGAGGAGGAGGAAGGGAAGGATGTCAGAAAGAAAGTGGAAAGCAGACCAGTTTGAGGTGATTTAGTATCATGCTGTATGCTGCCAGACACCCGCTGGACGGTACACTCCTACATCAGCATAGCCAAGGCCAAGCGTCTTAAGAGCTGATTCATCCAGCTACCAGATTCAAGACTATTGCCTTAACTTTTAAAGAAGACAAGAGTGTGAAAGATTATTTTTGTGTACAGGGCAATAGGTTGTTAAAATAAGTCACAATGGTTAGTAAGCTTTGCGGGAATGCTGCTACAGCTGTAGATGGTTTCATGTTTCCTCCTGAGAAAAGCGCTTTTTTGTACCTAGCAAATGTGCCATTATAATAGCAACCCTCCAAAGTGCAAGGCCTTAAAGGTTAATAAGAGATGACGCTCTTAAATGTTTTATTACATGTTACGCCCAAAACACACCCTTGTTTTAATTAGGAGCAAAACAAACGCAGCCGTTTTAGGTCATTTTTGGCACAACAACAATTTTTGCACCCATAAACTAGCCAAATACTATTTGTACACACCATAAATTCTGATTCAGGTGTTTGATGCAAAGGCCTTATCAGTGAGTGCAATGAGTGCAAACAATCCAGACAGAGTAGAATCAACAATGATGATCATAAAAATTCATGCATCTTTTACAACACAATACATACCCTATTTTTAGCAGAATGATATCAGGTGGTAGTGGTGGTGGCATAGTCTGAGTGACTGCAGACCTTTTGTTGGTGACCCTTAGATTGAGGATTGAAATTCCAGGATAGCCAGAAATCTACTGATGGGCCTCTGAGCAAGATCCTTAACCCCAAGTCACTGCAGGGAGAATATTGCTGTAACAAAAAATGCTCTAGGAAACAGCATCTGCAAAATGGTGTAATGGAAATGATAAGATTCATTATTGATATCAGCAGCATGTGGGAAATTGCTGATGCTGAGTTGTTACTCACTTTTACTTTCATTATGTAATAACATCCAGGTATTCAGCAGGTGACTGCAGCATGATGTCAGTCCTCACTGCAACGACTCTGATCTATGCTGAAGACTTCATCTGGCCTGAAAACACGCCAGCATAAATCAATGCGAATTATAATCAATATGCAGCAGATGGTGGAATACGGGGCTGAAATGGAACACTGTGTGTGTGAGGGTGTGTATGTGTGTCAGTCACACAGTGTGAGGTAGCTCCCTGTCACTTTGATCAAGCAAGCGGGTTTAGAAGACAATAACAAGCCTGTGTGTAGCCTGAACCCCACCACACATACACACACACACACACAGGGGCCCCACTACCCAATCCCTCCTTGACTCACTCACTCTCCCTCCCATTCACTCTCGTCCTCTTAGTGGCATTATGACGTCATCAGCTGTATGAACAGCAGTTATTGTGTAATGTGGGTTTTTTACTCAGCACTTCCTGTTAGGACATGCTCCTTGCTGACCCACAGTCGAGTGATATCATGGTCAGTACCTCAGATGTTAGTGAACTGTTCTTGTTTCCATGAGCGGTGCTGACTTCAGACTATGGATGCGGCTACACTGTAACCTTTAAAAGAGAAAAGGAGGGAGAACTAGTAAATCATATGAGAGGAAAAGTCATGGATTATTTCTGAGAGGTTCAAATTTATGGCCCAACACCTGCACATACTCCTCTCCTTCCCACTAAATCTCTTTCACACACTCAGACCCCTCCAAAGGTTTTGATAATTCTTCTCCTCCATCCGCCTGTCCTCTCCATCTCGCTGGCCCCTCCTCCCATGTGCCACTCCTCTCTTTCTGTAGCAGTGATCCCTTCTTCATCAGCATTTGAAGGACTGGGGCTCCAGCTGTGAACGAGGGATTGAAGTGGAAATGAGAGAGAGAGAGAGAGAGAGAGAGAAAGAGGAAGAGAGAGGAGATAGAAAGATACGAAGACAGACGTCAAGTCGGCAGTGTGATGACAGATGAAGGAGGGAGAATTGGCCTGAGCTAGGGAAGTGTACTTCAGGGGGGCTTTTGTGAGCGAGGGAGCTAGACAGAAGTGCACTTGGAAGGGAGTTGAGTAAGTTAGGGAGCTTCTTAGGGCAGAAGGGTTAAGTGCATTGTTAAAAAGCCATTATGAAGAGCAACACAGAGAAGCTGAAAGGCTAATTCAGGCTACAATAGGGAAAGTGGTTAAACAGAACAGGGCAAAGAAAAGGTCAAGAGCTGCCCAAATATGCCAGTGTGAATAAAAGCTAATAATGTGTTTCGTCACAGCATTTTAGCACACGCAAAGCACTTTCAGTGTCTCATGTAGTACAGATGGAAATTAGGCATTAAATTAAGAAAAAAATAATATGCTACATAAAACAGGTTACATTTTGACGCACTGAAATAGGGAATTTTCTAGGGGAGAAATGCCAGCAAACGATCTCAACTTAATTAGCTTTGCGGCCCTTGACCTTTCCATTCATTCATTCCATTCAAGCTGAGTTATCACTTTCCTCCTCAGAGTTTTGGTTTATCGCTTTATAAATATGTTTAAAATAAAACCAACATGAATGAACAGATGGTGTTGAGAAAATATAGTCAAACTGAAGGGGTGGCCTTTACGAGGGCTTCTCTCGTCTGGGCTACAAATGCTGGGTCCTAACACATAATATCACATGTCTTGAAGAAGCTCTGCAATTCAGTGCATCTAAAGGTCATATGTTAATGACGTCCACTGTAGGGCATCATTTGAATGCACGCCTCCGCGTGGGGAATGAGCCATGTGTTCATGCTGCTGCGGTGTGACTGCGGTTAACTTAACCACAATATCCCCTCCCCACACACACACAGACACACTCACACTCACACACTCAGGGTGGCTGACAGTGAGACATTGGAGACAGCACACCACTAATTATCTCAACATGATCTGCACAATTAAGCACATCTCACTCTGCAATCATGCAGGGAAGCAGCAAAAAGAGGGGAGAGTTAGAGAGAACAGCACAGAAGACAATTAAAAAATGGAGTTAGTGAGAAAATGACTGGATAAAATGACAGAGAGAACAAGGATGTGTTAAAAAGGAAGAACAGCGAACAGTTTAAAAAAGAAAACCATGAGAGAGAACAGTGAACAGCATCTAGAGACAACACAGCGCAGAACGGAGGTATGTTCGAGAAACATCAGCAAACAGTGCCAAAATGAACAGCATCAGAGGGAACAGCTAGAGAAAAGCCTTAGAGGGAACAGCAAAGGGAACACCATAAAAGAGGGTGGAAAGAGTGTAAGAAAGAACAGCTAACAGGGTTAAAAGTAAAGGCCTTAGAGAAACCAGATAACAGAGAACAAAGAAGGAAAAAATATAAAGAGAAAAGTCTTAGAGAGAACAGCAAACATCATCGAAGAAAGTGCACAGCTTTGCTTAGAACAGCCAGCATAATTAGAGTATAGTGAACAGCTTTAGAGAGAACAGTGACAGCGAGAACCATATTAAAATAGTGAACAGCATTAAGCAGAACATAACAGCCTCAGAGAGAATACATTAGTATTCCACAGAGAAAGGGTAACATCTGAGAGAATGTTACAGAATAGCAAAAATAAAACATTGGAGATAAGAGAGTTACAGAAAACTGCACAGAAGCAAAAACAGAGAACAGTGTGGATGAGAAATATGTTGAGATGAGGAAAACACTCTTTAATCAAATTTGAAAGCACATCTCACATAGAACAGTTGAGATCAGGATGCTGTATTTGGTAAAGAATGAACTCATCAACTTGAAATTCATGCCCCAACCCTGACCTTAATGACTTGTAACCTGACATAAAGGCAACCATGTGGGATTACCACTGAGAGAGGAGAAAGGGAATGTGAAAAAAGGGGGAAAGCTTTTATACTACAGTTCCAGACACCCAATAATGGCTCCATCCTGGCAGGTGCACACATGAGGTAACCCCTCCCTACATCACTCTCTCCCTCTTTCTCTCTCTCTGCTAACCAAAGGGCCACGAGGGCTCCATTGATATTCATGACATGCCGTGTGTTCTGCAGTTGATCCAAAACACGGTCAGACCTGAGGAACAGCTGCAAAGGAGAAAGCCCCAGCCTGTGATGAAATATGAAATAAAGAGTCATTCATTTATCATAAGGCATGGAAGTATGACCTGCTCCATTACTAAAGAGGTGCAATGCCCCAGGCAAGTGCATACGTTACTCTAAACACCTGTCTGTTATACTACATCAGGCTGAAGAGAGACACGGGAGCACAGCCTTTTAATCCCAGCCTGATTGAGCAGAATATGCATATCATATGTGTCATAAGACACCCATGATCAATTCACTCTGAAATTGGGTATAACATTATTCTTGATGCATTCAGAACAACTCACATACAACCTTTACAAATCACAACTCAACATGTGTTAATCCAAAAACAACTGGAGACAATTTAGTCTAACATTGCAGAATATTAGAACAACTGTAGCAATTTTAGAATTTCCAATGACTCCAATCACATGACTGATTTTTCAAGTTGCATAACTTGAAGTTGCATAACTCTTTTTCTTGTGGTGGCAATTTTCAGTCCCACTGACTGTTCTGAGTCGTACTTTGAGAGTTGAGTTGCAAGTAAAGCATAAAAGCATAAGCTATTCTAAATTATCCAAGCACATGGTGCAAACACATTTAGGGCACAATAAAATCAAAGTGTAAGTGTGCAAAGGTAATTGTTGCACCAGATGCTTGTAATTTATAAAATGTAAAACAAAAACAGCAAAATACTAAGGCAATGATATTAGACTGTTTTTATTGGTCAAAAGTGCAGCCAGTTTGCATTTAAAACCAACACGCCCGTGAGTGCAAAGTGTGGTGCAAGTTCATTTATTAGTTAAGCAACATGGGTAAAAGAAGAGGAAATTAACATTGTGCCAGTCTCAAATTAGCACGAACAATTGTGCTGCACTTTGGGATGGGTGTTAACATTTACAGCATTTAGCAGCATCTGCTAATGGCAGATTGTGGTGTAACTGTTAGGGTGTTTGCCCCGTGATCAGAAGGTTGCCGGTTCCCAATCCCAGACCGGTAAAGTTACCACTGAGGTACTCATGAGCAAGGTACTGTCCCCAAGCACTGGTCCCCGGGCTGTGCCCATGTTAGCTGCCAATTGCTCCTTCACGAATAGGTCAAATGCAGAGGTCACATTTCGTTGTGGTGCACTGTGTGTTGTGCTGTGTTCACAACGACAAATAATCACTCACTTTCACCTGGGTCCTCTTGATCCACAGGTGAGTATCCTACCACTAGGCTGCCACCACCACATACTGGTAACTGCCATTAAATCAGTCATTGGATGGAGATCAAAGGTTGTTACATTCTCCAAAAAAGTGAAAAGGAGAAAACACTGAAACTAGATTAATAAAATGGATTTATGCACATGTAGAAGTTGTATGTTTCCATTACTTTTGGCTCACATTTGCCTCGAGACAGCACTGCTGAAACCAAATCTGGACACTAAAAGACACTGGTGACTTTTGACTGCAAAGCGTGAAATACTGAACAAAAAAGGCAGTGGGTTCTAAGCAAAGCTGCACAGTGTCCTTTTGTGAAGATCACCTAAACTCGTCCTGTCCTCACTGCAACTCCAACATTAGCATGCAACGAGCGTGTCCCGTGAGGATTCTCCTTCAGAGACGAGACAGGTTGCATCCTTGATGTCATGGCTCAACTGTACAGAGTTCAAAGTATGCTGTGAGACCGTGATACAAAAGCCTGTACAGGATCATAAGGTCCGGGGCTCTAAGTGCACGACAGGAGCAGAAATACTTATCAAGCACTGATACACTATCAATGTGTTACCTGAAAAATTATCCAGGCCCACTGCTGAGAGACAGAGAGATGCCACATGCCAACATCAGTTACGTATCAAAGAGAGACATATAAGGAAGAAGGAAGCAAGCAAAGAAAAGCAAATAATGGACAGAAGAAAGTTGGCGAGCTTAACCACAGATCACAAAAGAAGAAAAAGGGAGTGAAGAAGAGGAGCGAAAGAAAAGAAAGGGAAGAGGGAAGAAAATTAGATGATAGAGAGATTCAGGACCATACCACAACGTCAGTAACATATCAGAATGAAAGACAGGTGGAGCAGAGAGAGAGAGTGAGAAAGGAAGCAGATAAGGAAAACACATGGCCACAACAATGTGAGAGAGGTTAGAGAGTTTCATTATAGATCACAAAAGTTAACCCCTGGTGTTTACACAGGAGCGAGAGAGAGAGAGAGAGAGAGAGAGAGAGAGAGAGAGAGAGAGAGAGAGAGCGAGAGCGAGAGCGAGAGAGAGAGAGAGAGGGAGAGGGAGAGACAGGAGTGATAGAGAGCGAAAGGGAAGGTTTTGCGAGCAGGACAAAGTGCCAGTTACTTATCAGAATAAAAAGATGAGTAGAGATAGGGAAGGAGAAATAAAAGAAGGAAGGGGAAGGAAGAAAAGCAAAAGATGGACAGAAGAAGGGTACAGGTAAGAATAAGGGAGGAATAATAAGGGAGGATGAAGGGAGGGCAAGATTAAGAACTCAGCACTCTGAGAAGCAGGGAGAAGGTGGGACAGGTGAAAGGAGGAAGCGAGGGAAGGAAATCAAGAGATGCAAGAGGTGAGAGAGGTTAGAGGGTGTAATCACAGATCACAAAAAATTCACATGGAATAAAATCGGGGGATACAAGTAGAAGAGAGGATGAAAAAATAGATAAAGAGAGAAAATGAGAGACAGCGAGACATTCAGGACTCGACACAGTGCCAGTCATGCATTACAATAAAAGGTTGTGTAAGCAGAAATAGGGAGGGTGAAAGAATGAGGGAGTGAGGAAAAGAAAAGAAGAAAGAAAAGAGGAAGAGTAGAAGGCAGAATGTTAGGGACAGCAAGTGGAAAGAAGAAGCTAAGAGAGAGTTGAGAGTATAACGTGGGGCCGATTTTTCCGGAGCGTCAGCTAGGGTGTTTTGAGTCTAGCCCAGGTAGCCAAAATAATTGTACAGTTGTTTGGCATATTTCATTAAGATGAATGCATCTGGAAATTATACTACAGTCTATAGTCTGTATAACACCTTTTATATACTGTATACTACTTTACATCTGGTCCAGGATAAGCCCAGGATGTCCTTAAAGGCTGAAACGCTGTATCATAGATTAAAAAGTTAACATGTGGAAATAAATCAGTTTGAAACAGAGATTGAAAGACATGAAGGGAAAGGAAGAGAGACGGATACAGAGAGTCTTTTTAGCTGCTATTAATAATTAAAATCAACCTCTTAAACAGTGTTGGAAAAGCTACTTTTATACGATGACTTACATAAATAAAGTAGATAAGCTACAGCCAAGCTCCTGTTTTAATGTAGCAGCTAGCTACACTACAAGCTACAGAGAAAACACCAGAGGTGGTCAAAGTAGCTAACTTCATTACTTAAGTGAAAGTACAGATACCACTAGTCAAATGTTACTCCAATACAAGGGAAAGTCGTACAGTCAAATTTTTACTTAAGTTAAAGTACTGAAGTACTTGTTTTAAAAAATACTTAAGTATTAAAAGTACATCTTCTTTCACCACATTGTTGCATAATTACCACAACACTTATAACACCTAATGCCTCTGACTAACTTGTAGGAGATGTAGAATAAGGAACTGGTAGAATGTTACAGAATGAAACACAACCCAAACTGACAAAGAAAACCAGTCATTAGTTTATTTTATAAATTAACTGTAAGATACACACCCCCACAAAACAGCGCGGTAGTGTTCTGACCCAGGTGTGAACACATATATGTGTATGGTAATCAGGAGGACAGTGCAATAGCTGTAAATACAGCTCACAACATAAAATTAACATTCCAACCTGCTTAAAACCCAGCTCTACACCTCTAGCTTCATGACTTTCCACCAGCAACAATGTTCTAATCAAGACAGAAAACCGCAGAACCGTCTGACCTTGGTTTTGTAGACTTCAGTCTACAGGCGTGATGTAACCCTACTGGTTACTGATAAGACTGTCACCTGCCAAACAACCAAACACCTTTTAGAAAAGGGGGAATAACATCCGCTTTATCCACAGGTTCGAAAGTAACGAGTAACGAGAACCTTGATAGAAATGTAGTGAAGTAAAAAGTATGGTATTTGTCTTTAAAATGTAGTGAAGTGGAAGTCATAAGTTTTCAAATAAAATGCTACTCAAGTGAAGTACAGGTAGTCAAAAACTCTACTTAAGTACAGTACTCAAGTAAATGTAGTTAGTTACCGTCCACCTCTGGAAAACGCAGCAGGAACCGTGTTCAAATGCCACTTCTGCAGATTCACCACGAATCAGAGGAAAATCGCTTTAAATCTACAGCTTTAAAGAAAAACGAAGCTAAAAAAGTTTTTAAAAACAAAACAAAACAAAAAAAAACATTTAGATTGATAAACTGATAAACTACTGAAGAGTACTTAAGTTAGTAGCGTCGCTCCTTGCAGTTAGCTACTGCACAACACTGACGCTAGCCTCCTTGCTATTATAACCGCCCAAACTCATGAGAGAACTAACGCCACTTCGATTTGATTTATTTTATTAACGCAAATCTCCTTTAGACACTTACCTATAATCTACATCCTGACTGTAATACTGTACTTCGTCAGGAAATGTTGCGGATGACATAAGTCTATGTTTACACGTATGGACTTCAAAGCACTGACGTACGCCTCTCTGAATGAAAAACTCAGCCAAATGGCATTAGATATAATGAAAACTGAGGAGGAGCAGGAGGAGGACGAGGAAGCTGAAGAGGATGTGCAAGTGGGGGAGAGGGTACGGGAGGGGTGTTTATCCCCTCGGGCTTCCTTTCAGAACCAGTGAGTCCATACTCTAAGACCGAGTCCAAAGCGTGAGTTCTCTCTCTTTCTCAGCCACAGGCCTCATATCATTAGCACAGCAGAACTTTTCTCACTTTTTAACCACAACCATAAATTATCCCGTTTACCCTGCAGCCACGCAACGCTGAAGCCACTCCGCACGAGAACTCCGCCACGAGCCCAGCGGCAGCTAGCACGCGCTTATCGCCGCTCTCGCGCTTGCTCCGCCGCAGTGTGGGGAAGAAGCCGGTAAATATTTAATAGCTGGGTTTGTTGCAAAATTTATGTTTGCGGAATGTCGAGTGGAGCTGAGTGGTGCGTAACGGCGAATGGGGTGAAACCGCGGAGGAACGGAGGAAGAGTAAACAGGAGAGATGTGGTGTGGAGGTGAGTTTAGTAGCCTAAATGACCACATGGAGGGAGGGGGAGGAGGAGGGAGAGGGAGAGAAAGGGAGGAAGTGTAGGAAAAGAAAAAGAGAGAAGAAAGAGAAGGGAGGAGAGGAGATGGAGGGTTAAATGAGAGAGACTGAAAGTTGGAGAGTAGGGAAAAAAGGAGAGGAGAAGAGATGGAGGGAAAATGGAAGAGCTGGAGAATGGAGGCAAGTGTAGGAAGAGCGAGAAGAATGGGGGAGGAGATGAAATGGAGGGATAAGAAGATAGACTGAGAATTGGAGAAAGGGAGCACGTGTAGCAAAAGAAAAAGAGAGAAGAAAAGGGGTGAAGCAAGAAGGTGAAAGATGCTGAGAGTTGGAGAATGTGAGAAAGAGAGACGGTCAGACAGGAGGAAATGAAATGGAGGGAGGAAAATTAGGGAGATCAAGAACTGGATAATGAGAGCAAGTGTAGGAAAGAGAGATAGGATGGGAGGAGAAGGATAAAGGGGAAAAAATAAGAGAGACAGCATTGAGCAAATGCGGGAAAAGAGGGAACAAAGGATGGGAGGAGAAGAGATATGGAGAATGGGAGCAATGTGTATGGGGGACAGAAGAAACAGCAAAAACATTTAGAAGGATATAAAAGGGAGAGACTGGGAAAGTCATAGTATGGGAGAAACTGGACATGGAGTGTGTGTGTGTGTGTGTGTGTGTGAGAGAGAGAGAGAGAGAGAGAGAGAGAAAGAGAGAGAGAGTGTGTGTGTGTGAGATGTAAGGAGAGGTTACCTCATGTGTGCACCTGCCAGGATGGAGCCATTATTGGGTGTCTGGAATTGTAGTATAGAAGCTCTCCCCCCTTATCAGAATCTGCCATTAGAGAAACTGTTTAAGGAGTAAAGACAGAGGTAGACCATTACAGCTCCAACTGCTTAACACCAGTGTGTGTGTGTGTGCAGGTCCAGATAACATACAGTACTGTATGTCTGCAGATCGCAGACCGCACCTTCGCTACACTCCCCACTCAGGCATGCTCGCCCGTCTCCCTCTGAGACCCCTGACCCCGAGTGTGTGCTTAAGCGTTTTGGAGGCTCTGTTCTTGGTCGTTTATGGACAGGTGTGTGTCCAAGGGAGAAAAAGCAACAGAGCAACACAAACACACACACGTCCGTCCTGAATGCATCTGTTCTCTGCTCCCTTTTGGCCTCATAACAGGTGCCTGCTATTAGGCATCAACCTCACGGTGTGTGTCGAGGAAAGAAAACACCCCACACACTCACACACACCACCCAAAACACAAACACAGGAGTATGGGAAGATTAGAGATGACGCCTTACTGTAGCGACAGCAGTACTGCGTCTGGGAGGTCAGTGTGTGTTTGTGTGTGTGGAGGCACAGTAGACACAGACACAGTAGAGCCCGAGACTTTTCTCTTCACATGCTATTCCTTACCAACAACAACCTCCTTGTTCCCTATCCAACGAGAAGACAGTGCTAAGATTAGATTAGAGCTGCCAGTCCAGCAAAAAGGGAGAAATATTTACATTTACACACAAACTGGAACCGAGTGTTTACAAATTTCGATGGGGAAAAAAACAAAGCTTAAGATGAACCACAACACACCCACCTACCACACACAAACACACACAGTAACCCAACAATGCCATTGCCAATGCTGAAAAGGAAACAAAGGATTTGTTGGTCGGGAAAAGCAGATTTTCTCGTAATCTCTTTAGCCTTTTCATTACCGGGGTTGTTTGTGTGTGTGTGTGTATGGGTGAGTCAGGCAACAGGGTTGAGCCCTACTGTGCTGACCCCATCACACACAGATCTCTCCATCCTCACTAGGAGAAAATCACACAATGGACAGAGGTTTGGTGATAAGGGTTTGGGCTTTTGAGCACACTTTACTCGGCTTTCTAGCCGGATTGCAGCCATAATAAGAGTGTGTTACAGGAGTTTTATGCACATAATTAGTGCTGTTAATTTTTGCCAAGTTAATCATTGTGGCTTTAAGCAGGATCAGAAACATTACCTCTTCATGCCTTGACTTAATGAACTAATTGTAATCATTAATTGAGACGATTGTTGATGTGTGTTTCCCCCGCTCTGCAAACGGAAATGTGGAGGAAGCGACTAGGAGAAAGAGCCTCAGTACAAGGAGGAGTAGGAGGGTTGGAGGGAAACAGGAGCAGGAGGAGGAGTAGGAAGAGGTGCCTTGGATGTTAACTGCGACAGTAGCACTAGAGCAAACTGCAACACGTCCGCAGGCACATTCCTCACATTCCCACCCGACCCTCAAGGACATGTTTATCTGTCTCTCTCACCAGCAAATTACAGGCTAGAGACAGAGAGAAGAGAGGAGGAGTTCAGGTGTTCCACAACAGCTGGTAATAAAGAGAGACAGAGATAGAGAAGGAGAGATGAGTGTCTCCAGAGAGATGTGCATAAATGATGAAAGGCCTGTCTGTGATGACTGATTCTATTAAGTGAGAGCTGCATCTGTAAACACTTCCTTATAGACAAACAGGCGTGGGTGCCGTGAAAAAAAACACGTACACACCAAATTTGGTAAATCAGTCAAACACACATACACCAACGTATCAGAACACGCACATGGTGAAAAGTAAACACAGCATATCCAAACACCAACATTAACACTCAAACAGTAAGTGACTCTGTTCTGTAGCAAACACAGCTAAACCAACACAGAGCAGGGGCTCATTTCCAGTAGGCCGGTTCCCTACTGTGTGATATCAGGAGTGACAGACTGATTTTCATCAGCTTCATAAGCGTAGGACAAGGCGATATCATACCACTGGGCAAGCTGCAAAATGAAATAAGCTGTCATCAAGACAGGACCGCCCAATCAAGATGCTCCAGCAGCATCAGGATACTACAATTTGCATTTATGACATTTAGCAGCCGCTCTTATCCAGCAGACGCACTTCCATATATAATTGTTGGCACAGTCTCCCTGGAGCAACTCAGGTTTAAGGGTCTTACTCAGGGACCCAATGGTGGTAGTGCTGGAGGTAGGATTTAAAGCCACAACCTCTTGATCCAGCAGTGAGCCCGATTCTTACTGTCCAACGCTCTGCTCAGATTTGGTTTTTCCTGCACAGGCACACACCCCAGTCCAGGATTGCAAATTAGATAGTGTTGTGTTTGGAAAATCTGAATCTGGGCAGAGATTTAGGCTGCAAGGGCCAGGGCTGAGAAACACTTCTTTAGACCTCTGCACAAATGTCACTATTCCAGCCACAATAGACTTCATCCAGCTGATTTAGACAATTAACAATGTAGAACCAGTTGTGTTGGTGCAGGAATATCAAAGTAGGACTGGGATAAAATACACTAAGAATTAGAGGTGCACAAAAAAAATTGTCGTGATTTTTCTCTGATGATTTAAAATCGATTCATTCATTTCAAAAAAATCGATTCACATTTTCAATTAAAGTAATGACACAAGTTCAGTTTGGCAATCCTATAGATGGCGCAATGTCAAAATCTGCCCAGATAGACCTCATGAAAGACATGTAGTCAGTATGCGTACATATGCATTGTGAATCACTCATTAATCGTGAATCGACTTTGAATCAAATCGTGAACCCATACTAAGAATGTCCAAAACCCTGAAAGTTCAGTGTAAATAATTATGTTTATATTTACAGCCCTGTACTCTGAGTTTGTGTACATTCCTCAGGAGGTTGGTGTTTGGGACCCAATTAATGGCTGCCAGCCCTAAAAGGACTGCTGCAGTAGAAGCCAAGTGCACATTTTATTTATGTTGCAGAACTCCAGTGGGAAACATCAGTAAGTTCTGTACAATCCGAACAATGTAGCAAGTGCAGCAATGATGACGCCTTAGATACAAATACCAAACTACATCAGTTTAAGCTGCAACACAATTCATGTATTTAAACAATGGGCTTGAGAATCAGCACTTTGCTTTAGAGTCGGAGAGACATACTGTATTAACAGTTTATATACCGTGTCATTTGTCTCCCCATAGTGTTAAACAATGGTACTGCATCCCAAAAGCTAACCGGCCTGGTCGCAGTTCTTTTCTTTCCGTCTTAAAAATCCAGAGATGTCAAGTTTAGCTTTCTACTCGAGTTAACAAACCTGGTGTATTCGCTACTTTAAAATCTCCTCAGGACTAAGCTTGAACTTCGTTCACACTGATTTCATCGTTGTTCCAAGCCTCTGCCATCTACCTGCTTTGATCATGGCCTGCAGATGTACCCGACAAAACCATAAGGCAACATCATTACTGCCACTCCAGCAGAAACACCCCCTCCAAGAGCCAGTGAATAACTTGGACACCCTGCCCTTCTGTGGTTTCTTGTGCTGGACCAGCAGCTCTTTATCACCCGAGTCCTTACACTTGGACTGCTACAAAAGCATTACCATATAGAACCAACATGAACCCCTTCAACTTGAAAAGCTCATTTGAATAGCAATTTTTCCTTCTATACGTAAACAGATTGCATATCCACTTAAGTTCAACCCTGAGACACCCAGAAGATTAGACAGTTGGTAGTGTACTGGTTAGGGTGTTTGTCCCATGATTGGAAGGTCACCCGTATGAATACCAGACCAGAAAAGATACCACTCAGGTACTCATGAGCAAGGTACCGTCCCCAAGCACCGCTGCCCATCAGCTACCCACTGTTCCTTCACAGATGGCTCAAAAGCAGGGGTCACATTTCGTTGTGGTGCACTGTGGTGTGTTCACAATGCCAGATGATCACACACTTAAAAAGAGTAAGGGGTCCCCTTGTGGGTCTTGGTTCCTCTCATGGTGTTTTTCCTTGCCTCTGTTTCTCCACACTTGCTTGTTTTGGACCCAGCAACATGTAAAGCTACATTATGACATTGCCTGTTGTATCGATAAAGTGTCTTATAACTATCTTTTTTATATGACCACAAGTGGGCACTGTTGCCCTACGTTTCTAGTAAGCCTGTTTAAAGTCATAAAACTGAAGATCTACATCTAAACAATCAATAACGAATAGAAACTGTTTCGGAAGAACAAAGGTACATTGTTCCAGTTGGAGATCTACAGCTGGCAGCCTTTTTCTATAACACTGCACATTTTGTCTGCTTTCAAATCCAAATCAGCACACCAAAATGCAATTAGCTTGATACAGACCAAGTGAAATGATTCTTCATGCAACTCATGCTACCTTTCCGCAACATGTATTTATAATTCTATAAAGCTAGTGCAACAATTAGTAAGTACTCGTCATGGAAGAGACCATGGAGAGCTCAGTTCATTCTAAAGATGACAAGACACGTGTCATGAGTTACTCAAATTTATTGTACATTTCAAGACTTCTTGCTTGCAGCTGAAACCTAGCAGAGAAAAAGGAAAAACATATATACATAATTAGACATTGCATTAAATATACCTCATGCCGTTAAAAGGATAGTGAAAATAAGAATGGTGCTGGCAACAAAGTCAAGTCTAGAATGTTCCGCTGTCTTTTCCTCGCCTCCTTTACTGTTAAACACGCTGACATTTTCAGTGGAATAATGTGTGCAACTAAAACAGGATCCTAGAGAAATTGTTCAAAAGTGCAGCTAAATGATAATCTGCCCTTCTGGTGAGTCAGGTGTCAGGCGAGGTCTCTTGCCTCTCCCGGGGCTGCACAGAACAAAGCAAGAGCTGCCGTGTCCGACTGCAGAGTTGGGCAGGGGAAACGCGCCCCAGAAATCAGGTTAGCTTATCTGAATTCAACTCATTACAGGGGATCAGGCAGAAAGAAATGCCGCCATACGGCTGCTCAGGCAGCATGAAATTCAATCGGCTTGTTTACTTCCTGCAGCCTTGGCCGATTGCGGCACCGAAGCAGGGAGCAAGGGAGCCAACAGCGCAAAACGGGGCAAAAAGCAGATTGGGCTTTTGTCCTCCTCAACGTTTCTCCGAGCCTCCCATCTCTGATGGTTACAGTAGGCAAGGCACCACTGGCCTAAACTTGCCCTGGGACACCCGGCTTACGGTTTTTAAAGTGATGGATGACTGCAGGACTCAAGTTTTCATTGCAAATGTGCATCTGGACTGGCTCCCCTGAGTTGAATGCTGATGTGCCAATTGGATTTCTGCAGCCTGAGAAAAACCTGGCAAGTTCCCCATTACTCAGCGTAACGGTCCGAGCGCTTCTGAAAATTGCGCCCCACAGATGATGCATGCGATTATGATCATGGTTTATAAGCTATAAACTACTTGATATGTTATTAGCCTGGGCCGGCTAAACTAATGTTGGGGGTGAGCTTGGGAGGCCAAGCGAGGAAGATGGTTCTCACCTGGCCGGCGATTCTGTCCAGGTCCCTGGTGCCCTGTGGAGTCAGCCTGCGCCCGCTGTGACCAGAAGGTTCCATAAAGTCAGAAAGATCATAATATTTAACAGGCTTAACTCAGATCGTATACTACCCCACAAGCATAAGTGCATAAAATACCAATAAAAGGAAATTAAAAAAAAACACCAGAGGGATGCAGGCAGAACATTGGCAGCAGAAAACTAAAAAGTGAAGACATTTACTATCTAACCCATCCAGCCCTGTAAAAATAAGAGCTTTGCAAAACACAAATGACAGCAGCTTGGACCAAGTAACAGACGCCTCATGCTTAAAATTGCTGATATTAAATAAAACCATACGGGATCATACTGTATGACAAGGGATGGCTCTAATTAACTTTATCAAACCCAGTATTTATGCCTGCACAGATGCTTCAAGGCAACATCAACAGTTAAACTGGGATCCTAGACATCTCACGTCACCCCAAATTTCATTTAAACTAGGTAACTCCCACTTAAGTTGTCACTGAAGTTGCTAAATTCTGAACTGCTGTACATGCATGGGAGGAAAAAAAAAATTGTTCTGCTTTGTACTACTCACCCGTTGGGGTCCTTCTCCACCATCTTGAGGGCCTCCAGAGCCTGAAGCACTTTGCGGGCCACGTTCTTGGAGCCCACACTGAAGTGGGAGGGGCACACGCCATTCCTCTTGCGCCCACCATAGATCTTGATCATGGAGCCCACGCCAACGCCACCACGCAGGTACAGATGACGTACTGTGGAGGCTAAACAGGATGAAATGGCGAGGGAGAGGATCAGCAAAGTAAAAGCCACAACTAATTCTAACATTAAGAGACTACACTGAGAATAAATCCACAATGTTCACTTATAGTGAAGCACATTTAACCAGGTTCTTGAACAATGATTTATTTTGCTTATCAATTCACCACAATTTATACAGATAAACACTTGGGTTAATGTGCATGACCACTGCCCATCTTTCACTTAAGTCAGAAGTGACTTGAGGAAACTGGACTAACAGACCCCTGAAGAAAAGATTCATGCACCAGTTTCTAGCAACACCATTATGGAGTTTCTCAGAGCTTTGTGGAGACAATTAAAATGTCAGAATTTGTCATCATTTTTTGTAAACAGCCATATGCAAAGTGGTACAGCAAAGCAGGCTGCCTAAAAGGCCATGCACATTTACTCATCAGTGTTGACATTTTGGGTGCTGTGTAAGACAAGAGTTCACTCAAGATGTGCAGTTGGCTCAATTAATGGGAAATTGCTTCATTTGTATATGCACAACAAAATGTTACAAACGGCATCAATGCTGAGGGCGCACCATTATGTAAATTAAGAATTACTGATAATATATGGCTTAATTTTAATTTACGAGATGGAGAACCTCAGCAAGACAACCCACTATTCATAAGCAGGAAATCTATCAACAGCTTAACCATCTATAGCAGCAAACAATTGTCTCCAAATTGAGTGTAAATCCCAGTCTGCTTAAACAGCCTGACTGTTATCTACTGCTTTCCAGCAGATTTGTAAAGTCAACAATGTCCTCCTAACTGGTTAAGCCTTGAGAAAACTACTAAAATTTCAGAACTCAAAGCTAGAAGAGAAAGTGAGACTGGGATTGCAGATGCCAATATTTGCTTTTTCCTGCAATACGTGCCCAGATTCACATGGCCCTGCATAATGACACGGAGATGAAAACTACAGTCTGAGTCCCAGTAACTCACAACAGCACAATCCCAGAAAACAGTTCAGAGTTCAGAAGCACCCTTTGCATTTAAGTAACAGTACACTCCAAAGGTGTGTGAAATACATAACCAAAAACTTAACAGTTACAACTAGTTTTAGGTATAAAAAGCAGGATTATGAATATTATGCTGTCTGTATGCTATAAGCTAAATTTCTTTGTCCAACTATAGCCACAACGTTTTACACAAATTTACAGCAATATTTTGCTGTAACTTATTGCAACATTAAAATACAGGATTATGACCACATGACTAATAGCTCTTTCAGTTAAAAAAAAAAAAGACCTTGAGTGAGGTAATTTTGCATGGGGGGAAAAAAACTTGTGTGAAAATGTCTAAACATTCCCCCTTCTCAAACAGACTTAGAGAAGCTGTAGCATGGTTTAATTCATCTTACTTGACATGAAGAAATGAACACGTGTTGTGCATGCAAACACTGCAATGCTTAAAATGTACTATGCAGCCCACACCACAACACTTACCAGCTCTGATGTAGAACCAGTTCTCATCGCAGGGGGCCAACTCCTTGTGTTTTGCCAGCTTCACAATGTCCACCCAATCCGGCACCTTCAGCTTTCCTGACCTGAATTGACACAGGTGGGTTTTAGTCAGACAGGTCCTGTAGTCTAAAAGCAGACTTTGAGATCTTTGCCACAGCTTTCAACACTCAGAGATGTGGCATTCAGAGATCCAATCAAGTGGAATTTTACTCCAAGTATCCAAGATGCACTGAGACCTGATCACGCAAATCAAATTATTTTAGCAGTGTGGATGTGAACGAGTCCTGGGCCACACTGAAGGAGCACCACCAAACATCTCTTAAGTAATGCACTTTACATTTTAAGCCGATTTTGTTGCAGTTTTCAATTGCCTACTAAAATGAGATGTAGAAATGCACACGTTTTATTTGCATATAGCGCTGGATCATACCAAGTGATCACCCAAGATGCTTATAGAGGCACATTTAATGCCGGGTTGAAATTAATACCAGACATATGTTTATGGAGATATTTAACACGGAGTTCGACGTTTATTACATACATTACGTGAAGTATGTGTTCCTCTTTGAATAACAGGCACCCAAATACTCACTTTTTCAGGAAAGCTGCCAGCGCCCGGACAAACTCCTGCTGGTTGACGTCTTTTACTGTTACACCACCGCCTGGCATCTGAAAAATGCAATGAAATAAACGTTGACGCTTTACTTAGGTACAGTACAGCATGCGTGAGCGTTCAAACAGGAAATGTGAACGCAATCACACAATAAAGCTTAACAAAAGTAGAGCGGAGATTAGACAACTTAATTCTTAACATTTTGTGGTAGTAAATGCAGACTTCAACAAAGAGGTTATTTGTAAACTGACTCGTTTCAGCTAAAGCAAATGCTAAGCTAACATGCTACACGCATCGTTCCACACTCACACATGCTCAGCACCAAGCTAGCGCTAATACACCCGGCAAACGAGCCGCAAACAATTTGAAGTCTCATATTTAAGTGGCAAAATGTGTAAACACAAAATCGACAACATCAGCAATAGATCATAAGAGCTGTACTTTAAAAGGTGATTAGTCTAATTTTAACATTAAGCGCTTCGGCTTGCTACCTAGCCCAAGGCCACGATGCTACGGGCAGCCATTGAAAGCGCGAGCTCGGCAACACGCAAGATAACATTAATTTTCTTCGTAAATGCACTGTAACAGATCCTCGCACTGAATGAGGTGAGGCGAAACACCACACTAAGTACTGATGCTGTTTTGGACGTGTTTCGAACACATTAAATGCTTAAATTACACGTTATAAGTCAGAGCAAGACGGACAGCGCGTTACCTTGCTTGTGAACGGCAAAAGGAAGAGGATTGAGCGGGGTTTCTCATTGGCGTTAACAGGGGCGAATCGCGAAGGTTATCGCGAGATTAACATGTGCGGGCGAGATCAAATCCACGTACGTCTGCGCAGGATGAGTGCAGAGTGACATTGCCATGAGGAGTCGACTTCAGCGACTTATTAGGTTCCTGTAAATTAATGTCGTACGTTTAGTGTTTTAAATTAATATAAAGGGTCAAAATTAATCAGATTATATATATAAATATTATATTAT